>JXTC01000148.1:282663-369795 GCA_002914845.1 Trema orientale
AATTCTACATGACTTTCTCATCAGAAAATTGTTCTATTAAATCATTTATTAATTCCAACGTTTAAAAGAACTAATTCCTATAAACAAACCCATCCCTAAAATCCAAAAACAAAGACCAATACGAAATCTTTTTTCAGTGTAAGACAACACCAAATCTTAATCCAACCAAATTGGAGGAAATCCAATATGTTAAAGGAAAAGTAAATAAAAAATTGACGAAATCCCATCAATCATTTGGATGCCTAGAATAATCAAACATCATAAAATACACCTTACTAAAGGCAAAACGAAATAAAACAAAACAATAGAGACAAAACAATGAAGGAGAATAAAAACTGAAAAGAAAGGGACATGAATCAAAATCCCCTATCATACCTGGAACTGGATATTTTTTAGAATAGTTGAGGACGATAATGATGATGATATTGAACACGAGCAAGATTGTGATCTCGATCCCTCGGCGATGATGCCGTTTTTAAAATTACCGAATTTAAGGGGGAAAAAAACCATAAATGAAACAAACCCAAAAACATGCACCCAATTTCACTACTCGATGTTATATTTGAGACTAAGTATTATATTAAAGTTTGGCAAAACAAATAACATTACACTAGTGGATGATTTTTGAATTATATGCAAAATTAAAGCACTAGCACTATGAAATAGCATTGTATTTGAGATGCTCTTTGCACAATAATTTGGCATTGCATTGAGGTACATTAATCTCCTGGACAATCTATAATGCACATGCAAGTGTTATTGGTAATATTATATTTGACGTAAAAATAGCAAAATGCCAAATTTGATACCAAATTTGAATTTTTATACCAATCCACAAATGCTCTTGATAATATTTTATTATTTAATGATTAATGATTCAATTTTTTAATTGGTCAAGTGCGCAAGTAATCAATGGAAAATTAGAAAATGTAGATTTTAATTTTTTAAAATTATAGCAATATGCTATAGTTGATGCTACATTCAGACCACGTATAGTCTACACTATATTTATGCAAGCAATACATTAGAGGTAAATTTTTATACTATATACTAAATTATAACATAAGGACAATGAAATAACATTTGCATAGGTATCACAAAAAGTTAAATTATTGTCACACTATGGCATCGGTACTTTTTTTTAGGAGTACATTTTAGAGAAGTTCTATATATCATAATCTTTTATTTCACATAATACACATAAAAAATTGTAAAACTCCATATTCCTTTTTTTTTTGTAAAACTCCATATTCCTTAAATAATGTTTGAATAGATAAACAAAAAGCATTTTAAAAGCCACGTACATGCCAAATATATATTATTTCGAATAGTGAATGTACGAAAACCATGTTGATTATTGGCTATTCTAATTTTTTTTTTAAAAAAAAGGAAAAAAAAAACAAACAAACAAAAGCAAAAAACAAAAAAAAAAACAAAAAAAAAAACAAAAAATAGCGGATGCTCCAGGAAATTAAATTTGCATTTTGAACCTAAAAATTTTAAGCATTTTATCCCCAAAATGTTCTTTCTTGGATAAGGAAAAATAGTCATAGTCCAATATATGATTGACCTTATATGATCATCTCAAATCCACTCATGCTAAATATGGTGTGTTAATTCTAAATTTAGCATGATATTTAATACCAATACGTGTAGCATATTAATTATCGCTATCCAATTAGTGAATTTGATTGATCTATTTGTGATAAATTTTAATAGACTAATTAAATAGTGACAACTCATGTATGAGTGTGTTGTATTGGTATTGATATTAAAAAATTGATACAAATCTGAAATACTAGTATGGTCCTATGTAAATTTAACACACATTTTTTGACTTTTGCTCTAATGCTATCATGCTAGAGTAATACTATTTATATTTAAATATTAGTTTTTTTGAAAGGAAATATTAATTTTATTTACCCAAAGTATATCGTCTTATTATTAATTATCGTTATATTATTCCAACTACTATTCTCTATTCATTTTATGACAAATTAACAACATCTTAAATTTGGAGCTCATGTTAAATTTTAATCTGTATTATTTTTTGTGTTATATTTGAAATGCAAAATAATACAAGTTATAATTTATAGCATACCATTAAAGACCATTTTTATTTGCTCAAATACTAAAATTTGGTATTTTTATTTGCTCAAATACTAAAATTTGGCTTTGATATGTGATTTAGCGTTCCCATTGGAGATGCTGTAATGTTTTTAACAATTTTAGCAACTCTAAAAAATGCCAAAATTCCTTTAAAAAAAAGCCAAAATTAAACGTTCAAGGACCATCTTTGTCAATTTAATGAATGTATAGGATTAACCACTCTAATCTAATATCAACATTTTAGGTGAGATTTAATACCCTTTTATTAATTGGGACAATGTTTTATATATTTTTATCTCTTTTTTTAACAAGATAGTCATACTGCGCAAATAATATTTGTACCACAATTCCTATTTAGGCCAATTTATATGTATTAATTTCATAATAAAAAATTATTTAAAAAATGTTTGTATCACAATTTTTTTTTTTTTTTAAATTTCGTGGTCAAAACGAAAACCCTTTAAAATTCAGGGTGACATGCCAATAATGAGTCCTTTTTTTAGATAAAATAAACTTGCCATTGAAAAGGCAGAAACTTTTACAATAATAGTGGTCGATGGAAGAAGATTATTTTTCCAAGCCAAATTTAAGCTCATCCTCTGTCCTAAAACAAATCTATGTAAATAGTTATGTTAAATTTTATCACAAATATATGGTAAGCTAGTACCTTAGGAAAAAAATAAATAAGCAAAATATACTCATCAATATATTAAACCCTTAATAAGATATTGAACGAGAGCCACTACATTCGATTCCATAGATGAGATATTTTAAGCTAATAAAATTTGATTATTGCAAAAACACTCTCCATTACTCAGAATGCACTTTTGAAAGATCTGGTGATAAGTTTTCTACAAATATCAATATTTGTTTACATTTACTATTCCAGATAATAACAAAACCCGCATAAAAGGTGGGATAAACGATAATTATCAAGACTGAAATCTACCTTTATGCAAGAGGATCTCCTTCCTCGGAAGATTAATATCAAAGTTATAGAAAGGAAGGGAAGTTTTCGAGAAAGAGAGAGTATCTATGGTTTTTCTACAATTGCCAAGAATAAGTCTTTTTACATAGACTTTGTTGGAAATGTATATTTGTTATCTTTAAAATGAAGACCAATCAAATAATCAATTGGTAAAATAATGCTAAACCGTTATGCTTTGATTAAATTCCTAATATTAATTAGGTTACATATCAATCAACAAGTGGAGGTCTTAACTAAAGCACGTCCTTATAAATTCTCTCTTCGAAGATTAATGGGTATAATGATTGATGAGCTTGTAATTGACGTGATTATCTGGGTTTTCAATATTCCAAAAAATAAGTTGACCATTCCATTGTAGGATCTTTCTCTATCAGATATATGAACTATTTTCTCATTTCATTACCGAAAAAAAAAAACTGCCTGCAGCTCATAGTTTAGGTTATTCATTAATATTATCCTTAGCTGTGAACAACTTTTTCGGTTTAAAAAAATATAAAATGTTATTGTCTACTACTCCTCCTAGTGCTTATCATATAATTCTTACCATGTTGAAACTTCTAGGGTCCCAGCTTTATTTATTTTATATGCCTTTCTTAAATGTCAGCACATGGATCTGGTTACTAACAACCACAGATAATATGCTAAATATAATATCATTTTTTGCATATTAGAATCAATATGTATATGTAGTTGGTTTAGTAGCTGACAATTGAAGCTATATATAACCTTAGTACATATCAAGATTTCTAATAGTTAGCATTCTGTTTGTCATATTCTTCAATAAGGATTTTTTTTTTTTAAATGAAATGTACTTGGTTTACGGTTTGTGTTCTTTTTGCCCTTTTAATTGTAGCAATATACAATATCTTCCTTTGACCAAATAATTTAGAGAAAATCAAACTAACTATACTAGTCAATGTTTGATCCACACCTGGCTTTTAGTACCATTTGCAACAAATTATTGATTCTTAAGCCTCTCCATATGTGAATGAACTTGTTATGATTATTAAAGGGTAACGAAGAATGTGGCACGAGCTTAACTGAAAAAGACTAATGTAAATGTTTCTCATATTGAAATCCCTTTTTAGAACTCTCCCTTATTATTATTTCTAAAATAACAACTTGGGATGAACAATGCGTATATTGGGCGGTATTAAGTTTTGTTTTTATGCGGTTTCTAAAAGTCTCAGACTATAGTTGCTCAATTATATGACAGATATAACACTTCTTTAGTTGATGATTTTGGGTGATATGGTCCGGCTTTTAGGAGGTTATATCATTCAAAGATAAAAAAATTAAGTTTGTTTTTATAAAAAATGAGTGCATGTATTTCACAACATAAAATAACTACATTTTAAGCACATAAAATATCAAGAATAGTAGTTCATCCTATAACAAAGTTTTATACCTATAAATACTTCATAATCCATCTAATAAATCTTATTAAAGAAAATCATAATCCTAATAATAACAAAGTTTTGTAATCCTCTTATAATAAAATTTCCATAACTAATAAAGTTCATAGTTAAAACTTCTTAATACATGCCGTTAAATAAATAAACTCTAAAAAAATAAGCTCTCCAAATTAAAACTCTTAGTAAATTAAAATAGCACGACATCAAAACTATTTATGTGTTTGAGTTTAGGCGGGTAGTATGATTTGAAAACGTGCAAAAATAATGAAAACAGTAGGTCTGTTCATTTTAGTAGTTTCAAATCATACTGCCTGTTCATTGTAGTTTTCTTTCTTTTTTTTTTTTGGTATAGTTTTTGACGAGTGGTTTTTAATGGATTTGGAAAGATGTTGGGAAGTTTTTCTATTTTTTTTAATCTTTTACCCCTAATAATAACAATGACTATGGAAAAAGAAATTGGAAGTAGAATTGAGTCAAATGGCAAAATTTAATTTACTTATTTTTGGCTAAAAAAATTTGTCATTGGAGGGAAATTAAATTGGGGCATAAGTTGAATTTTTAAAAATACAAAAATTGAACATCTTTTTTAGGGGAAAAGGGAGGAGAGTTGAAGGATTTAGATTGGCAGTCGGCACCAAAAATGGCCAACTCCCTATTAAAACGTGACCTTAGCAACCCACAGTTGTAACTTTAGAGGTATGCACACATAAGCAGGGGAATGTACACGCATGCCTCTCACACCCAAAGAGAGTATCAAACTGTAACAGTCTGGATTGAGACTGGAAGTGGCTAACTACTGTCCTGATATATTGTATCATTATGTTATACCGAGGTTAGAAAAGTACTTTTGGATTGATAAGAATTTCTGGTTAGAACTTGTTAGAATGCACTAGAACTTGGACCATATTCCATATTCTTTCCACCCATAATTCATCCTCTAATTAGCTACCATCTTTTTTCCTTATTCTCCAAGTACATTCCAATTGGATTCACCAGTCACACCACTTTTCCCTAAACTGTATTCCNAAAACTAGCTAGGAAGGAAAAAAAAAAAAAAAAACAGTACACCAAATATCTTCAACTACACTTTCCTCACGTAGTCCCCAAACTTACTCTTTCCCATATACAATATAATGATCCTCCTTTATTACTTGCTCCAATATCCTTGCAATTGACAAGGCAAAAAGGCTCAGGTTCCCATCCGTCTCATAGCCTTGACAATAACATTTTGACAAGCCATTGACAATTTGACACACAATCCTTGTCCAATACTTTGCCTTGTCCTAACCAATGAGACACAATATGCATATAAATTATCTGATTAAGACTTCACTAACCCCTTCGGTGCAACACATTTTGGATCACCAACTTTTTATTCTCTCTTTTTCTCTTAAAATATTTACCTTTTGATTTCTTTACAACACTTATTGGTTTGGATTGTTGGCCCACTTTGTTTTGTAATATCCAATTAGTTATTATTATTATTTTTTGGTATTGCAATTAGTTAAATCTTGTAAAGAGTGTTGAAGTCTATATAAATAGGATACCTACTGTCAACTAGATTCCCTAAATATTGTTTTGAAGTAGTGGTGGTGGTGGTGGTGGTGTTATTCTTGCTAATAATATTTAAAAAGTTGGGGTATGAGAGTTTTTCTATTTGATAAGGCTGAATGATTGAAAACATAATTAAATGTTTTATTTTTGCTTGTGCCGTGGCTAAAGGATATTGGATTAGGCCTTAAAATAAGATTCCTTTATAAGGAATCAGCCACTGAGACTCGGACACAAGGAATTAAATATGAAAAACAGATAAGATTGGTAACATGGGTTTGATTGTAAGGGCAGTTTTTGGCAAGAATCTTAAAGAATAAGACTCTTTTTGGTTGCATTTTAAGAGTAGCCTTTGTAAGTAACATTTGGGTATTATGCCCCCTTTTTTTTTTTTTTTTTTTTTGAGGTCAAACAAGACTGTAATTATAAAAGGTATTGTTTATAATAACAGTTTGTAGTGGAAGAAACAGAAATGATTCCTCCAAAATATAAGCTAATTCTCCACTCCTCTAATTATCATAGCCAAACCAAATGTAAAGAGTTGACCACGATATTAGGAAAAAAAGAAAAAAAAACTAAATGCACCCAACAATAGTATACCGTCGTCAATGCATTCGACTCCTAAAATTGGAGATTTTAGGCCAACATTCCTGACCTTATTGGAAAACCCCAACTCATTTTTCCTCTTCGCCTAACATTTACAACATAACTACCATGAGCATCTTTCTTAAACTGTGAACAAGAGTACCAGATATGCGCGAACTTTATTGTTCTTTAGTAGATGCTAACATATGTAGTGTAGAGCAGTTTTCCGAAAGAGGAGAATTACTAGTTTCCCTTCTTCGGTCTTCTTCTTCTTATTTTTCTTATTTGGATGAACTAAAAACTAAAAAGGGTAACTTTTTTTTTTTTTTTTTTTTGAGAAATAGGTATTAGTATTATTTTCTCAAAGAAAGAGATATTATTGAGAGGTAATTCCCCCGAAAACATTGGCTGAAACGATGCTTCAATTTTCACATTATCAATGAAAAGGAAGGACTTTTTCATGTATTTTGCATCATTTTATGTATAAATTCATTTGATATCCCAATTTTTTTAATAATTATTTTTTTAAGAAAAATGTTTTAAAAAATGGTTAAAATCCTTTTCAACCCGGTGTAGAACCCATTTTGATTTTGTGAATAATTTCGTGTTCGTTGACCTACTTAGTTCTGTTGTCAACTATTTTGCCAACTTTCAAATAGTAGAGCTTTTATGCAATGAAGTAGCCGATGATCATGAATACCATTTTACCCAATTTGCCTAGCGTACAAGGTACTAACCTGGTCAACGATCAATTTGCCATTTAGATTCTGTCCCACTTGGACTTTTTTGGTTATCCATATGGAATTTTCTATCCTATATAACCACAAAAAAAAAAAAGTCTATTCCATTTCTCTTTAAATCCCCCTTTGAAAATTCACTAATTAATTAGTTTACATTCTTTTGTTGTCGCTATTATAAATATATACACTATACGAAACCTTGATGTAAGTCATGTGGGTCTGCTTCAAAATTGAAAAACCTTTCCCAATTTTTTTGGGGTCAAAGACTCAAAATTAGAAAATAAAAAATGCCCAAATTGGAGTTGGGAACTCTAAAAAGCCATTACCCCATTTAAATTTTTTCACTTCCAATTTATGGCTTTTTTAAAATTTTTTTGAGATACCCATTTTATAGTAGTTAATTTTGAAACTTTTGGTAAATGTCCAAGTTTGTTTCCATGGACTTAGGTGGCAATCCATTTGAGCTTTTGGTTGTTCACTTTTTGTAGGTGACGATTATTAATGAGGTGTAATAAATCTATCACCTACACAATAAAAAAAAGAAAAAAAAAAGAAAAGAAAAGGAAATCCTGAAGTGTATATAAACTCGTCACTCGTGTAGTATATTTGTGACTTTGGCAAATGAATGCTTTAAATTACAAATGATTATGTATACCCGTTTAGTCACTACAATTTCGGCTATTAATCCACTAGTTTCCAATTTTGTCTTTGGGAAATTTTTTTTCATAAATTGGATTTAGTTTGATTTGTGGGGACCGTAATAATTTATTCGTGGGTCATACAGAAAACGTAGTATGATCTAACGGCTCATCATGATCGATCATGAAATACATCTTCCGTCGGATCTCCTTTCGAAGCTTTAACTTTTTATAGTTAATTTTATATCTCTATTATTTATTTATTTTTTTCCTTTTCCAAGCTTAGGTTCCTTTCGTGGTCCAAAGAAAAGGACGCCTTGTACTCCAAACATACGCACACCCAAAAAGTGAAAGGCATTTGAGTGAATTCGCACTGTTCATCAGGCATTTTCGTCAATTCCAGAACTTTCCAGAAAGAGAATCTTACCCTCCCTTCCACTTCCACCTCCCCAACAAATCCCTGGAGCTCTCCCCTTTTTATTACGAACCACCCACACGAAATTCCTAAACTACCCCTCTTTCCAACCAACTGTCCAAACCAAGACCGCGAGTACACGAACCTTACCGTACGGGCGAAGGTAGGTTAGCCTCGCATGGTACGAGTGAGTAAATTTCGTTGACGGGATAGGGTCATTCATTGCAGAAGTTACTTCAGAAAATAAATAAGTATTTTTCTTTTTTTTTTTTTAAAGAAAAGGAATCTTTTGTCATTTCTTGTCAAGAAAATCAGCCAAAACATTTTCTTCCGTCAGAAAAGTAAACGAAGATTAAGCCGGCTAAATTAACCCAGCCGAGCCACTAAGCCGGAGACCAGTGTGAATCATTGACTCGGTCTGTACCAGCCGAGCCGCCAACGATCAATTACATACAGATGTCCAATTTTTATTTATTTTTTAATTAATTTATTTTTCCTTAAAATTCTGAGGCTTCGTTTTCGCTGACTGTTGAAAAGTAATGATTAGGCCAACCTCCGCGTAACAAAAGCTAAACGCTCAAGCTAACCAATCAGATTAAGAGAGAGAAAACAAACAGAGTTATATCAGAATGAATTACCGGATACCGGAAACCGCCATGGTTTTTGTATTTAATTTTAATTTTAATTTTTGTTTTGGTATAAGGGGTTCTCGTGATGAAGTGGAAAAAAGAAAAAGGGTGGGACCGGTCATATGGGCGCGTGAAACCTGCTGTAACCGCCAGCTATTTCGACTCTGGCACCACCCACAGTAACACATAAGTTCCCAGATGCCGCAGCCTTATCCACTGCCACGTGTATCTCCAGCTCCTGCTACATCGCCACGTGTCGGATCTAACTTGTCGCTTGGTTTGGATTTTACCTCCGGTTACTCACGAGAGTAGTTAGTCCGCTTACATTGCGGGAAGTGACTTTTCTAATGCCTCGCATACGGGAAGTATAATGAAAAGACGAAGCTGCCCTCCTTATTCCGTGGTGAAAGCTGGCAACGATCGAGGCCAAAATTGCCAATTTAAGAGAGGCGTAACTAACTGTAAGGTAGGTGAGAATGATCCTGTACAAGTCATCAGTTTCAAGACGAAAGTACACGCGGAAGGGGATTTCAGATCGACTCTGTTGACCGTCGAAACCCGAGAAGACTGACTACGTGGACGGTGGGATTCAGCCTCTTTAGACACAGACACGATACAATTTAAAGCACGTGATGAATTCCGTCTTTTCCTGACACCTTCCCTTTTCTCTGACCCAAAACAGGAAAGTGGAAACGGAACTCTTTGGTAACATCGTTACAGCGAAATGACCAAAACAACCCTCTAGTAAGACGAAAATGCAAGCCATCTGGTCCCCAATAGGAGGGCAATTTCATCATTTCGTAACGGGTAAAGCTTCCAAAACCAGCGAAACGGGAGAGGAAAGAGAGAAACGCGGTTTTGGCCGGCAAACGTTTGGTTGAACCACCTAACAACCTCCACTTTCCTTCACACACCTTCTATTTCAATTAATTAATTATTAATACATTTTACTATTTATTAAAAAAAAAAAACTAGTGAGAAAAAGTGGTAAAATAAAAAATAAATATTTAAAACGTATAAAACTATAAATTATCCTCTCTTTGCTCTTTTTCGGTTTTCTAAAGCTTTCATTCTCTCTCCTTCCCTTTCTACTGTTCTCTCCCTCCTTTTTTTTTTTTTCCTCCTCCTCTTTATCTGTCGCCGGAAAACCTCTTCCCGTCGCCGGAATACTGCTCCGTCTCCGGCGAATCGTATCTACTTCTAGCCGGAAAAGTACGGGCTCCATTGGTGCTGTTTGGTCCTGTGTTTCTCGTCGATTTCCCAAGCTTTGAGGAAGGGGGCTCTGGATCTCTCAATCCGAGACCATACGGTGCCGTTTCCGGCGTTTTTTGAGAATGTGGCGAGCCTGGTTGGCGTTGGAGACTCCTTCGTGGTCGGCCATGGCTTGGATCCTGATCTAGGGTTTGTTGTTCTTGATTCGGATTCGGTTTCTTTTAGTTTGTGTTTTTCGTTTCGTTTTTTTTTTCTTCTTCTTCTCCTTCATCTATTTTCCGGCGAAAGTAAACAAAGACGGAGGCGTCCGGAGCGCGACATCGGAATGAGATGGTATGTGATTTATGGTTGTCGTTTTTCTATATTTTTTCCCTTGTTTTAAAAAAAAAATTTGTTTCTTTATTGGAGTTTTCGGTTATTTTTTCATTCTCTGTTTCTTCTTTTATTTTTTTCGTTTATTATTTATTATTATTATTATTATTTTTATACATTGCTTTTTACGTTTGCATATATGTAGGCTCTAGAATTTTGTTTCCTGTTTTGATATTTTTGAATTTTTTTTCTAGCCCCTTGATTTCTAGTTTCATAATTTCGTAGTTTTTGTTTTTCGAATCTGTAATTACAATTGGGAGAAACTATCTGAATGCATTTTAGAAATTTTATTCAACACTCGGTTTTTAGATATGGATTGTTTTGTTTTGTTTTTTTCCTTTTTTTTTTTAATAAATGTATCCTAAAATAGTAACAAATTTAAATTTAAATTTCCGCGGATTCAAGATTTTCAGTGCTGTTACACATCCGAATTTGAGTAATAATAATTTTGACGAAGACCCTTTTAAGTTTGACTCATGCAATTGTTGAATACGGCTGAATTTGATTTTTTTTCCCCCGCTTTTTATCGTTATTTTATTTATAACCCTTTTCTTCATTGGCTGGCATGGATCCATTTCTCACTGCTTTATTTACATTTGGATAAGGCTGAGACTTTATTTGGTAGATTTTCCGCCTAATGAACGTTTGGGGTCCTTTTTGTTTAGATGGAACTTTGTAATTGGGATTCGCTTGTATGAATTTGATTTTTATTGGTGTTGCTATGCTCATCATGTGCTCGTAATTGGTAGAATCTCTCCTTTTGACAATGGATACCTGTAATTTTTTGAGAAAAAAATTTGAGCTAGCTCGTTTATGTGATGAGTCTCTTTTTAATAAATCCATCTCGATGTATTGGAGACCCGTGTCTCTCTGTAATAATTTGTGGGATGGTTTGATTCCATTCTCTACCAGTCAAAAAGGGAAAGAAAGATAAATTGACAATCTGATGGTTCAAATTTAAAGTCTTCGTTAGAAGCTTCTTGGGTAGTATCACATGGGGATTAGAAGGGTAAATTAATTTTAAATTCTCGTGCAGCTTTGTAAATAGTTCAAGTCCTTTTTGGGGGTTCAATTTTCATGTATCTTGTGGGTTGTCATTGGTTCCTTGATTTAGATAAATGTACCCGTAAAACTCTAGCCAAAGTTGAAGTTATGTAACATTTTTGTGCTATTATTTTGTTGAATTCTTAGACTGTCTTTTTTCAGATATTCATGGAGTAGTGGTTAGTTTATCAAAGAGTTTGTAGACCATTCTTTAATTTCTTTGAAGTATACAAAAATACTTTACTTGTATGTGGATTAATTTGATTTCATGCTATCATCTTGTGTAATGATCTTCTCATGGAAACGTAATTCATCGCTTATTTGACAGGTGGAAGGAAGGGTTTGTTTATCTAAGGAGGTTAGAAATGGATTGGAGTTCTTGAAGCGCAAAAGGCTTCAGCGTATAAAATCGGAAACTGTTCCAGGGCCAGTAGGTATCAGCAATACAATGGCTCGAAGTGGAGGGGATGCTTTAAGAGCTTCAGCATCCTGTGGTGTTAGAATACATGGTAATGCAGATTTTTTTTCTCAGTCAAATGGTTCTTTAAATGGGAAGGGTGTTATTTCAAAGCGTAAGGTGGATAAATTTGACACAAGTGATATGGAATGGACCGAAAAAATTCCCGACTGTCCTGTTTATTGTCCGACAAAAGAGGAGTTTGAGGACCCTTTGGTTTATTTGCAGAAGATAGCCCCAGAAGCTTCTAGATATGGTATTTTATTTTTCTATTGCGATGTTTTGTTAATTTTTTGCATAGATCATGTTTTTAGCAGGTTTATTTGAATTCATGATCCTTTACATAGACACCTATGAATCTGTAACTCCTGTGTGCATGGATAATTACATGCACTTTGCCCTTGTTTAACATATTTATCCTTAGTTACATTTGTTCAATATGACAGAGTGAAAATGTAAGACGTTTTGCATCTGCATTGATTTAAGACCAGAACAAGCTAATGCTATTCAAATTAGATCAGTAATTGCGGAGTTAATTTCAGTATATAAAATATGAATGGAAGAATTTTAATTTACTAAATTGTGTCTCAGGTCATATTTCATCAACCAAATCAGTCATTGCATCATCTGTAAATACTTCTCGCTGAATTTCTTTCATAAATATTTCAGCAGTAGTGGGGTTTTGAGTTATATGAGGTGGATAGTATCCAAAACAGCCTTTTAGGTTTTATTAAGTTTTTAAAATCAAGTGAGTTTATTAGATTCTTCATTTGTTCCACAGTTTCCTTATCATTTCTAATTAGCTGAAATCATTTTAATATCTGACTTTATTGTGATTTGAAAAAAAAAACAAAAAAGATATATAGATTTCCCTGAATTAAGGTTGAGGGAAGGGATGTCGTCCTCATGCTTCTTTTCTCACTGTTTTTTGTACTTAGTAATTTCGATCGTATTGCATTCATTTTTTCATTTTTCTATCACATCTTTAAGGTTTATCTATCTTTTTGAATGGAAGTATGACCTCTTTGTCGTTTGATTCTTCTCTGATCGCTTCAGGTATGATCAAGATTGTTTCCCCATTGACAGCTACTGTTCCAGCTGGGGTTGTTTTGATGAAGGAGCAACCAGGATTTAAGTTCACAACCAGAGTGCAACCTCTCCGTCTTGCTGAGTGGGACACTGATGATAAGGTTACATTTTTCATGAGTGGAAGGTGAGTGTTCCTTACTAAATAGAAGGATGAAGCTTGATTTGAATGTTTCTTCTGGTTTTGAGTGTGAGTTAATTTTTTCAGAAATTATACCTTCCGTGATTTCGAGAAAATGGCAAACAAGGTTTTTTCTCGACGATATTGTAGTTCTGGCGGTCTTCCTGCCGCGTATCTGGAAAAGGAATTTTGGCATGAAATTGCTTGTGGAAAGACAGAAACTGTTGAATATGCTTGTGATGTTGATGGCAGTGCCTTTTCATCTTCTCCCAGTGATCAGCTTGGAAATAGTAAATGGAATTTGAAGGTGTTGGTTCTGCTAATCCTCTTTTTTCATTATATAAGTAGAAGAAAATTCTTTTGATAGTTCTTTATTTGGATAATTTGTTGGTTAGTTCAAGTATAAATTTCCTGTAGAAATCGAAGCAATAAATAGTTTAAAGTTAAAACTAGCTACACACTTAATCCTAAATGTTATGATCTGATTAGAGATTTTTGTCACATGAAAAAACATTATTCTTAGGTAAAGAGAGGAAAGAATGAGGAAGAGTTCTACAGATTATGTTATTAGAGTTAAGATGTAGTCTACAATTTAACGACAGTTTTGCTAATTATTTTTTCCGGACAATGTAATGATTCTTATTATAGCTGATTGTTTGTGCAAAATGAAGTTGCATTTGTGTACATTACACTCAGTAAGGCCGAGTTACCTTTAATAAAGTATGATGTTGCTATCTTGTCTGATTCTATTGTTCCCTGAATATGTCTGGTCTTTGGCTCTGTGCTTTTCCTCTTTAATCCTCACATTGATTTTTTAGTTCTATTTTTTATTCTTATATGCACAAGTTGTCTGGACCTATCATGCGGATGATTTTATCGACATCTACATTATCTTTTTCTCTGTTTTTTGCTCAGATTAAAATTGCACTTTATTAAGAACAATCTTTTGCTTGCTTTTATGGACTATGTTCTGCTGTCTATCACTTATTCAATTTCAATTTTGTTTTCGGTTTCAGAGACTGTCAAGGCTATCAAAGTCGGTATTGCGCCTTCTAGAAAGAGCAATTCCTGTAACAACTTCAACTTATCTTTGAATCTTTTTATCATACACATGTCTGATGTCCCTTTGATTACTAATTTTTTTATTATTTATTTATCACAGGGAGTAACTGATCCTATGTTGTATATTGGAATGCTGTTTAGTATGTTTGCTTGGCATGTGGAGGACCATTATTTATACAGGTAATGTTATATTTGAATTGCAGTGAAGCCATAAGTCTTCTATGGATATATATATATATATATGTTTGTATGTATGTACCTTTGCTTTTGTTTTTGTTTTTGTTTTTTTCCCCCCTCTCTATTCATTTTCACACTCCTTCTATGGCAGTATTAATTATCATCACTGTGGGGCTTCAAAAACTTGGTATGGCATTCCAGGTCATGCTGCTTTGCAGTTTGAAAAGGTTGTTAGGGAACACGTGTATACTCATGATATCCTTTTTACTGATGGGGAGGACGGGGCTTTTGATGTTCTACTGGGGAAAACAACTTTATTTCCTCCTAATATCTTGTTGGAACATGATGTCCCTGTGTACAAGGCAGTACAAAAGCCTGGAGAGTACATAGTAACTTTCCCTAGAGCATATCATGCTGGATTTAATCATGGTAAGTTATTCTCGAGTATCGGTTTTCTTTCAAAATAGCACATAGATGAGAAAATAGTCAATGTTTATGACATTCCCACTCTCTCTTGCTATTAAGTAAGACATCAGTATTAAAGAAAATTGTACTTATTTTTAAATGGAACTGTAGGTTTTAACTGTGGTGAAGCAGTGAACTTTGCAATTGGTGATTGGTTCCCTTTGGGTGCTGTTGCTAGCCAACGCTATGCACTTCTTAGCAGGATGCCTTTGCTTCCTTATGAAGAACTACTTTGCAAAGAAGCAATGCTTCTCTATACGAGTTTAGAGCTTGAAGATTTTGATTATTCTTCTGCTGACTTGGTCTCTCATTCTTCCATTAAGATATCTTTTGTGAAGTTGATGCGTTTCCAGCACCGAGCACGCTGGTTGCTAATGAAATCAGGGACATGCACTGGTGTTTCTCCAAACCCTCATGGAACAATTCTCTGCAGCTTATGTAAACGAGACTGTTATGTCGCTTATATCAACTGCAGCTGTTACTTGCATCCTGTCTGCCTTCGTCACGGTAGGCTTTGCTCCATCTTTCTGTTTAATGCTTGTTTGGACGCTTTAAGATTTGAATGGGCTGATTTATATTGAACTGGGCTGTCAAACTCATCCAAGAGAGAGCGTACCATGGCCAGTTTTAATGGGATAAAATAAACTTCTGGAATTCTTTAATTCTTCCCTCAGTAGGAGCCTTCCAAGGCACATTTATTATACCATGTGTTTCTCTTTGGGGTTTGGTATATGCTAATGTCTTTTTATTTTTTACTTTCTATTTTTTATTTTTTATTTATTTTTATTATTTTTTTGGCAGATGTCGAGTCTCTTAAATTCTCCTGCGGAAGAACTTGTACTCTCTGTTTAAGGGAGGATATTTCAGAAATGGAAATTGCAGCTAAGAAGTTTGAAAGGGAAGATAGAATACTGGAGCAGATTAATCAGCAATCTAAATACGGTGATGACTTGTATCCATATCCATTATCAAATATGTCTCAGAGAGTTGAAGGTGATGGATATTTTCCTTACTGCACGATAGAATTTGAGCCAGTCCCCAAACTTAGTGATGAAATTCAGAATCAATTACACGAGCTAGATAATATTTCGTATGGTGCAATTATGTTGAATAGTGGGACAACAAGTTTAAATTCTGAAGTCTTGGGAACTTCCACTTCTTGTACCACATCCACTCTTCATTCGCTTCCAGAGCCTCTGGAGAGCCTAATTACTCCCACCCATGTAAGATACATATCTCTTTCAATTGGGTGCCTTTTGTATTCTGAAATACATTTTTGTATTGGAGTCTTTTTGCTTAAGTAACATGTAGTGCCCATTATGTTTGAAATTCTAATTAGATGTAAATACATTTTGCTTTTCATATTTTTACCATCCAGGTACTTGGTAACACTAGCTTTTATGTGAGAGATCATGATTTTAGAAAGTTCTCAGAAGACTTATCTCGGAGTGCACTTGAATCTACTCTATCCTCCCCGTCATGTGATGATTACTCGAGTGTAAATAAGGATAATTCTCAGGAAAAGGTGGTTAGGCCTGCTTTAGATCAAGACAGTGACAGTTCTGATTCAGAGATATTCAGGGTTAAGCGTCGTTCGACACAAAAGGTGGACAAGAAGAACATGAGTGATAGCATATTATTGAAGCATTCTGATCACCAGGTATCTAGTAGAATTCCTATATAATTTCTGTTAGGTATTTTAGGAACCATGTTTACTTTGTTATTGTTCTTTAACTTTATCTCTCTCTCTCTCTCTCTCTCTCCCCCTCTTTTTCACAACCCATTGTGTGCAAACAATTGTCTCGAAACTTTTTATGGTTTTAGTGTGTCATTTTAATTTCATAATAAAATACTTGGTTTCCGGTAAGAATTTTCAGTTCCCAATTCATGTGATATTTTTAATGAGAACAATTGTAATCTCAGAGAGCTCTAGAACAATTTTAGAAGGTTATATATACACACACACACACATACACGCGTTAGTTGAACCAAATAATGCCAGAAGCAATTGTTTTAGACAACTCTTATCTTGAGCTGAAAAGAAAGTCTTGTATTTGGCGTCCCTCTAAGAAAATTTACTAGTTAAGCAAGCTATTTGGGGCCTTCAGAATTTTCAGGTAGTTTCTTAAAATCAGTTATTATTTATATTTACTATTCTTTCTGGTTACTAAGTTTTAATATTCCTACTGCGCAGGGGTTCAAACGACTTAAGAAACTTCAACCTGAAGGAAGATCTGGGCCGTCAGATTGCATCAGAAGTGTTGGATCAAATTCTACACTAACCACCACTAATCATAGAGCTCCAGAGAATGCTTCAACGGACAGGTTTGGCAGAGGAAGTACCATTCCCATCTCTATCAAAATCAAGAAAGTGGCCAATGAGGCTGGTACTAACAGACAGAGAGAACAGCCCAAAAAGGATAGTAGGATCCAGTTTGAACTGGGGAAGACCACGAGGGAACCACCCCCTATAGAGATTGGGCCAAAGCGCCTTAAAGTCAGAGGCCCTTCATTTCTAGGGTCAGAGAGCAGGTTAGATTGAAAATAAAAAGGTTAAAAAAGATAATAATAATAAACCACTACGTTATTAGATATACCAGGAAGTGACAATTTTTTGGTTGACCTGCTCTCTGGTGCCATCATCTAGAGCCTGACTTTGCTAACTTTGATTTCCTCTAATGGGGTCCTAACAACACGGAGAAGGAAAGCTAAAGATTGATTCTGATTCTGATTCTGATTCTGATTCTGATTCTGATTTTGATTCTGGGAGCAGTGACAGATTAACCTTAGGTTAAGAAAACACAAAATTCATATTCTTTGTGCAGGCCTCAAATTGGGGCAAATACGCACAGTTGGTGATTCTTGAGGTTACCGGGCCGGAGTATTTTTCCTTCTTTGGCAGGGGAACCTTCATTGCAACATCTTAAAATGGGTAGAGAGAGAGAGAGAGATTGGGTTTAGTAGTGAATTTGATGTAAATTTGTTTTTGATTAAGTCGCTTAAATTCTTGGTGAGGGAAGAGTGGGTATTCTCGTTCTCACTCAGCCCCTCGTTTAAGATTATTATTGACGCTGCTTCTAGGTTCTTTATTCTTTTTTGTGGCAAGGTGGTCCTTGTACCTTTGACTACTTCAATAAATGCACAGAATTTTTCCCTCTTTTTTAATTTCTTTTTCTCGTTCTTTGCAATTCAGCAAGTTTCTTTTTACTTTTTAATTTTTTTTCCCAAACCTAATTCTAGATGCCTACATCTTCATTCTTGTTTAGTATGTGTCAGCTGTCAAATTGGGCTATATGTTATTTGAAAAGAGCAGTGGGAAAGAAGAGAAAATATTAAAAAACATATTTGGTGTGTTGTTGCTCAGAAAAATAGAACACAGAATTTTCTTTTTCATTTTACGCGACATAATTTATGAAAAATGTGACGTGTACATGAGTATTCGTATCCTTTATACGTGGTTATATATTTGTGTGAAAGTTTTTAGGCCATGTTGGGTAGGGAGGGAAGATAATAGGAGGGATGGACAGAGGAGGTAGAAAAGGTGAAAGACAAAGGAACGTAATTTTTATTTCAATAGTATCATTTTACCCATATATTCATTTATTTAACTACTTAAAGTTTGGTATGCGGTGATAGTTCATAATTTGAATGTCTTTCTCTTTCGCTCCCTCTTTTCTTTTTATATTTTCTCAATTTCTTTCCACTTTTCTCTTGTACTTTCTCCTTCCTCTCCTAAACAGTACTTTAATGTAGAGAGTATGATTTGGTAATAATCATAATGGGATAATGTGATTTATCATATATATATATATATATATATATATATGTATGATTAAAGTCAAATAATATGCGATTTTGATCAAATTTCAGAAAAATTTGACAGGCGATTACCAATGGGATAAATATCTCTCACTGCATATTAGAACTCTCAATTACATCTAAAAATATAAAAGAAATCAATTGAAACTAGCTTAATTGGTTTAGGATTCATAGAAGTGTATGAGAGAGAAAATATTCTAATTCTAGTTAGATTCTAGTTAAGCTAATTTATATATAACTTCATGATAAAAAATTAAAAAGAAAAAAATAAACTAAAAACAGAAAAGAAGTCAAGTCATAGCTGCCTATTAGTCTGACAAAGAAAGTGGGCAAACAAAAAAGAATTTTTTAGCTAACTGGACCTACTATGAACCAAAATAAGTTACTCTAGGAGCTAAAAAAATATCTTACAGCTGGTTTTGTCCATATTGATCCGGCTCTCCACTTTCTTCACTTGTAATGGATTTTCCTTCGGACTGAGGTGCTTTATGTAGGCATGCAATGCATTCTTAGGGCCCGGGTAATCAAAATTTGTAGATTAATGAGAATGCTAAAGACGGTGATGTAATTATCAGTTATTCTGAATAACTGTGTTTAGTTACGCATTGTAACTTATACATGATTACTGAGTATATTAAAAATCCATGTTTAGTTGTGCATAAGGCTGATTTTGTTTTTTCATATTTTTTCATAAATACCCTAAATAATTATTTTTTAATAGTTTCATTTAATAAATTAACATCTAAAAAAATTACAAAATTTAGTTGGTTATAAAGAAATACTAATTATTATCATACAAAAATAATTATAAGATTTATAAAAGAACTTATTAAACTAAAAACAAATACAATATTTTATCCAAAAAAAATCAAAAAAAAATGCAATATGAACTTAATCCCCATAATTCAAAACTAGACTCCTAGACCCCATAATCTCCATGCCCAAGCTTCAAATCTGAAGAAATCTTACTCAACTCACTCTAATCAAAAGAAATATCAAGAAATTTGAGAGAAAAAGTAAAACAAAATAGATGAAAGTTAGGGGTAAATCTATAGAGAAGACGAACGGCTTTGGTGATGATCGATGGTGGCGACCAATGGAGATGACAAACGGTGGTGACAAATGGCGATGGCCAACGAAGATGACCACTGTGGACAACTAGTGGCAGCGGGGAGAACATTAGCATAGGACTGGTACCTTTCATTTTATCGTGTGCCTTTTTTTTTTTTTCATTTAAGGGTGGAGTTTGGATGGAGAGTGATGTAAAATCTACCTGTTTTGGTGACTTTTATTTCACATCTCAGTAAGAGGATATGATTTCTATGGAGATTACTTTATCAAGGTTAAAAAATTACCAAATAAGAGAATGTATTAAGATACCCATTCCTATCCAAGAATTACATCATACCAAATAGCCCCATAAGGAGTTATGAGAACTACAAGTTAGAACATACTGCTTAATATCCCAAGTAGATCCATTGGTCCAATTTGAAGCAAGATTTTTTCATCAAGTGGTCCCTGATTTTTTTTTTTTCCGAGAAAAAATTCTAAATTGCCCGGTATTTTTGTTTTCCTTTTTTTTTTTTTTACTTTTTTTTTCCCGGATAGTGTGGTTATAAAAAACAAGATTAGTTTTATAGCAATTTTCTTTAGAAAAAATCAAATATCATCCTCGAAAACTGCTACATAGCGTAATTAGTTGCCTACCTGCTGTTCTGGATCTAACATTTGGGCTCACATGTTGGATTCTAACCCTTCCATTAATTGGTGAATTCTTTATTGAGGAAATTTGACTTTATATTATAAAATTTCAAAAAAAACTGAATTTAAAATCTTCTAAAAAAAATTTCGGATTCATTTAGAAAAATACAGTTTTTAAAAATATCTAAAAAATTATTACTTTTTACAAATTGATAAAGTACCTGAGGTAATCGATCAATCCCAAAGTTATATGAGATGAGTTTGGTTATCTTAAATAACACGATTGATTATCCAAATAATACGATTGGTTATCTCAAGTACTTTATAATAAATCCGGAATTTTCAAAAAGTTTAGGCCGAACGGCTGTTATTTTTTTATCTTGGGCTTCTTAGCCGAATGGCTGTTATTTTGCTTCTTTTTTATTTTGTTTCTGAAACATTTATTAAAAACTTCTGCAAATAAATATTTAAAAAAGAAAAGAAAAATAAAACTTAAGAGGTTGTAGGTATCCATTCTTTTTTTCCCCTTTTTATGTAGACATTTTTTTCCCTTTTTATGTAGACATTTTTTCCCCTTTTTTGTTGATTATTTTTTTTTAAGATTTAACAAATAGGACATTTACTTTTTTTTTTTGAAAAAAATTAAAATGATACTAAATGTCAACTTATGTTACTTACAATCACCTTTTTTATTACTCTGGTGGTCTTAGAGTCCGGTGGGTGACACGTCACACATACTAGGTTATTTTGATGCATCTCGGAGTTTGGTGAATCACTTTGATGAGTTGCCAACAGACACCCATAATGTTACTTTTAGCGAGTCAATGGGTGACTTCATCATATTATCAACCAGTCACCCATAATTGATAAGATACTTAGTTGACATATCTGAGATCAGTTACTTCAATAAACTGGATTAGTTACCTTAAGGCACTCAACTGGTTAGTTCAAGTACTATTGAAAAAATACCAATTTTGAAAAAAAATGATATTTTTCTATATAGTTTTTAAAAGTGTTATTTTTTTAATAATATTTTACAAAAATTATAATTTTCTAAATCGGGATTTTTCAAAAAAGTTAACCCATTTTTCATTTTTGTTTCTCTGGCTTGGACTTTTGTAAGAAGCTTTTTTTTCTTTTTAATTTTTTTGGGCCCAGGTCTTATTTTTATAGTATTTGATGCCAGGTCACAGTATCTTAAAAACTCAACCATTTGACTGCAATTTTGTAAAAGGCTCTCTATTAAGATGGAGTGCAAAGAACTGCCATTTTGTTAAGACCCCGTTAAAACTGATGTTAACTTTGATTTTATATTTCTTAAAATGTGATATTTGGGTTTTTAGCCCAAATTGTGAACAGCAGATATAGGGCTATATATGTGATTTACTTTTAAATTGATAATTTGTAAAGGTAAAGGTAAAAATGATAAATTAGAATAGAGATGATTTAACTATTTAAAACAAAACAAACATTAGAAAGGAAAGGGGAAAAAAAAAATGATCTTTTTCAATAACGAGTGAAAATACAACAACCTTTTCAAATATTTCCTTTTCCTTTTCGGGTACGGTACACACGTGTTAGTTAGAATATTATTGGACCTAAAACTCTGGGAAATTTTAGTGGGTTTCTTTTCACACTTGATTTTGAAAAATGTTTGGCTTTTATATATATACACTAAGCCTTATAGTACGTGCCTAGGGCACTTACCCGTTGATCAACTTATATAATTATTTATACAATATTTTTTTAGTAATTATTAGTTCATAAAAAAAGAAAATTTTGAGTAACA
Organism: Trema orientale; assembly: GCA_002914845.1. Taxonomy (NCBI): domain Eukaryota; kingdom Viridiplantae; phylum Streptophyta; class Magnoliopsida; order Rosales; family Cannabaceae; genus Trema; species Trema orientale. The sequence goes on from JXTC01000148.1 coordinate 305,039, forward strand.
AAATATATAATGATATGATTGTAAAAACTATATTTAACAAAAAAAAATAAAAAATTTGAGAAGCAGCATCCGACATTTGGGCTTGGCCCAAATTAATAAAACCCTATGTCCAATACAGAGGGAAAAAAAAATAATAATAATAAAATATTTAACAAGTAGCTGGAATAAATCCCATTGCCTTGTGTACATTCATTCTTCTATAATAATAATAGATATATATTTTGAATCCTTTAGTATGTGTCTATGTATTTAAGCTACTGTAGTAAGAAAATATATAAACTTATTAATTGGAGGGCTTTCTAGCCAAATGGCCGAATTTTGAATCATAGTTTACAAAATGACCGTTTTTCAAACACTGTTAAAACGTACCAAATTTTGAAAATTATTTAAAAGATAGTCATTTTTCACATTTAGTATATCAAAATATATTAATTTATTTTTTGAAAATTGATTTCTTTTTTAAAAAATTGATTTATTTTTTCAAAAAATTGATTTACTTTATTTAGTATATCAAAATATATTAATTTATTTTGAAAATTGATTTATTTTTAAACAAAATGATTTATTTTTTTAAAAACTGATTTATGTTATAAAAAATAGATCAACTAAAAAAATGTCTATATATCTAAATAAAATTATAAACGGTCATTTATTAAATATGTGTAAAAAAATGGCCACTTTTAAATGGATCTTGAAAAAAAAAAAGCTATTTCTTATAAATACTTTTTATTGGAATTAATTTAGGACTTCTTACAAAAGACTAGGCCCAAAGTTTGGAAAACTGAAAGGGAAATTAACCTAGGTAGTACTAATTTGGTATAAAATAACATTTTTAGTAGTCTTTTTCAAATTGATATTTCTAGCAGTGTTTCAAATTATGTGACGAGGGATAACACAATTTGTGACTATAAAATTATAATTTTTCTAGGACTAATTAATAATCATAAACTGTGTGGCCCTTTGTCACACAAAATCACAAAACACTGCTAAAAAAATTATTTTTCAAAATACTCCTAAAAAAGTTATTTTAATCGAAATTACTACTATTTATGTCAATTTTCCACATTGAAAATCTAGATGGGCTGAACCTTTTAGAAAGTCTTGGATTTATTTATAAAGCTATTATTTTTTAAAAGTTGATTTATAAAAATAAGATTTTTTAAAAATATTTAGAAAAATGCCACTTTTCCTATGAAATTCATACTTTTTAAAAGTACTCAAGGTAATTAATCAAGTTATTTAGGGTATCCAATCTAGTTACTTTAGGTAACCATTCTCGTTATCTTAAGTGACTTGTCTAGTTACATCAAGTACTTTATCAATTTATAAAAAAGTGATATTTTTCTAAATACTTTTAAAAGTGATACTTTTCTAAATGAATTCAGATTTTTCAAAAAAAATTTAAAATTCAGGATTTTGCAAGTTTTTTGAAATTTTACCATATAAAATCAAATTATCCCATTAATTTATCCGAACATGAATTAAAAGAGTAAAAGGAAATAAAAATGATTTGGGTCTTGCAGCAAAATATCAAATTTTCAGTCCATTTTAAGTAAATTTTTGTTTTTCAAATGTTGAAGTAAAATGACCAATATATTTATTATAAAAACTAATATTCTTAATATATTAACTAAGGTTGGAATATAAGTAGATTATCAAGTGTAAAAATATATATATCCGAGATCCGACCATCATTAGTTGTAAAAAGGAAAAAAGGGCATTTAATAACACAAAGCGTAAAAAAAGAACGCACTCTAATTTCCTTTTTTCTTTCCTCTTTTTTTTTTTCTTTCTTTTTCATTTTCAAATGGCTTTTAAACTTCTCCATTCTCATCAAAAGCCCCTTACATTTTTTTTTTTGATAATAAAGAAAGGTTATAGGGTTAGAGGATGACGTATTTTTATAACCCCGACAAGTGTCGATTAATGGATCCCTCTCGAAGTGGATTGCCCATGAATCTCAGACTACCGAGGTAGTAACAGCTCGAACCTAAGATCTTCAGTCGAGGAAGCGAGCGCCTTACCATTCCACCTGTTAGCACAGTGGTAGAAGTTTCTTGGAATTGATAAATAACCTTTCTAAATAACATATTTAAATAAATATTCGTTTTATTTTTCTTAGATTATACTTGTGTTTAAAGTTAAAAAGTCTATATTTTCCTCCAGTTAAATGACATAGAAAAACTAAACATTTGGTTTATGTTTAAAATTATTTACAAATGAGAACTTTTTTAAAGTATACATGATAAGATAGCAAATTTGAGGCATATGCTCTTCTCAATAATTCTTTATAAAATATGCATGTTGAAAAAATTACCCTTAAAAAAAAAGGGAGGCATATAAGCATATGATCTGGAAAAGTCACTTTCTCTTCGACACCCTCCCTCTTTGACGATTTCAAATAGAGAAAAGTCCTTTTGTCTTCCCTTTTACTCTGTTCATGCCTTCTCTCTGTTAATTTCTCCCATAACATCTCTCTCGCTCTTAAAATCTCTCAGCTTTCTCTCTTGCTCTCATCTCTCTAGCGCACGATTAAGAAATTTCTATGTATAAATGTCATGGGTATAATTTACAATAGTTTGTATTTAAGTTTTGAGATATTCTGTGATAGATTCTATATTAAAAATTAAATTCAGATTAATTTCTACGAATTTCTGAAAATTTGGATGGTCTTTCCTGATGAACATCAAATATTTCAATAAATTTCGACATTAATTCGATATCCATTTAATGAAAATTCAATGAAGACCCTTTGATAATTGTCATTGAAAAATTACTTGATAGTCATCGAAAATCTTGATGCCTTTTCGATGATAATTCGATGAATTTCAATGTCGTTTTGATGAAATGTGTTTTTATAATAGAATCTGAAAAATTACTATATAGTTATTGAAATGGCATCGAATTATATCGAATTAGCATTGAACAAGCAAGAAAATTCATCGAAATGCATTGAAATGTATTGAATTGGCATCGAAATTTTTGATGATTATCAAGTAATTTTTCAGAGACAATTATCAAAGAGTCTTGGTCGAATGGACATCGAATTAGTGTCGAAATTCATCGAAATTTTCGATATTCATCGTGAAAAACCGTCCAAATTTTAAGAACTTCGTAGAAATTGATCCAAATTTAATTTTTAATGCAGAATCTATCACAAAAAATTTCGAAACTCAAATACAAACTATTTTAAATTATACCTACAATATTTAAATTTCTTTTCTATGGAGGCATAATGGAGTTTGAGAGAATAAAGAGACATAGAGGAGATGATAGAGGAGATTAGGTTAAGAGGCATATAGGGTATGTAGAATTATTAGTAGTTTGGTCTTTTGTACTGGGTACATGCATATTTTACAAAGAATTATTGAGAGGAGCATATACCTTAAAATTTGATCTTATCAGGTATATTTTACCAAATTGCTCTTTCAAATTAATGGTAACCACTAATTCACATTTAGAATAATTACTAAAAATAAATAAGCAGAATGCTAGTTTACTTTTAGAGTAGTTAACATAATTAAACTAAAGCCAATTAAGATAGCTGATCAATTAGTATAAGATTCTTGAGAGTGTTTGTGAGTATGTGGGAAGGGAAGAGTTTTAGAAATTATTCTACATGTGAATTAGTAGTTACCAATAATTTGAAAGAGAAATTTGGTAAAATATGCATAATAAGATAGCTAATCGAGACAGTTCAATTAGTATAGCATTCTTGAGAGTGTTTATGAGTATCTGGGAAGGAAAGTGTTTGAATCTTAATTAGGCTAGTTTATGTATAAATTTCATAATAATTAAAAAAAAAATTGAACTAAACAAAAAATTTAAAAATAAAGATAAAACAAACACAACAAAAGTAAACAGCAGAATTAAATTTGGAATTATTTGCCACAAAAATATCTAACCGAAAATGTATGGAAAAAAAAAAAAGTAAAGCACTTGGGGCTTCAAGAAAATCATGTCTCGAAGAGAGAAACTGGATTTGGGTATCGGAAACCATTGACTATAATGCTCTTAATGCTTGAAGAAAACATGAATTTGGTTGCTCGAAGTTTTTCGAGTGGAAAAGTTGCCAAAAGAAGCATGTGATGTACATAACAAATTATTATTAAAACATCTCAAAATAGATTTGTATCAATAAGCTCATTAATAACAAAGATGGATGGGCTTCACTGTAATTACAAGGGTTTTTAAAAAGTTTTTAAAAATTTTATCTGTGAAAACCAAAAAAAATAATAAAAATACAGAGTTCACGATTTTATTTTATTTTTTTAAATTTTTGTATGATTTTTATAAGAAAAATATCAATTTTTAAAAAGTTTTTATAGTTACTAGTTACCAGTTATAAATACTTTTAGTTACTAGTTACTAGTTTCTGAAAACTGATTACCAGTTACTAGTTATTATTTAAAAAATAGAATTTTTCTCATTTTTTTTTAAAATAGTACTTTTCGAATAAAAACTGCACCTATCTACAATAAACACAACCAACCGTATTTTTTAAATTTTGTTTTTTTTTTTCCTAAAAATGCCGTATAAGACATAATTTTCATTAATTATAAGATGTATTGGCTCCTTGTAGGCATATGCATTCGGCCCATTTGTCTAATCCCAAGGGAATTAGATCTGTCTAGGGGTAATTTAGGCCGAAATGATTTTTCTAGGACTGCATCTGTATAACCTTCCTTTCTAACCTAATGCGAGAGTTTGTACTGATAATTACCATTGGATAATTATATTATGTTATCCGACCTCAAATGTTTTATATAACAAAATATTATCAGGCATTTGTCAACACTACTGCAACCAGAGATTTTCATAGACATGGTATTGTTTGATACAACTTCGTATTGGGGGCTACATTACAGTTGAGAATACGAGAGCAACAATCACCAATCACAGCAAAAACTCTAGCTTTAGCCGCTGCGAAACGCCAGAATTCAGCAAAAAGCACCATCTTTGCAATTTTCTAATGCAACAAACCAAACAACTAGCTCGGTGCTGCCAATCAGAGCAACTAACCATCTACAACATTTTTTTGGAAGGGGTATATATACAATTTGTAATACAAAAAGGCATTCCAAACATGTTTACAGGGATCAAAAAAAGCTAGTACTCCTTATACTATACATGGATGAAAGAAACCAATGCTTCTCATAACTTCGTCTGTTACCAATGAATCAAAACTGGGTGATTCCACAAATGTATTGTTCAACGTTAAAAAATTAACAAAGGCAAGTCCAATATTTGAGCCAAAAAAAAAAAAAACTTAGAAAATTTAACATGAGCATTACTTTTAGTGCTATTCACGGATCGATATTATCCTCTGAGATATTAATAAAAGGCTCCAAGCTGCACAATTTATTTCCCATATCAGTTTGTAATCAGTGAAGCAAACTTGTAAACGTCTGGCAAATGTAGCAGGCAATGGTTCATCCCTTCACAAATCTTACATGATCTCAAACTCTATATTTTATCCAATTTTTAAAATCTCCCGTTATTTATTATATTTATTTATTTATTTATTTTTTTTTTTTTGATGAAGGTAGGGCTAGATGAGAAAGTAACTCAAAGGCAAAGTTCAAATTAACAGCATTAAATAGAAAGGAAACTAATAATTCATTAAATAATAACGTGTTGACAAATACATCATAATATTTTGCTACATGAAGGCTTGCCTTTTCAATTTTTTATTTTAAATTTTTTAATTTTTATAATTGTTTTTTTTTTTAATTTTTTAATTTTTTTTATGGCATAGACACAAGTAATCTTCTACTCCAAGTTAGCATGAAAAAAGTCAATTATTTGTTGTTTCAAAGTATCAAGAATTTAAAAAAAGTAAATTTGTTAGAAACAATCAACCCAAGATAAGGAATGTTACTCGAACAATGATCAACCACTATCGTATTCAAGTTTAAAGAATACCAAAAATATCTATAAATTATATGGAAAATATCCTTTTAAATTTTTAATGGTACGTAGCGGAATATATATTAACATTTTTTTTTCCGCTATCTTCCCTTTTGAACGATCTGATTTTAATACCGTATACATCAATTACAAAATAAGTAAGAATATAAGTACTTCCCTCCAAATAAAATTTTCCGGCAAGATGCAGAATGAAATCTCCAGAGTGTGGTCTTCTTTGTAAATCTCACATTGAACACCAATAATTGAAGCTCATTTCAATTTACTTTCACCGGTTTTCTCCAAATCCAATGCTCTCTCGCTTCTCAAAATTTTTTCTTTCTAATTTTGCGAAAGTGTTGCCAAAACGAATGAATTTTATGATTCTTCGACGATCCCATAGTATCCATTTATAATAGAATATGAGTACAATCCGAGTCCTATTCAAACTCTTATGAGTGAGTTTTCCTCTTTTAATTGGAATATTCGTTTTCTAGAATAACCAAAGCAAGAAAACAAAGACAGATAAGCAAAAGAGGAGAAAACTCGAAGTCCCACGTAAAGTGGGACTCCCTAGTGCAAGCTCTTTCCAAATTTCTGCTAGGCCATCAAGGTTGAGACTCTCGCCCCTTTTTGTATTTTAGGCATGGGAGCCCAGTGACTGGGCCCTCCAGCATTTTTTTGGGTTAAGTAGACAATTATTATTTTTTTCGAATGTTTAACTAAATTTATCACCATTGTTAGATTCTACCACTTTTGGGAGGGAATTAGTCAAGAATTTGTCAAGAATTCATTAAGAATCTGTTAAGAATCCATCAAGAATCTGTCAAGATTACTATTGACGTCAAGAATATGTCAAGAATTCATCAAGAACCCGTCAAGATCGCCACCAATGTCAAGAATTCATCAAGAATCTATCAAGATCGTCAAGAATCCGTAAAAAATTCATCAAGAATTCATCAAAATCACCGCTGACGTCAAGAATCGTTCAAGAATCCATCAAGATCGTCGAGAATTCGTTAAGAATTCATCAAGAATTCATTTTAAAAAAGTGATATAGTGGTAGATTTAATTAATGAGGAAAAAAAAAATAGTATACAACTAATTTATTCCATTTTCTTTAGCCGTCCATTAATTACTCTATAAGCATGCAAGAGACCTATTATGCCGATTTTAGAGAAAATTTGATTTTTATGGTAACTTTTCAAAAAAATTAAAAAATCCCGAATTTTAAAATTGTTAATTCCAGATTTTAATTTAAAAAAATAATATTTTTAAAAATATTTAGAAAAATACCACTTTTTATTAATTAATGAGATATTTAAAGTAACCTATCAAGTTATCTCAAGTAACTTGTTTAGTTATCCTAAGTAACCCAACTAATTACGTCATGTACCATTGAAAAATACCAATTTTGAAGAAGAATGGTATTTTTCTAAATATTTATTAAAATATTATTTTCTAAATAAACTTTTAAAAAGTGATATTTATTTAAATCAGTCCAATTTTTTTAGAAAATTCAACCCATCTAGGATTTATTAATTTTTGATACTTTGAGCTTGGAAATTTGTAAGAAACCCTTGATTTTAATTTAACTATAATATACTTGGTCTAATTGTAATTAACTTTAATTAATTAGTCCAAATATAATAAAAATAATGGTCCATTCCACTAAGGTCTAAAAAAAACTCTTAAATTAAATATTTATTAAGAGACACAATTAGCAATTAGATATATTAATATCTGTCTTAATGAAAAATGTCAATAACCGAAGTTAGGTAAAATTATTATCTTGTCCTTTTATTTATTTTGTTTTCTTATTACTTAACATACATTTGAAAGATACTTTTTTTTTTAATCAAGAAAGCTATAATTTAATAAACTTTTTTGTTGAATGTTTACCATTAAAATTGAATTATCCAAGTACTTATATCTTAATAAGGTGAGAATAACTATTAGATAAACAAGATTCATAATTTCCGTATCTATAAATATATATTCTCTATATCCATAAGAGTAAATTATCAAACTACTAAGGTCTACCTAATAAATCATATGGTCATATTTATTAACAACTCAAATAATATAATTTATAATAATATATTAAGAGAGAGATTATTAATTGTACTTTTGTAAATATAGGTTATTATCACGGTCGGAATTCTAAAGCTGTGACTTTTAGTAATTTTAAGTTGAAACAGTGACAAATTTTTTGTTTTAATTTCTCGAGAAAATATATACTTAATATCTAGAGGAATTCCATTTAATTCATTTAAAAAATTTTTATTTAAAATTATAAATTTCAATAAAATGAGTTCAGTATCCAAACAATTTACATAAAATTATTTGTATTTCTAAGAACTCAATTTAATGGCAAAATCATCCTCATACATCTACTTTTTAAGTACACTACTATTGGCTAAATAAATTGACATAGAAAGTAAAGGATAATATAGAATAGGAATCAACCAATAAAGAGGTAGGAAACAACATACGTATGCCAAACAAACTTATTAAGCTACTATGACAATTACCCCAAAATTAAATCAACACCTGAAAGTGAAAGGAAGTATAGAGGTGAGCATTCACATATTAAGTAGGAATCGATTACAGGTTTTTATACGTAATAAATATATTCACGTTGAAGGTCCAGCATGGTTAGTAGTCCATTCAAAAACAGTTTACAAAATCCAAGTGAAAATCATAGTCCAATAGTTCAAACATTCTAAACCATTGTAAAATATTTATTCAAGCCAATATATAACTATATATGCAAACATGATATCCGAGGTATCCTAGTGGGTTACCCGTAAGTCCGAGCCACCTAAAGAGGCGACCGTAAATCCGAGCATCCAACGTGGGGTACTGTAAGTCCGACGGCTGCGTAAGTGTGTAAATGCATACAAATATTATATGAATGACAGAATAAAGATATGCACCATTTTCACAAAATCACAAAATAACCATGCAATATTCTTTAATCAAACAACATTTAATCCTCAAAACTTAGTTCTCAAATCGTTTTGGATTTTTAAAAAATTTCAGCAGTATAACAACCGTTTTTTATCAAAACCCAAAAATCTAATTTCCTGTAGAACACAATTCAAAATAATATATATGACAAGCCAACCAGTGTGACGTACCTCCCAGGCAGTTTATATCTCAAATCATGTCAAAAACAGATATAAACACAATTTTTAGAAATTAAATCACGAAATTTTATATTTATTAAAAATATATAAATTTATAAATTAAATTAATTTTAAAATCAAGTAATCAAATCCTTACCTCAAATGAGTATCTAAATAGTGCTACAATACTATAGAGAACGTTTGGCTTTATTTAGGTGTCGTTTGGAAAGTCGGGCGTCATTTTCGAATCTTTGATCAATAGGTTTGAAAATTCGATTTTAAACGGAGTTTCAAATCGTGAAACGGACTACACCACTGAATTTCTAGCACCCAAAATAGCTAGGTTAGACATTTGTCCAATTTGGACTCGGTCCGAGATCGGGCCTACAACACACAAATCGAGACAAACTTGAGCTGTCCGATTTTATTTTTCATGCCCATTTCGAAATGTAGTCAATATATATCTCATTTTCACAATTTTCAACGTAGATTCCAAAAATAATAATAGTTTTATGATCTAACGATCTGATCGAAAAGTCAATACCGAAACGAAATATACTCAAAACTGTCTAACGAGATCGAAATCAAATGGGGCCAAATCGAGCAACGAGACACCTACCAAGAGATTGTCCGTGAGGAGAGGAGTCAGACGAGACCAATTTCACAGTGAAATGTTACCAGAATCGGCGCCAGCATCGGAAAAACAATCGCGGCTTATTGGCGTCACCAATGGAGAATAGAGCCGTTTCAAGTGGCAGGGACAGCAATGCGAGGATCGTCTGGTCTTGGCCTGTCGACGGCAGGTGGCGGCGGCGCTCAATAACGCCGAGAAAGGCTTCGTCAATGGCTCGCCGAAAATCAGCATTTTTTGGCCAGTTTTCACTGGAGCTGAGGGAGAGTGATGCAGGCCACGTGTCTGCTGATAAATGGGCTGCACATAAGTCTTTGTTTTCTAATTTTGTTTCAATTTCATCCTTTTAAATTGCAAATCAGTCCCTTTTTCAAATATTTTCACGTTTTTGTGCAAATTCGAATTTTAATTTTTTTTTTGAAAAAAAAATTGGGTCAAGAGACCATATTACCCTTATAAAAATTAAGGAGTTTTACAGTTATTAACACGGTACTTGCATAAAAACATATTTCACTTAGTCATGTTCCGTAAGGTCAACATTCACTTGGTTATATGTTCAAAGTCAAATACTTAGATAATTTTGGACTCATCACTACTAATTGAAAGAGAAAGATGCCATAGTCCTTGTACTAGATATAGTGTCCAGCTATTTTCCTATGAGCTATATATGAATTATTATTCATAGACTAAATATAAATTATATGTAGCTGCTACACATAAATATTTACGTGAATAATTCTATTATTATTTTTTAGTCTTGGAACCTCAAGATATTTTATTGGAATATTTTACATTGATATTAATAATCTTCCATTATGAATGTTGCATGATATAGATAAAAATATATCTTTATTGAACTTAAAATATTATAGAAAAAAATGCTTATATGGCACAAATGCCAACATAAATAACAGATGGATCAACCATTATTTTCAGCCAAGTAGAGAGGATGTCTGGACGAACATTACGGCAAAAATGTTTTAATGTTTATTTTTTCCCTTGTTCCCAATTCCTAAACAATTCAGTAGAGGATCTTCATGTAAATACATTATGCTTCCGATCCCAAAACTGGGGACCTAAAATGACTAACTTGTTGCTATTTCTACCTAATTTTATGCCTAATATTTTAAAACTTTCATTGCAAGTTCTTTAATCAACTAGACATAGTTCATCTTTCTGGGTTGGATTAAGCATCCCATGCAAGTCCACTTATAAGCGTATACATTTTGGCTCAAACAATTCCAAAATTGCAGGTGTTGGAATTAAAAATAATTTTCGCAGCGGAAGATTGGCCCAGGAACATTCAAAAATTTTCTCAAAACAATTGACTATATGAGTGCATAGTATTAATTTATAGCAAATAGGAACATACAAAGAGAATAGATCTAATACCTCTTGTAGCCTATCAGCGGATCCTAGCTTTTCTGTCTTCTAAACCACGATCTTCCAATCCAAGCCTCAAGCACAACTGGATGAACGTGTGGGCGTTGCGTACAATTTCTTAAAATTCACACTTTAGGCACTTGCAATTTTCTCAACATATGAGATTGCAAGAGTTTTGTTTTATAGAAAATAAGAAGACACTCTTTTTTTTTTTTCTCTAGCTTATGGAGGCTCTGTATAAAATAATGCGTAGTGTATATCTCTCTTCTGCTAGGGTTCTCTTATGTGTATATATATATATAATTATTTATTAAACTATTTAATAATTAAATATTTAATATATATATGTTTTCAAAACCTTACGTTAATAAGAAATGTAAGTTTCCTTATTTTAATAAACGTAAACTTATATATATATATATATAAACTAGCAGATAATTATTTCACTTTCAGTCAGTTTCCCAATTTCAATTTATCTAATTATCTGATAATTAGATATTTTTAAATTCAAAATTTAAACGAACTGGGAAACTTATCCCTCCATAAATTTAAATTAATTAATTCAAAATTAATTAATTAAGTAATTAATTAATAACAATTATTAATTACATATAGATAAACTATTTATCTAGACAAAGTGTGCAGTAATAGAAATAATGTAATATCCAGTACAGTGCTTGTAAGAGGTGGAATTGGGGACCTATGGACCTGTAATTCAAGCTCCAATAAATTATGACAATTAATTAAACTCTTTAATTAATTTGTCTAATTTATTAATTCCAGTATTACTCCACTAAAAATCCGGAATTGCACTCTTGAAATTACAGAATTAATTTACTCAGAAAACAGCGAGCAGTCCATCGATTTAATCATTACATGTAGTTCAATCCTCCATAGACAATTCATAATTGGAGCTAGGTCATGTTCCGTTTACCTCTCCAATTGCATCTTTATCCTTGTGTACCATTGATTCTCTAATGAGCAATTAATTTATAAATCTATTATAAATTGAGTACTCAAACTGTTCAAGTCCTGAATCAATACACACTTCTTTTAGGAAGGAATAGATTCCATATCTATAAGTTACATTCCCAGCTACTCATCTCATCATGCTCCCAAGATACAAGTATTTCGATCTGTTTAAAAAATAAACCTTTAACAAGTATGTCAAAGAACATAATGTTATAAATAGGAGTCTATAACTATTCAGGATTAAGATTGATTTACATATGATCATCTAGTGACATTATTTGAACTCTCAACAGTTAACGGAATTTATGTGAGATTCAAATCATGTCTGGTACAGTCCTATATAATCGAATTATATAAAGTACTTCCATTGTGATGTCAACACATCAATAGTCCGGATAAGACTATTACATTCTCAATGTTAATGGACCGTACTAATAATATTTAATTAAAGATCCCAAACTTTAATTAATTATTATGGACTATATTTAGTTTATTATCCATAAATTTAATCCTCATGTATATAACACTTATATACTAAATTTGTGGTCACATAAATAAACTAGGGATTTTCTGATATTTAAAGACATACCAATTATGTACAAATTCAAATAGAAAAATGTCATTTTATTAATTCAGCAAATATCCAAAATATACATGCTTTTAGGGCGTAAACCCTAACAGCATGATCCTCAATTTTATAGTCTTGCTAGATCGTTGTCTGTGCTGATCCATCCACTGAAAGTAACTCATTCTCCTTATTATCTGTATCAATACTGGAGCAAGCAACAACAATACTCTTCTACCAGTACTTGGGGATGTCTTGGGTTGTATAATTAATTCGTAAATCTCGATCATGACTCTTCTCACGACTAGAAGTGCAGTGCACTGGGCTTGCGATGTGGTTAGGTGCCGGACTTGGATTCGAGATAGGGGCATGTTTCATGTGGGGTCTTAACTTGGCAGATGCAAGTCTTGGGGTTTCATGATCTTCCATGTCGGTCTTAACCTTATCTTCATGAACACAACCAATAATTTCTTGAACAACATCTCCTTATGTAGATTAGTTATCGTGAACATCCTTAGCTAGCTGGTCCCTATGTTTGTGGCAAAAAAATCTTTCTTTGAGCTTTGAGGTTATGTTTCCTCAACATCTTTATCCTATTCCATTTACAATCGGCGAGGGAATAGCCAATAGAACAACAGTGAGAAAAAAATGCTAGCGAATTCTCATGGTTTATAGGGTAAACAAACAATGTTGATCCCTTTCCACCATTAAAAAAAAAAAAAAGGGATCAATAGCAGAAAACAGAGATCACCATTCACCAGTATTCTCGCAAAAGTAGCCTTAGACTAGTGTGTGTGTATATATATATATATATATATATATATTCTCAAGAATCCCGGTACCGCGGGCTATTTGAGTGGGAATAACTAAATCCCAGAATTCCAATCTTAGGTCATATTAATTAGTCTAACATAAAGTTAAGGTGTTGGTTTTCCATTGCTTATTTGGGTTGAAGTCCAGAGTCCATCATTTGAACTTTGAAAGTGCGTATAATTCCTGATCTCCGTGATTAATTGGCCTTATTCCCGAGTTTGAATACTGCGGTCATCCAAATTCGAATTTGAGATTAAAGAAACTTTCCCAATTATGAGGTAAGCTTCCACGACTTGAAGGGCTTTCAAAACTGTTATACTATAAATCTACCATCTTCCGTGTTTTATCACCCTTGGAATAAAAAGTATGACACAATCAAAGTTTTCCTTATAAACTTTCACCACCCTAACTTGATACCTTTCCTCAGAGATCTCCGATAGAGATTATGTTGCTCTTGCATGAAGGACTTGGTGACTGCTGGTTATGCATAGTAGTGAGGAACACATTCACCTGGTTGAACGGGAAGCGGGAGCAACTTGAAGACTAATGCTAGCTAGTCGTAGTTTCAGGCTGACGAGAAGGACGTATTGTGGCGCTGGTGGTGCAACAGGAGCGAGACCAAGTATGCGGTGACACTGCCACCATAAGGTAAAAACACCCTAGGGCAAAACCATATGAAAGGAGAAACGAGTTATATATATATATATATATCAATTAAATTAGTTTTTCAAGATTCACACAAAAAGCAAGCTCATATTATTAGCTTAGAGATTGTATATACTATCTCAATACTTTCATAATTCCTTCTTCTTTTTCTTTTCTTTTTTTTTTTCTATTGTTTTTTTGGGAATATATATATATATATATATGTATATATATATTTAAAGAACTTAAGGGAAAGACACGAAAATAAATTTCCATAAATTCAATTTTGTTGTTAAATTTATACATTTTTTTTAAGGATTTACATACTCATTTTAGTTAATAAATCAATTACTTAACTTGCTAAAGGGTGAAGTTTGATGATAAGCACTCTTTATGTGTAAATTTTCCCTTTTATTATTTTTCACTACCCAAAATTCGTTGAAAACTAGTTAGATAAATTAATTATGAATTAGTATTCAAGACTCAAATTATTACTAATTATACAAAATTTAAGTATGAATGATTATAATAAAAACGGTATGATTTTCTTTAAAAAATATTAGTTAGTATTCCTCGGCAAACGTCATTCTTAGTACAATTTAGTATTATATTTCCAAACAAATACAAACAGAGATCGAAGCCTCAGAATGTAATCTATTTGTTATTTTTATTTTTTGTTTAAATTTATGAAATCTTCTGCATTTTTCTGCATCAATTGATGGAGGTATCGTATGGATCAACTGCCTTCTACTATACTACTATTGCAGGCTCTCACTAACCTAGCTAGTTGCCCAAAGCCAATCTTGACCCCTCACCTGATTTCAAGCAATTTTCCTATCTGTATTTATAGATTGGAATGATATTTTTGAGCTATAAGAAAAACTGTCACATCATTCGGCATTAAAATTTGATGATTGTAACAATATTTTTATAAATTTGTTGTTGGTATTGTTGTTACTACTACTGTTGTATTTTAATCTAAGAATTATAATAATTATAAAAATAAATAGTATCGTTTAATTTATATTGAAATCTATTCTAAAATATTTAATTATAATTATTAGATAAAAATCTGAAAGTCAAAATTGATATCCCAACTGAAAAAAACTCTATTTTACTTGCTTACTCTATATATATATATATATATATATATACATTTACGCATATTCTCCTCTTAAATCCATGCATCACAAAGATTGTATATGTATGACTATACTTACGTATGTATATTTAGTATTATGTACTTTCTACGAAAATAAAAGCCATAAAGTTATTACTCTTTCTCTCTCAAAAAACCCTAGTCTCTATTCTCTTTCTCTCTCAAAAAATCACTGTCGTTGCTCTCACAAGAGGCCGAAGAGAGTGCATTTCTGGCCTCTCATCCTCCTCCCCAATCCTCCTTAATAATCTCTTTCGGGGATGAGAAGTTTTTTCTTTTTTTCTTTTAATTTGCTAATAAATCTAGATTTAGATCTAGTTGTAGTACCACGTTTGTGTGGCTTTTGTACTACTTGATCTTTAATATATATGATTTTTAAATTCCGTTTACTAGATCTTGAGTCTGAGAATTTTTTCTTTGATTTAGATCTGTACTGCAAGTTAGTTGGTTTTCTTTTTAGTGGGAATGGATCTTATTTAATATTGGAATTATAATCTACATGTCAAGAATGTAGTTTAGACTGTCCAGTAGTAGGTGAATGCAATTGTTTACTAGTGGTCCTCGTTATCTTCTTCTCTTGCAGAATTATGGTAGCCTACAATTGTTGTTATTGTTGTATTTGTGATCTACTTTTTGTCTCATTTTTTGAGAAGTTTGAAATTGTAATCCTCTGTATTTTTACTGTAATTGAAGTTTTTTAGCTTTTATTAATATTATACTCTTGAAGAGTTTTATTTTTATTTTTATTTTTATTTTTATTTTTATTTTTAAGAACAGATCTAGTCGGCAAAACTACTTGTAAATATACCTATATATATTATAGACAACACTTAGCTTATGATCAACGATTATGGATTAATTAATTCAACACCCCTAACAATTGGTTACCTTAATTTGTAGGGACAATCAACAAAAGTTGGTGCCAAATTTTCAGTGATAGTAAATAATGATCAGTGCTTATTTTTCAAGTCAGAAACATGAGAAATAAATTAGACTAAATATGAAGACTCGGACTTAATTTTTGTTACATTTGCTTCACCTGATTAAACCGTGTAGTTCGCATTTATATATCTACACACTTATATGCAATTTTCCTTATTTATTTATTTATTTTTAGAACCAATTATATCCACTAGGACTAGCTATAATCGGAAATGCTTATTATCCTGATTGAAGTTTTACAACGATCCACCCTAGCATGCAATTAAATAGATGTGTCCTACTTATTATTGTTTTATCGTCAAAATAAATATATATAGTTAATTATATTTAGAATAAAAATAATAGAAAAAGTTTTGAAGACGGAAGGTCACCACACACAACGAAGAATTTCCGAAGAATCCCATCCCAAGTCAGACGCCAAATCCATTCGAGAACTCCATCAATTCGTCGGCGTTTCTAACAGTCTGCCACAACCAAAATCCAGTCGCCTTTTTGCGCTCAAGAGCTACATGATTTCGCCCGCGTTTTTGACGCTCTCAAATGGCAAAACGAAAGCAAGCGGAGAAATACTAAATGCACCCATTTTCTCATTCTTTTTTAAACATACCAGTCTCATTGTCTGACACGTGGAATCTAATATTCAGTTTAATACAAATCGTAGTGAAATTTACGTGTCATAAAGTGAGATTAGGAGATTGCACAAAAGAGAGTGTAAAAGAGAATTTTACTAGCATTCCTCAAGTAAGTGGACTGCCAACAAAAGTTTCGGATCTGCTCGTTGCCGATGACTAGTCGTCGGACGATTCTGACCCGTTAAAACCTCTGATCTCATTCTCTAGCGGCTCCAAAGTTCTAACGGAGCAAACATTAACAAACCCCATTTAATATATATATATATATATATATATATATATGAGTTTGGTATAAATGGTTACAACAATGTTTACCCATGGATGGTTACAATGGTTTAAGCCGTTAGATCTATATTCTACGGTAGTGATTAGTTTGGTGGTTAGCCAAAAATATTTAATGCTGACCAAAAAAATTTAATGCTATCACTATTTTTTTAAGTACCCATCCATGGTCACAAAAAAATTGTAACCATTGAGAAGTCTTCTATATATATATATATATTTATATATATTGTTCATGTTGGAGAGATTTTACAGAGGCAATTAAGATAAAGCTTTATCTCTTTTCGTGTGAAAAAAAAAAAAAAGTGAATAGTTAAAATAGAGAAATTTTAATCAAAATAAAGTTACATAAAACTTATGTCCGTACGTATACTGTGGCTACGGGGTTCTCTTTGGCTTATATCTTGGTTGGATTAATTTGTTGTGGTTTCTTTGCCAAGGCCTAATTATGTAATGAATTAGATCCATGGAAGCCATCTGTGGTTTTTGTTTTGATTGATTAAGGAATAAAGAGAACAATCGCAAGTACCAGAAACCAATTAAGTTAGCAGATTAGACTCCGATGACCATTATTATTGTTTTTCTTGCTTGGAAGCCCAACTAATTTGGCCGACATCCCTAATAATCTCTTCCCTTACTGATTTAGCGGTTAATAGACTCAGATTCCTCTCTCGTCTGCAATGAAGAAAATCGGTGAATATGAGATCACCGGAAATAAAGAAGAAAGCAAAGAACCAGGAATAAACAAGAAAACACACACAAAAAAAAAAAAGAAAAATGATTTTATAAAATCAAAATAGCTGACATGGCAAGCTTGGTCACGTACCCTAAACACAATTCCCAAGTGGTTCTTGTTTAAAATTCCATCGGACTATATGGCACTGCTCCTGAATAATTATGCACAACTGTACATTAGCACCGGAGAACACATATAACACATATAGATAAACATGCATATCATTATCCAATTGTTATTATAATTTGAACGGTTAAAAAAAAATAAAAAAAATAAAAACTCATTATTTAATATTTTTATCTTGTCATTTTTTTTCATGAAAAGATATACATAATAAATTTTAATTTTTTTATTGTTGCCCATATATATATATATTTATAAATGAGTTTTAAGTCTGGGTATATATACCTTGTTAGAAATAATAATTGAAGGGTTCTTGATTGATTTCAGGTTTTATTTGTTATTTCTTTTTCTATAAAAAAGAAAAGGTACGAATTCAACGGAAAACAATTAGGTCAATAGACTGGTACAATTTTTTTTTTAACATAAATTCGATCTGCTCATTTGACCTTCGTATTAAACATTCTATGAACAATTTTTCTTTTTTGAAATGCATTATATGACAAATTTTACAACGGCAAAATAAACTCTCTAAAACAATAATGTTGATACATGTTTTAATCTATAAAGTTAATTACCATACAACATTTTTCACTTGAAAAAGGGAATTATCCAAGTATAATATCCATTTGACTATATATCAAAGTATTCAGCCTCCATATATAGAGGAGTACTGCCAATACAGGAAAGCACTCCCGCAATTGCAAGGCCACAAGCACTTTTTCTTTTACTTTAAACTTTGACCAAAGAACCCAGTTTTACACAAACATATATACATAATATATATACATATATATATATGAAATTAAAAGCCGTGGCCATGAAATTCGGTGGTATAATATAGCATAACAATTTCTTTTAAAGTGATTACTTAAGAGAGGTAGCATTGACGCAAAGCAGATCTGCTATAGTATTCAAAAAAAAAAACAAAAGAAAAATTATATATATTGCTGCATTTCTACAAAGCTTGGTCTGGTCACGAGTCAAAGTACTATAAAATTCAATAATATAGATGTTTGACATCTCAAAATTTGACGCAAAAGTTCTATCTTGACTAGAAAAGTTAGGGGTACTAAAGATAAATTTTTCGCAAAAAACTATTTGTGCATTATTATGGACCTTTTATTATGGTAGCCTTCCAGCCCACTAATCATATATTGTAGCCCATTAACGATCGAGATTGGGACCTGGGCTATTATGGTGAAGTGGGCATTCACTGTTACCTAAAACCCAAGGTTGATCGGCTAGAGTTCGCTGCTTATGACGGTATATATAGAATGAAATTTCTAGCATGGTTTTGAAGATGCTCGAACAAGCATGTGCTTCGGATTAATTCCTTCTTTTTTGGTTAGAAAGCATGGATCGGATTTAATTGATTATGAATTAGTAGTGTAAAACGCAAATATAATAACTAATAGCATTGTGTTTTACTGGGGGGTTGGAAACTGATTGACCACATTCAAAAGACGTCTTCAACATTAAAGTACCCGTTGCAAAGTTTAATTATGGTTAAATGTTATCTTATTTTTTTAGCATGCATGACAGGCAAATCTACCTTATACAATTATGTTCGTTCAAATTTTAGGGCCAGCTGAAACTCAGTAAACTATTACTTAAAATAAATGATAGAATTGTGTAATATTTCGTATATGTATCTAAGAAATAGGATTCAAGTAAGTGATGAAAGAAAACATTAGTACTTTCGAGAAGGGAAAAAAAATTGGAGATTTAAATTGAATGCAACTTTTTAATAAAGATGGTATTGAGCGAAATTTGATACATGCTACAAATATTTGGGAATTGCCACTTCTCACGTACGAGTAAAATGAATATGCGTTTTTTTATGTCTTTTGAGAAAGAAATTGTAATGCTAACAGTTTTGCTAGTTTTGGTTTGTGATCCTTGGGATGAACCTTTTTATTTCATATCTAGACTTTTATTTGCTTTTAGTTTCTTAGGACATGCTATGCTTTTTATTGTTTTTCTACTATACATTTTTTTCAGTGGGTTTTGCTCAAAAGGGATTTCAACTAGGCATTGTTGAATATCTTATCTGATAGGATTGTCTTGGCATGACTATTGTGATCCCTTTTTTTCTGAGATTTTTTCCATTGCTTTTATTTTAGATTTTGTCTACTATCTTTTATGAACTAATTCTGTTGCTTTTATTTCAGACCTTATATGCTATCTTTGTATGAGGTCTTTTTATGACATTAATAAATTTGGATTTGGTGTTGCGGTGGATTATTTTGCAGGCCCATTTTGTATGTGCATGTCTTAATCTTGCTGCTTCCTCTATTTTTACCGTTTTGAAAAAGAAGGAATTTTTTATAGTATAGTTTTTACTTTGGTGGAATGGAGACAAAGTTTTCTTAGAGAAAAGGACACAGATAAGACTAATTTGGGACATACAAGTTTTTTGGACATAGATATGACCAACTTTTTCAATTGATGGAGGAAGAAATAAGAGCTTTCTAAAATTGCCCCTAACTGATAAATGGAAGTTGGTGTGAATATTTAATGCACTAAATGCACTTTTTCCCTCTTTTTCCCTCCTCAGTCGTACTTATTTCTCTTTTTCCTCTTTTCATAGCCATGTTCTTCCACTCTTACTCTCTGTTTATTTTTTTCATTTCTGATCAAAGCATTCTTAATTGGAAAAAAGAGTGAAGTTTATTATTTGGATCTTGTTTAGGAGCTTTGACATTTGAAAACTTAGATCTTATAAGGTAAATATGTACTTTATTTCATAAAATATTTGATACTAAGTTATCAACGTTGAAAGAGATCTATAATAGTCATCTAGAAAATATTGTGATGAAATATTCATGTATTTTTACTGAACTATTTATCTTCTTCATGTAATAGTGATTTAAAAGTCCCATATCAAGTAGTTCATGATCTCAGGATAAGAACTACTTGACTCCAAGCTAAGTACAACTACTACTTGACTTGGAGTCATGAACTACTAGATATAAATTCAAAAATTACTTGACTAGCCCTTGACTCCAGGTTACGTGGGTCAAGTACTACTTGACCTGAAATAGCAGGCAACAAAAATACAAATGAAGACTTAGATAGACTCTTCTTCTTTAACAATAGGGACTTAGATAGCGACTTTCGCGTTCTTCCTACTAACGTCATGACTATAGATTTCGCAGATTCTTTCTTACCTTCAGCTGACCTAGATTTTGTTATTGTGGGACTTTCAATATTCCTCTAAATGAGAAGAATCAATTAAAAAACTTAAATATAGACTTGGATAAACGATTTTTTGAGTTTAAGGGCAGTTTTCTATAGTTTTTGTAGTCGAACCTAAGGAACTCTGCATATTTAATAATAAATAAAACATAATCGGAGTTAAAAAAATGAAAAAATAAATATTAAGTTAAATCAATCAAATAAACTGATCAAATAGACAACAGCTCAAGTTTTACTTGACTTAAAGTCAAATATAACTTGACTTTAAATTCAAGTACGACTTGACCCTAGTCAAGCAAATGATTCATGACCTTATGTAATTAAAAATTTATTATGAGATCAAGATCCACTTGACCCCAAGTCAAGTGAGTTTTATAAGGAAGTGTGTGGGGATGGGGTCATGTCAGTCAGGGATCATGTTAAATTTTTTGTGGTGTTGTATGAGGGTTTGTACCAAGCATTTTAGTCTTTTAACTCGTGTGAGCCCCAATTTTTGGTCATAAAAAACTTATTATTAGAGGTGGTCCTAAAATTATCCAAAATAACTGGAACTAGTCCTATTTGCGTCCTTTTCTCCGTTAATTACTGTATGAGAAGCCTTACCAATTCAAAGAGCCGAAGTTCTCTTACAAAGTACTAAAAAATACCAAAAATTTTTATTTTTTCAGTAAACTACTAGTTTCAACCTTGTGTATATAGGAATACAAAATGTGTTTCCTTAGTTTGTTAAATTGGGATGGAATTATCCCTTCTAAAAAATTTACGTTAACTTTTGTCAATTTTTTTATTTGAGAATGGTGTGTCCTTTACCAAATAATCAAATGGATAAACTGCATTAAAGTACCTCAAGGTTTGAGTATTTTACAATTTAAACCTTCAAGTCTAGACTCTGCAAAATAATATACTGAGATTAAGAATTTATAAAAAATAATATTATGAGTTGACTTTTTGAATAATGTTAACGGGTAAAAAAAATATAATATCCTCAAAATTAAGGAGAATAATAAAGACTAATATAGTTTTAGTAGAGGATATTATTATTTTTTCGTTACTAAAATTCATAAAAAAAAGTCAGTCCATGAAATTATTTTGTAGAGTCTAAATTTCAGGGTTTAAATTGCAGAACACTCAAATTTTAGGGTATTTTTTTACAGTTCACCCTAATCAAATTATGTATTAAATCTATAACCAAGCAACTTACGTGCCAAAGACTAATATTTTTTTAAATAAAATATTTTACAAAAACTTCAAATTATTTATTTTCTGTGTTTGGTTATAATGTTGATTAAGGATGTAATTTGACTGAAGGTGTTAGTACCATTTCCCAATATAATTTGACCAAATCTGATCCAAGAGATTTATTTTGATCTGTATTGGGAAACTGAATGGATATATTTTGTATTCTAAATAACAAAGGATTGAAACTGGTATTCTCTAAAGCACAGAGAAAATTTTCGATACGTTCCCTATTTTTATTTAATGCAATTGATATAAAATATTTAAGCTGTCAAATCACATCTATATTATGCTTAATTGCGCTAGTCAATATATGGAATGTTAGTTGCGTAAAGCACATATCCGATGGGGTATCAACAAAAGCAAAGAATTACGATTGTCAAAGAAATATGCAGATTAAGCTCTAAAAGAAAACTTTATTCTGTGGTAAAATTAGTCTGTTACACAACTAATATCACTAAGCAATTAAATGATAGGTTAGACTTGAATGTTGTGGACTAAGTGCTTCTATTTGGTGGGAGCCTCCATACCTGTGTACCCTTGACCCTCCTTGACAAGGGCACCATATTCCAATCTATGATTGGATGACTCAAAAGGGTTGTGGGACCCAGCTCTTCCCTACAATCATTTCCTACCTTTATTATTTGAAGAGAATAAATGTGTGGAATTGTGGAAAGTGAAACCAAGAAAAATGTAGAATGAGAAAGGAACAAAGCAAAATTATATGCTAATGGGTTCTTGTCAAAAATCTTAGATATGTCTTTCATTCACTAGTTCTATGGATTTGTAGGGCACTCCTCCAAGTTTTGCTTTGCTCTAAGTCGTTGGAAAAGATTCAAAATGTTTCATCTTTTTGTTGTTTTGGTTCAAGTCTAGCTAAGAACAGGATCCTATACCATAGCTGGGGCTCAATTAGGAAAAGAGACATTTACTACTTTAAAAAGTAAACTTGTTTAATTATGTGGGTTTGATTGGAGAAATTCTTTATTCAAATTGTGCTTGTTTTGTTGGGCATATTTTGTTTCGTATAAGGAAAGAACCCCATATGGCATCATTTCTTTTTGAGGTATTCATGGTCATACAATTAAGAGAATATTACTGAAGTCTTCCACTAAATCATACTTTTAGATTTCATCCTAGAACAGCATACATAGTCCTAAAATGTTTTTATACTTACGTTTCCATATAAAATGCTCCCATAGTACTTATTATATGAAGACAATTGAGAATTATTATTAGATAAATAAATCATAAAAAGAACAAATAAATTAGTTTCTATTTTTCGTGTTGCATGGGCTTCTCATCATCTTCTTCTTCTTCTTCTTTTCTTTTCTTTTTTTTTTTTTTTTGTGGTCACAAACAGCTTAGAAAAATGCTAAAAAACATAGACTATAAACATCGTATGTCCCAACGGGAGTCATACTAACTACTAATTAACTACAAATTCTAATTACAACTAGCAATCGCGACACCAAATTTTGTTGATAGGATCTTGTCAGAGTAATGAAATATTTAACTCAATTAACTTGAAATTTAAATGCCTTTTAAGTTCCCTCAAATGAAACTTTTTGCGATCATGTAATTGACATTTTTTCATTGCACCTCTAAATTGTAATAATTGTTCTGTACTTTAGCTAGAAGTACACTACATTTTCACCTCACAGAAAATAATTTAATAAACTAAAAAAGAAAAATACTTATAAATAATTTGTTCGAGCCCTCTAAAAAAATAAAATAAAATAAATGACAGATTATGTTTTGGATTACGTAATGAGGAACTTACACCTAGGAGCTCTATTAAACTCTTGCGATGAAAAATGTGACTCAATTATTAATGTTTTCAAAACTAATCTATATTGTCATGTCATACATGTAAAATTATTAGATACCCTATTTCTCCAACAAACTTTAAACTACTTTAGTCACCAACGTCGGTCCCGATCTCGGCACAGTATTTCCGATCAACAAGGGTTGAAAAATTTCAAATGTAATCGAACTTATTTGACCGCCTCTCCCGGTTGTTCCAATCATTTTTCAACTGGTGGCCGAAAAATTTCGACCGTCCGGCTGGGGTCTAAGCCACTGGTCGAAAATTTTTTACCAGTGTTCGACTGGTATTTGACCGTAATCGAATAATTTCAACCCCGGTAGAACATGGTCGACCGCCTTCCTGATGCCACCTCCGTCACTTTTAACGTTTTTGACATGGTCGAAAATTTTCGACTAGGATTGAGTCAGAGATAATTTGGAATTCCAAAATATTCATTAAATGACATGACAATAAAAGTCTTACTTTGTTAATGATTTATAGGTTGTCTCTCTTTTCATCACATGTATTAAAAAAAGGCCAAATTAATAATCCACCCGTCAAATTAAATAGGCTGACTAAATACACCATAGTTAATGTGAATAGAAACAAAGATGAAAAAAAAAGTGATAGAGACATATATAATCTTAAGAGAGATATGCTATCACTGAAAATTCAAGCAGTGAAGGTAACACGTATCACCTTTGCCAGATTCCTTCACCTATATATAGAGCTACCAAAAAAAAAAGTAACAATTGGTTGTTTGTCAAAAGCTTGGTACATATATATAGAAGCATATATATATAGGGTTTTGGACACTTATACCTATTTTTCAGAAAATAATACTAAGTTTACGACATTTCAAAAATAATAAAAATCCGTACGACCTTTTTATGGTATTTTTCTAAATACTTTGAAAGTTAGAAAATGCGGTAGCATTTTAGTAAATAAGTCATCTTTTTTTTTTTTTTTTTACAGGAAACCACAAAGGTTTTCTGGAAACTAATTTGGTTTAATTTGGTTTCCTATTAGCGGAATGTTCTGTAAGTAAATAAATCACAGGAAACCGCAAAGGTTTCCTGGAAACTAGTTTGGTTTCCTTTAATCGAAAGTCATGTACGTAAGTAAATCACAGGAAAGCACAAAGGTTTCCTGGAAACCATTTTGGTTTCCTTTAGCATAATGCCCTGTATGTAAATAAATTACAAGAAACTACAAGGTTTCCCAGAAACTAATTTGATTTCTTTTTAGTAAAATGCCCTGTATGTAAGTAAATCACATGAAACCATAAAAGTTTCTTGGAAACCAGTTAGTTTCTTTTTAGCAGAATACCTTGTATGTAAATAAATCACAGGAAACCACAAGGTTTCCTAGAAACCAATTTGGTTTCTTTTTAGCAAAATACCCTATATGTAAGTAAATCATAGGAAACCACAAAGGTTTCATAGAAACTAATTTACTTTTAGTAGAATGCCATATATGTAAGTAAATCATAGGAAACCATAAAGGTTTCCTAGAAACCAGTTTGGTTTTCTTTTAGCGAAATTGCCTGTATGTAAGTAAATTACAGGAAACCACAAAGGTTTCCTAGAAACTAGTTTAGTTTTCTTTTAGCGAAATACCCTGTATGTAAGTAAATCACAAGAAACCATAAAGATTTTCTAAAAACCAGTATGGTTTCTTTTTAGTAGAATGCCCTGTATATAAGTAAATTACGGGAAACCAAAAAAGTTTCCTGGAAGCCACTTTGGTTTCCTTTTAACATAATGCCCTGTACGTAAGTAAATTACAGGAAACAGCAAACGTTTCCTGGAAACCAGTTTGGTTTCCTTATAAACATGTAGAAAAAGGACCAAATCATTTTTAGTATAACTTAGACAAGCACATATGTAAAAATAAGGACACATATATGATCAAGATTGCTAGAGTTTTTTTGTTATTCTATTTGTGCCAACCATTTGATTTTTTACAAGTTACATTTATATACAAATAATAACTAACTTGACGATCAATTGATTCAATTTAAAAGTTTAACATAATAATACAACTCACATATAAACTTGTTTACGAAATTATGTCTTTCAACTGCTTTTTAAGGTGAAAAGCTTCAACTTTCTATACAACAAGACTTCCGCACTAATGAGTTCCTAAACTGGTTTTAGCTCTCTAGCCACTTCCTCACCATAGTTGATAGACTATCATAGTCTTCAAATCAGACTCAGCAAATAGAAGCATCTTTTATCTCTTTCCCTACGCCAAGAGCAAATTCCAAAGCAAGCATTTATGCATGAAAAGGTGAATTGTCTTGCTGATCTTTGTTAGAAAACTAAGCAAATCAACTAAAAACAACAGTATAGAGAAAATATTACATTAATCATAGTCATCAAGACAACCAGGTTTCTCTCAAGAATTTTGTCGAATACCTTTTGTGCAGAATTCAAATACTCACAATTTTAATATTCTTAAAGAATTTTGTCAAACACCTTATGTGCAGAAACTAAATACACATAATTTTGATACATTCTTTGAACTTAAGAATCTGAAACGAAAACTAATTTTATAGAATGATAACGTAGTTCTTTTTCATCTCAAAAATTCCAATAAGATACATAGTATGAATAAGACTCTTGATTTTTAATGGTCTCTTAATTAATGGATCCCATCCACCACAGACAAATTGGGCAAAGACGTTGTCCATAGTGAAGAAAGCTAATGTTTTGGAGGTGAGAGTCCTTCAGAAAGACTTGCTGAGATAGAGTAAAGAGGCAGAGAGTTCAAATCTCCAAGATCCGAAACTCAAGTTCAAGATTCAAGTATAGAAAACTCACCAGTCATTTTTGCATTCGATTCCTAACAACTATTGTGCGAAGATTCCGATCACCACCGACAACAACTTCGCCGGAAAACGTTGTCGGACTTCTCTCCTTTGAGAACTGTTGGATAATATCGCCATTGGGAAGCTCATGGAGAGAATTTGGGCGAGAAAAAGTTAAGAAAAATAGCAAACCCGTACGTTAAATAAAGTGACAGTTTTCTAATACAAGTCCGTATGAAAAAAAAAACAAAATGAGAAGCTCGTATATTTGTCATTATTTTTTAAAAAATAGTGCTGAATGTCTTTTTCCCATATATATATATTCCTTTACTTCTTTTGATCACATCTCATCTTTACATTGTCAATCATATTGTTGGACTTGCTTAAAAGTTGGAAAGGGTAATATATTTATAACTATTATAATTTTATGACTGTAAAATCATTTGATTGGTCCATATGAAGTGAAAATTACTAGTTTAATATAACTCCGATTGGC
The DNA here is from genome assembly GCA_002914845.1 of Trema orientale. Taxonomy (NCBI): domain Eukaryota; kingdom Viridiplantae; phylum Streptophyta; class Magnoliopsida; order Rosales; family Cannabaceae; genus Trema; species Trema orientale. The sequence continues at coordinate 332,512 of JXTC01000148.1, forward strand.
TAATTGGATAACTAGCTAGTGGAAAAAGTATGTTTTCTATTAGAATTTTTTTAGATAGAAAGTAGACTAATATTTTGCAACAAGTCTTCGGGAGAAGACAAGTTCCGTGAAATCTGAAGGGAGTTCAGACGGAAGGAATCACATCAAGTCGAGGGAAGCTCGCTAGACAGATTAGTAAAGTAGTAATTATATGTTGCAACATTTAAGAGAGGGAGTCTTTTAAATTTGATTAGTGTTTGTACTCACGTTATTCTTTACTAATAAGTTTATTTCTCTGGGCATGGCCCCTTGGATATAGACTATCGGGAGATAGTTGAACTAAGTAAAAATATTGTGTGTCAAATTTTTACTTTTCAGTGTTACAACATCCATATCATAATTTTCCGCATATTCACCCTACATAATTAATTGGACAATTAATTGGACAATTAATTATATTCGGTAAGATTACGAGAAACAGTCGTAACACAGCTTAATTTCAGTCAGCTATTGATAGAAAGACTCAGAGTTTGGAGGCTTTGTCGTGTCATCACTTGCTCGAGTCAAGATGTCCTTATTAGATGAAGTAGGAATTGTTTCAACATCTTAAGTAGAACACTTTTTTTCTAGTTTGCCTAGCTAATCAATGTGCCTTAGCCTCTCTTGGCTCAGTAGATAACTTGAGTGGAATACACTTTATAACGGTTTCTTTTGCAAGTTTTCACTTAGACTCAGTGAAATGAGTTAGCATTAATAAGAGAACGTTGATTTTGTGAAGTGTGTATCGTATTACATGAGACTAAGTGAAATAAGAAAGGAGTTCAAGTGGAATACCTTTGAGAATATTTGGAAACCAATTCCAAATGTTAGACTTTGATAATTTATCCTCAGATTGCACGTCTTTTATCCTTCTAGTAAAGGCGGATTTTACAGCATTGATTCCAATTAAGCTCAAGTACAACCAGGCAAACTGAAAGAGTACTGTTAGCGCAAGGACCTACATCAATGAGAGAATATTAAGAATTTGTCAATCATTTGGTCAAATAAAAAAAATCAGAAAGAAACTTACCAGAGCAAGCCCATGAAGTGCGAACTTGGTTTTAGAGAAATTCATTCGAACCAAACTCATACTCTTCTGATAAAAAGAAGTATCGGACTTTCCTACCTTTATCGCATGGTAAGTAGTCTTCAACAAGTTGTTAATTTTTTGATAGGCAAAGTTGTATCTACCTCGGTCATTATTGTTTTCTTTTATCCAATAACAAGTTTGAAATTCATTGAGAAGGAAAGGGATTGACTCGGTTTCATATAGGACCATTAAAGAGATTATAAGCCTCCAAGCATTATGCAAGAGTTAGGCCAGAGCAATGTTGAAGTAGAGTGAGATAATCTTAGACTAATCACGGAAGCGGGAATAGGAAGCCATTTGCAGAATAAATTCACAAAAGCAAGTTCATCCTTTTATATCGGAATCTGCTCTCAAAAGTTGTGGGATTTGAGTATTAAAAGCTAGGTCATATGACTCAAATTGTTTGGTAAATTTATGCTTGATATGGAATCGGTAGTTGGTAGATACTAATTAATAAAGATATGGTGAGCAATTAATTAGAATTTCGTAATTAATTTCAGAAATCAAAATTCAAAACATAATCTAGGAGAGTAAATTTCGAAATTAACGGTGAAAATTTTAAAAAATTTAAATTTCAAATTTCAAAAAGAAAAAGAAAAGAGAAATCCCAATTTCCAAGCTGAAGTAATTAGGGTATACCATGACTTTTTATTTTTTGAGGCATATCTTATTGGATGTAGCAAAACTTAAATAATACATATGTAAAAAGGGAACTGGGTACTTGACAAGTTGATCGCTTTTGGTCTTCAGGTTGATCATTGTTTTTGGTGGCAATCATCTCCGAACTTTATTAATAATTTTGTTTACAAGAACATGATTAAGGTTCCCTTTTATTATTTTTGTAAATGACTCCTAAATTATACTGTTTTTCCTAAATAGACTTTTCCTCACTAAGTTTTGCCTATTTAGATCTTAAGGGTCTCATCTAAGGAGACTGTTCCGGAATGACCTTATGGACTCCTTTTTGTCAAGATTTAGCTTTAGGGTTGTTGTGTCAGTTTTAGTTTAGATTATTCTTTCTTTCATGTAATTTATTTTTCTCTTTTTTATTAATAAAATTAGCCTTCTTCAGGATTGTTGAGCAAGGTAGGGTTTAGTTCAGTTGCTACCAATCTAGTTGAGAGACTTCTGTGTTAGCAGACCTGATGCTCTCTCCTTTTCATTGATTTTGTAAATAAAAAATAAAAAAACCTATGCTTAAATTTTCATGGAAAAATTTTTGTTTTCTCGAAAATAGCCTTAATAATTCTTATCTATTAATGATCAAAATCTTCGATAGTATTGCAAGCTAACAACTAATATATATCTATATATATTTTAATTACATTGGTAATTGGGCAGCAACATTTATTGTAATTAATTGGCATTGATATTATAAAACTTTTTTAGAAAGTTAACTTAGTAGTACCCTAATTTAAATAATAAATTTATTATTACACGCATTTTAATGATGGTTACTCATGGAGACGTAACCATTGAAACCTCCTCCATATATATATATATATATATGGAAGACTTCTCAATGGTTACAATTTTTTTGTGACCATGAATGGATACTTAAAAAAGTAGTGATAGCATTAAATTTTTTTGGTCAGCATTAAATATTTTTGGCCAACCACCAAACTAATCACCACCGTAAGATATAGATCTAACGGCTTAAACCATTGTAACCATCCATGGATAAATATTATTGTAACCATTTAAACCAAACCCATATATATATATATATATATTTCCCTCATTTAACCTCCTAATTAATGAAAATAATTTATTTGAAGAGCTTAGTTTGCATGTATGCATAATTACCAGTTTTGTATGGATTTTGATCACCACGAATAGTTGACCGCAAAATTAGCTTAATCTCTATAAAAGGCAGCTAGATCATAGGAGAAGAGTTATTATCCATTATTGTGCAGTTACCCAGTCTCAATATTATATTGTATTTTATTATGTAGTTTTTTTGTAAAATTGGGAAACTTGATTCATCCTTAACTATATAAATGGGTCCAATTTCATTATTCTACACAATATTCATGAGATAATGGAATTAGATACTACATAGAAAATACTATCGAGAGCTCTCACGTTGAAACTCTAAGCTCTCTTATAATCTCGCTCATATAGTGGAAAAACTACTGTGTATGTATGCCATCTTTTTAGTGCTGAACTACACTAAATTTCTTATCTATTTTTATGATTTATTACAATTTTACAATTATTCATAGCCAAATTAAGACAAAAGAATTTAATCTATCAACTGCTATAATTCATGCACATTGAGTTAGACAACCATCACAAAAAATATCGTCAACAACCAATAAATATATTATTGTTAATTTACTAAAATTATTCATCAACTCTTATATGCATACATAATATTCTTGAATCCTAAGCCAACCTGATCATATTTTTCAGGTTGCAGAAAAGGTTGTTTCTTTTGGAGTTCCGTCTTCGCATGTGCTTTGGTGGTTTACTACGATTATATTAGCTCTTTAATTAGTTGTAAAGAATTGTCCTTTAGAAATCTGTATTAATTATTAATGAATTTGCGTATTTGTTATGCAGGGGTGATGGAAGGGGTTACCTAGTTGAGATAATTCTAGCCATTTTTGGATCCTTTGACTTGTATCTCACATTGATAAAAAGAAAACGTTAACTGACTCTTGTTCTTTTGTGCTTTTCATTTCTGATCAGGGATACCTCAACGACACACGTTAGTTCTCTCCACTAATTATTTCCGAGCTTTAAGTCTTAATCACTTTATAATTAAAGGTTTTCCTTTTACTTTGTAACTAGAATTAGTTGAAGTTATAAATTTCTCCCTTCATTGATGGGAAGCTATACTCGATTAGAAAAGTCATTAATTTTTGTTTTGTTTGCTCGGAAGAACACATTTTTGTCTCTCCGGAAATGAAGGGTAATTCTTTTCAATAAAGTTTTAGTGTTGAAGATAATCCTGGATCCTTTGCCTGAATTACATTTCTCATCATTATTGCCTCTCCAATTATTTTCTTAAGAAATTTGGAAAATTAGACATTTTGAAAGCAACTTTTAATTAATATCTTACTTGATAAAATTGTATCCAAAATATATTATATCTTTTATTGGTTTAACAAGTGAGTCAAGCGCGGTGGTCGAGTTATAACTTTTAAGAAAAATATTTTGCAAAGAGTTTAAAAGTAAGTTATTTACTAAAAATCACTTTTCATATAGTGTATTTTGCTAGTCACCTATTGTACATTTGTTTTTATTATTTAATTATCCTCCACTTACGTGGGTGCTTTTTCCTGTTTCAATTGTTTATATTTAAATTAAATAAATACCCTCTCCAGTTATGTCACCATTTCTTTTTTTTTTTTTGGTTATATTTAAAAAACGATTTATCTTATGATTTTATCATATATATCCTAACACAAAATTCTAGATCATAGGATCTCGATCTTTTTCTCAATGAATAACACCTTAGCTTCGGTAAGAAACATCAGACAAGATCCTCCATCATAAAAACAAAATTTTAGAAAATTTTAGTACCTTTTTTGTTGAAGGAAAATTTTAGTACGATTTCAATTAATTCCGATACATCTAAGCACAAATTCACTTGATTTGACACCTAATATTGGCTCTAGATCACAATTCACAACTAGAGGTGGTAATTCGGGTTGGGTCTAACAGGCCAGGCTGAGTTTGGGAATCTCAGTTCGACTGGTCGGCCTGATCCGACTCAGTATGGCGGCCCGGTCCTCTTTTTTTAGGTCTATTCTGGACCCTTGTTATTGTAAATCTTTTTTCAGGATTGTTAAGAAAAAAAAAAAAAAAAAAACATGCCAAGTACAAGTCGGAGCGGTCCGGCCCGGTCTTGGCACGCCTAGGAGTCTGGCAGGTCAACGGGTCGGGCCTTTTACGGGTCAGACTGACCGGCCTACATTTTTTGACGGCCGGTTGCCACCTCTACTCACAATTAACAATTTTCTCTAGAATTTTGTAAACATCCCATGACTTTATCTTTCGTTCAAACAGTTATAATTTATATTTCCTTTCAAACATTTAGAAATTATGGGATTAATTAATGCTTGTATAGTAAAATTAGAAAACATGTTGACAATGTGCATCTACCAATGACAATAACTGATAATATTATTATTCAAGTTCATAGATATTCGTGACATAATTTCATGTCGGCAACGAGTGTTAGTTACCCTACTTCATATAAATTAGAATTTTCCTATTTTGATCGTATATACAAGTCATATATATCATAATCAGTTCACATTCTGTGCACAGTTATAAATAGGATCACGTGACTTATGGGTCAATATTAGCCGCTTAATCGTATAGGCTAATCTGCCCGTAAGGAAGCTAATTAATTCTTTAGGAAGTCACGTTGCTCTCCTCAAATGCTATGCAAATCTCTAGGCATCTTATACTTAGTCAATATGTTAGTACAATATTGATGGTTGTGTGATTTGATCATGTCCAATGTTCTCGGGGTACCTTAATTATAAAATTATTTAGTACAACATTTATTTTTTTAGTGTTTTATTTATTAAAACATTTTAAAAATGACATATATACAAGCTCCAAATTAGTTCCAAATTATTATATGATATATATTGCTCTCAAATCTAACTTATACGGGTTTTATATGTTTTTTTCGCCCTGAAGAATCTATATAAGGGCTATTTTCACGATTAGGTTCACTTTCGCTCCACGTCTATCTTAGCTTGTTTTGGATTCATGTAGGAACTTAGAGTGTTTAAACTTGAACTAGCTCAACTCTATATGTTATACATTTACATTTTTTGGGTGGTTTTAGCATATATGATGAATGTTTAAGTGGAGGATGCTCTTTGAGAAATTTAATGCTCAATTCTCAGTTTATTATCATCAAAAGTTAAGAGGATTAAAAATCAAAAAAAAAAAAAAAAACTTGCAATTCATTTTATATCCTACAAGGTGGTATATATGCTCATAGTTTCAGTATACATGTACATGGTATGTATACTCTAGGGTCTTATCTATTTTAACTCATGGCAGGGTACTGCATTATTAGCAAGAATACAAAAAAAAAAAAAAAAACAAAACAAAAAAACAAAAAACAAAAACAAAAAAACAAAAAAAAACAAAAAAAAAAAAAACCAGAAAAAAAACAAAAAAAAACAAAATAGAGAGAAAAGCAAATTAAAACAATAAAGGAAGGGCTTGATCTCTGTGTAATGTTCTCCGGTTCATCGGATCCAGCCCACTTAGTAATTATCATGTTTAATATAAAATACAAGTAGTTTTAACAATATTAAGGAATGAATTAATAAGACACTAAACTAGTAATCTTAAGAGTTTAAAGACAAGATCACAACTTCATATAATAATAAGGTATTACTAATTAATTAATGTAAGATACCTTCTTGACCCTATAGCTCTTTTAATATATTATTCGTAACATAGTGGGAAAACCAAGCAGACAAAGACTGGTAAAATGGGTATGAAATTTTTGTACTAATTATGAGAAGACTTTAGATGCTTCCATTAATATATGTGTCCACAATCTTCTTCTTCATACATGATTTCATGTATACATGTACTCAAAACATGTGTATAAGTAAATCCCGTAATTTTTTCATATACCGAGGAATAGTTGACACCGATACGATCGAATACTTAATAATATTAATAATCCCCACACCTTAATGAAACTTGATATATAGCCACACAGAAAACAAAAATGTCAGTGTTCTACTTCTGCTCCGTGTTGGTCGCCTCATTAAATTTCACTGTTCAATATATATATATATATATATATCCACAAAACATAGACAAAAAGAAATGAATTCATACGTACTGACCACATATATATTATACACATAAATAAATAAAAGAAATCGTCGGTTTAGTACAATGCTTCCAATGCTGTCGGGAACCCAAAGAAGAATATAAGAGCAACTTGATATATAATTTATCAATTTAGATAACACATTTCATGTACCAAAAATAATTCCACTAGAGTTAACGTACATGTCATTACCAGTATATTATTACCAATTTACGTAACATTTTTGGACACTCGTAGCTTGTTTGACTTAAAAGTCTAGAAATTCGTAGAAACTTTAATAGGAATATATAGAATAGGTGCCACATTGGAGTTTTACATCCATTTAACAAAACATCATGAAATTGATTTATTACTCCATCTTAGTGTTAGATTAGATGTCTCTCTTTTCCTATTGATATCGTTGTTGGTACATATATTATGGATTTCGAGGTAGGGTTTATTGGCAATCTTGAAATAATAATGCGATGCCCTTATCAGTAGTGCCAAAAATAAATTATAAAACTTTTTATATTCCGAAAGTGAGAAAAGTTAAATCTGTTTAGGTTTATATACAATTTTGGGGTAACCCACAATTCTATAGTAGGTATAGGGTATCCCCATAAATATGGGCATTGACCAGGCCAATTTGCAAGTATTAGATTGAACATATTTGTAAGGGGCAGTGCCCAAAATGAATAGTTAATAATTCTGCGTTGGCACAATCAGATCTAACTGTTAATAGGACTAGTTGAATTCAATCCCTAACCCCCAAAAACCAGGAGTTTATTATGAAACCCATCAATATTTCTTGTGAATATATATATATATATTAATTATGATACTAGAAACATTAAAGTGTTTTTCATCTGTTCTCCTGAAGGGATGTGATGTATTTTTTTTCCACGACATATGCGCTGTATATGATAATAAGGTAATAATAATAACAAAATAAAAAAAAATTATCTATTGACTGTTGAGAATTGGAGGAACTAAGGGACTCTTTGGTCCGTTAGTACTTAAAACTTGCGCAACAACCCCCACCAACCCCATCCCCCCCACAAGAAAAAAAAGAGGCTTGATTGTAATTCAGGACCTTCTTCATTTTACCCTTGATCACTTACCACCAGAAAAATTCCATTGAGGAAAAACGGACATATATCAAAACTAAGTGTCCACTCTAATTTTCCACTAAGAAACTCTTCGGTAATTAGGTAATGATATGAATGAATCCTCAACCCTATATGGGCCTTATGGCCCATAGCTTATGAAAGGGTTCGTTGAGATTTTTTTTTTTTTGGGGGGGGGGGGGGGGAGAGTGTCGACTGTCAATGGAAAAGGCTTCTTTCCCCAGAGAAGGTTAAAACTTAAAACCAAAAATAAATAGGAGATAAAAATAAAATAAAATAAAGTGTTAATATCAGTTAATGAAAGGGGTTGGGTGGGGACCCTAAGTTATCCCACGGATGGGTGACTCAGAGGAGGGGACATCAAAAGCAAAGAATACGTAGCAAAGGTAACGCTTACCGATGTTTATAGTGTAAGGGTTTAAAGACCCTAAAGTAATTAAAAGCTTTGCATCATCTTTCTAGATGCCCAAGATAATTGGTTCTACTTTTTTTCATGAAAAGGGGATAAAAGAAAAGAGAGGAAAAGGAAATGAAACTTTGTTTCTCACAAGCAATTCAACAACTAGAACTTATTTGCTTAGGTTCTTTTTTACCTTCTGTACAAGAAATACCTCTTTTGAGTCTAAGGCTGAATTACACCGAAGTGATCCAAAACTACTTATAATAAAAATTTAGTATGATTACAACTAGTCCCTCTCCTCTAGCTTGAATTTTACTTGTAAAAAGAGCTTTTCTTTAATGTTGAGTACAAAAATTATTCATTATTGTCAGCTGTGGGGATTTATAATAGCGGATCTCACTTAATTAGTTGGTAACTACGAAACTAATTCTCATTTATGAGAATTTAACATGTGGATTTTTTTTAATCCCAAACGAGATTAATAATATAGCTTTTTTATTTTATTTCCCCCCCTTTATGCTCTCAAGAGGTATCTGATCACATTTTATATGAGCCATGAACCGTTGGACGAGAATTCTACGTACTGGGTAGGCCTGTGATAACTTGAAGTCTTGACCTCCATATATATATCTAATATATTGAAACTTATTTGATTTTACGTATTTTGGTTATCGACTTGGATTATATTAGTATTCCCATTCAAAAAAATTAATAGTTTAGTCAATTAAAATTAAATAAAGGGTGGGCCAAGCTTAATTTTTTTGGTCAAAGATTAAGAAGGAAGATCTTTTGCAAATTAGCGGACCATTTAAGTTTGAGGACTAACGTAAAAAAAAAGTAGTTTAGATGGAAGTGGGGCTAGTACTTTCTATGTAATTGAATTAAAACAGACTACATCGTCAATTCGACAAAAAAACAATAAGACGAATTGTCAAAAGTACTTTAGTTTTAGGATCAGAAAGTGAAAAATCAAGTAAATAAAGTTTTAAGGAGATTGCTACTGCATTATCCTAAAATTTGTATTTTCCTTTCTAAAATTTCTCAATAATTCCACTCCTACCTATGCCTAAAATTAAATGTTCTTGAACAGTACTTTTTACTGCACAGTTACTATCCAGTAGTTGTGGTGATCTGCATGAATGAACAATTATTTAAGCACTGGAGAATTTTAATATATTGAAGTATAGTCAAAAGTATCATCTATTTTTTCCTTCATAAACTGTAAAAACCCGGATTTTTGGGAGGGTAATTTGGATATTTTACCAATTTCCGGATATAATATTGGAGAGATATATTTGCAAAAATTTGTGTTAAGGGACTAAATTGCAAATTTTTGAGGGACTGTCTTGCAAGATATTTGAAAACTGGGGACTTACGTGTAATTTTTAGAAAATTGTACTGTCCCATAAGACAGGACCACGTGCCTGTCACTTTCTCTCCCTCTCTCCTCTCTCTTCTCTCTCTCCCCCTCCCGTCGACTCTCTCTCTCTCGCTCGCTGTTCACTCTCGGCCGAAGGGGACAAGAAGCCGCGACCACCACTCCAGCCATCGTCCGGCCAGCCAACCAGCCGGCATCGACTCCCCGTGCCACCAGGGACATCTGCTGGTCGTCGCCAGTAACTGCCATTCACCGGAGAAAGCTCTATTAAAGCCATTTCGGACCTTTCGTCACCGGCGACGATTCCGAGCTCCGTTTGACCTCAAACCGGGCTTGTTGGATTTGTCTCGTCGCAATAATCGACAAGGTATATATATCTTAACCCTATACTGCCCGAATCAAAAGTTGCCATTCTTGGGTATTTTGAGTTTTGGTTTGACTTTTTAATCTGTCCATTGGATCAAGTTTTTATTGTCATTTTTGGATTGTACTCGAAAAATAGAGAAGATTGAGATACATATTTCCTAGGTTTGGTTATAGGCACGAAAATCGAAATCAGACGACTAAGATTTGTCTCGATTTACATACCACCGGTCCAGTGTGGGCTCAAGCCCCAATTAAACAAGTTATATGTCTAACCTAGCTTTTTTGGGTGCTAAGAATTCAGTGAAGAGGTCTGTTTGTGAATTTGAAGCTCTGGTGAGAAGTTAGTTTTTCGCAAGAGGACAATCGAGGGCTTGGAATTGGTTTCCGACCCTCCGGGTGATCGTCAACGACACCTTGGGAACTCAATAGTGTGGTATCGCTATTCGAGCGAGATAGGGATTCAATTACCTCTGTTTTATATCATTTTCGAATAAAACTTATTTTCTGCAACATATGAGAACAAATGTGATTTCTAAACGATTTAAATATCTATGATGGGAATTGATTGTATGATGTATATATCTTATATTGCTCTGAGAATTTTCTGAGTGCAGGTTATTTTAGGTATATTAAAAAAATAGGGCCATTATGCTACATGTTTTTCCTATAGAACCTAGTATGCTGATTTTACTGAAAAACTAGAGCATGATTATTTTCACACTTCAGTTCTGTATTACACATATCATAGGATCATACATGAGCACCGTGTTAGCATCGTGGGTTTACAGTGTGGCGCTGCATGCCCCACCGTCGGTGCAGAGTCTGTAAACCTGTATGGAGTTTTGTTACATCTAATTACCTCCCCATTTGACAAGAGTAGACAATTCGGTTGCCCCCACAAGTTTGGTATGCGATACACGGGTGTCCCTCTGAGTATGGGCTTAAGTGTCAGGCAGGCTATTAGGCACACTTAGTACCATCATCCTGGGTTTCCACAGATGAGAGGATGAGAGTTCATGGGTATAGGTTAATTTGTGTCATGTGCATATGAATTGAATGGTTTTGGTTACACTGCTTTATATATATATATAGATTTCCGGTTTGGATTATATATATATATATATGTTTTGAACTAAATTAACTATGCAGAAATTTTTCATCACTAAAATATTTTCGACCAGGGTAATTATTTTTCCTACTGGGTATTGTATGTTCACCCCTTTTCCTCCCTTCCTCAGGTGGTGTTTAGTGCGATCTTGGTGATCAAGAGGAGTAAAAGGTCATCTTGACTGTAGTTCGTTTCTTGATAATGCTAGAAGCTTGTTATTGTGGTGTTTGGACTATTTGGGTTTTGTATAGTATTGAACCAAGATTATTACTTTCTATTTTGTCTGTGAACTTATGTATGCTATTCTGGGTCTTGACTTTTGTTGTGGATGCTGATGATGTTTGAACTTATATTAGATTTCACGTTTTTCAATTATTATTCGGTCTATGTTTGATGGTGTATACGAACTGTGAGAGAGGTTCACGGGATAAAATTCTAAATATTTTATTAAAATGGACTGTTTATAAAACTAGAACTTTTTAGACACTTTTCCAATAAATCAAGAAATTTTCCAACTTATGAAATTCCCATTCCGCCATTGGCCCGGGTTTTGGGTCGTAACATAAACAGCACTATCTAACCAAATATCTGAGAACCACTTGAAATAAAAGAGTTTCATGTGGTATTGTGGTTGTTTTGCTTCATAAATCGTTTTGAAGAGGTCCAAATGCATTTGGGATGGTTGCCTTATTATTATCATTATCATTCTTTTCGTAAGACCATTCAATGTCCTTTCTTCAAATACACTCACAATATATATGATTTCTCTTTTACCTTTTTTTTCCCTTCTAATTTACGAACAAACTAAATAGGTCTTGTCTAGAAGTAAATTCTCTAAATGTTTTCACATCTTTATGCGAAAGTTATCCAAGCAACAATAACAAAAACTAGCTACGAGGTTGATGGAAGCAACATTAGTAATATTGACATAGAATGTGTTAAAATCCGTATGGAAAAGCTCTATGACCTTTAATAATATTTAGAAAATTAATGAAATAAAATAATCATACTATATATGTCATCTAATTGGACACTTTAACAAAAGACATACACATATAAAATAAACTACCAATTGCTCTCAAATTAAAGTCAAAAGGTATATATAACCAACTTTTTCTTTATTTAGTGAAGAATGTAGGTCATTCAGGTAAGCATATTTGTCTAATTGAGAAACAATGGTTTACACCGACAAAAAGAGGTCAAGCCAAATATAGGTCGTACATTTGTTGGATATTACTATTACAAATTTTTTTTTTTTGGGGGGGGGAGGGGGGGCGCATAGATATTACCCTTATTAACCAATTAAGCCAATGGCCAAAATATATGAACTTTCACTGTAAATTTTACTTGCAGTTTTCTACTAAAGCTTTTCTTCTGGAGATTGTTTTTCTTTCTTTTTCTTTCGGGTTAAAAAAAGAGTTTTAGACACTTATACCTATTTTTCAAAAGATATTACCAAATTTATAACTTTTTAAAAATAATAAAAATTCTGTATGACCTTTTTAAGGTATTTTTCTATATATTTTAGGAGCTAGAAAATACGGTAGTATTTTAGTAAATTAGCCATCTTTTTTTCACAAAAAACTACGAAAGTTTTTTGGAAATCAATTTAGTTCCCTATTAGCAGAAAGTCCTGTACGTAAATAAATTATAGGAAACTACAAAAGTTTCCTTTTTTAACATTAGTTTGGTATCTTGTACGTAAATAACTTTGGCTCCTAAAAAAAAAAAAACTAATATTAGAAGCTAGAAACCATTTTTACTAATGGTTTCCAACTATTGGTTGTGGTTATTAGAATTCAAAAGTAAATCAAGAAATAGAAATCAGAAACTAAATTAGTTTCTAGTTCAAATTAATTTAGTTTCCTGAAAAAAATAAATTGGTTATTGCTATTCTTGAAATCAAAAACTAAATTAGTATTAAATAGTTTTTAGTTGCTTTTATCTCAAAAATATAATTACTTAATTTGAGAACCAGATCATATTCTCCAGCGTCCTCATTCAGTGCCTCACTTAATTTTTGCTGCAGGGCATTCTGCAAAAAGAAAACCACAATAGTTTTCAGGAAACTTTCATTATTTCCTATGATTTGAAAAAGATACCACAATAGTTTTTAGGAAATCTTCGTAATTTTCTATGATTTACTTAACTACAGAGCAATCTGCAAAATAGAAACTACAATAGTTTCCTGGAAACTTTCTTGGTTTTCCGCGATTTGCTTAGCTACAGAGCATTCTACTGAAAGAAAACACAATGATTTCTATGGTTTCCTATGATTTACTTAGGTACATAACATTTTGCAAAAAGAAAACTTAGTTTCTTTGATTTATTTAACTACAGGGATTATTGAAAGGAAACTACTATAGTTTCGAAGAAATGTTCGTGATTTCCTGTGATTTACTTACATACAGAACATTCCGCTAAGGGAAACTAAACTCAAATTTATTTTTGAAGTAAAAGTAACAGAAATATGTATTATTAGCTAAGCTCGTAATCAAGAATCCAATTAAGCAATGGAATCTACATGAGACTATAAATTTAGACAACATCTACATCCCAAAGGATTTGTAACAAATAGCATCCTATATGATTTTACTAAAATGGCATATACCTACCACCACCCACCTTTGGCAACTGAGCCCCCAGTAACAAATTACCAAAGTAATAGAGGAACCACAAAAAGTAGTGGCTATAAGTAAACAAGATATGTTCTTGCTATTAATCTAATTATTAATTTCAAGGGTGACTAATTGCAAATTGGTGACTACATTCAAATTGACTGTTATTTTCCAATAATCAATTTGGTTACCATGCACTAAAGGTACATGCATTGCCATTCACTTATATAATTTGATTAATCCTTTAATATACATATCGTTCTGGGGAAAATTAAGAAACCTTTTACAATTCTTGTGCTGTTGAAGAAGCTTAATATATATTAACTATTATAACTAGCTAGTACAAAGTAGCAAATAATCATCAATCAAATTTATTAGTATTTTTTTTACATGAAAATTTATTAGTATTTTAGTCCTTTTAACTTTAGGAAACCTATGCGAAGAATAACTTTGATAATGATACATTTACAAAAGAAACAGGTGAAATGATTTTTTTTTAAAAAAATTAAATTCAAAGTAGAAATGCATATATATAATTAAGGATGCATTTTCATGTATATATACATAATATATATAATGAATCGTAATAGACAAAAGCTATGATGAATCTTGACTAAGTAATAAAATTAAAAAAATAAAAGTTTCAGAAGAAGTAAAGAAATCAAAGAAAATGACAAGATTTCATAAAAAAGTTTAATAACCCAACTAACTGAATTCATATGTAATACTCTAGAACTAATCTATGTCGAGAGCATAGTGGAGCAAAAGTTATTGGAAAATTAATAAAGAAAAAAAAAAGGCAAAAGTCCAATCTTGAGCTGAAAATAAAACTAGAGAAAGCTTCAATGGTGAATTGAAAATAGAAACCAAAACCCAAGTACCCAGATAGAGATTTTGAGAAAATGGAGGTAAATGAGAGGTGGGATTAAAACCTCTGCTCATAAACCAACATAGCCGTCAACCTCTGCTCATACACCATCCCCTGCAAACTATGACGCCGCAACCTATATCCACAATGCCAACACCACCTGCAAACCGCAACATCAAGTCCTCAGCTCGGACTGTGACGCTAGCCTTCAGCCCAAATTTGCGATACTGCCATCAGCAATGCTCACGCCTCCAGACGATCTAGATCTGTGCTTCGCAAGGAATGTGTCATTTTTCTATTAAAAAAAAATCGTACAAAAATTTATGTTTTTTGCTGGACTGTATTTTGGTCAATATTTTCCAAAAGATCGTAGCAGGTGTCATTTTTCTTTAAAAAAATATAGTTTCGTCCTTTTTTTCCCTTTAGGCTTTAGCCATTAATTAAGCTAATTTTATAATGTTAAGAGTTTTGGACACTTATACCCATTTTTGAAAAATATTAACAAATTTACGACCTTTGAAAAATAATAAAAATTAAGCACGATGTTTTTAGGGTATTTTTATAAATATTTTGAAAGCTATAAAATACGGTGATATTTTAGTAAATAAACCATTTTTTTTTTAAGAAAACCACGAAAGTTTCCTAGAAACCAATTTAGTTTCCTATTAGCGGAATGTCCTGTATATAAATATATTACAAGAAACTACAAAAGTTTCCTTTAGCGGAATGTCTTGTACGTAAGTAAATCACAGGAACCCACGGATATTTCCCGGAAACCATTGTGATTTCTTTTTTGCAAAAAGCCTTATAGCAAAATAAATTAAAGGAAACCACGAAAGTTTCCAAAAAACCACTGGAAACTATCATAGTTTTTTTTTTACAAAATATCATGTATCTAAGTAAATCACAAGAAACCATAGAAATTATTGTGGTTTCCTTTAGCATAATGCTCTGCCGCTAAGTAAATCGCAGGATATTAAGAAGGTTTCGTGGAAACCATTGTGGTTTCTATTTTGCAGAATGCTCTATAGCTAAGTAAATCATAAGAAACCACGAAAATTTTATGGATACTATTGTGGTTTCTTTTTCAAATCACGGAAAATAATGAAAGTTTCCTAGAAACTATTATGGTTTCATTTTTGCATAAAGCTCTTTAGTAATAATTGACTGAGGCATTGACCAAGGACATTGTAGAATATGATCAAGTTCTCAAATTAAGTAATTATATTTTTGAAGGAAAAGTAACAGAAAACTATTTAATACTAATTTTGATTTTGATTTCAAAAATAGCAATAACCAACTTATTTTTTTCTAAGAAACCAAATTAGTTTGAACTCTATTTCTTGATTGACTATTGGTCTAATAAGCACAACCAATAGTTGGAAACCAATAGTAAAAATGGTTTCTAGCTTCTAATATTAGTTTTTTTTTTTACAAAAAAGAAAAAGAAAATGAGTTTTGAAAAATGAATTCAAAGAAGAAATATGAAGAATAAATAAAGGAAAAAGACTTAAAATAAATTTTAAAAAAACAAAAGCTAAAAAGAAAAGAGTAATAAAGTTCGATGTGAAAAAAATTAAAAAGAGAAAATGAAAAAGAAAAAATAAAGAATAAGAAAGAAGATAACAAAGAAACTATAAAAGAACAAGAAAAAAAAAAGCTAAAAAAAAAAGGTTCAGGAAAAAAAAAAGTTCATGAAAAATGAAAAAGAAAAAGAAAAAAGTTGTAGAGTTGGGAATTGATCCCATGATGGAAAGAACAAAATAGACCATGCTTGTGACACCCAGCTCCTCACATAATTAAGAGAGCCAATAATAAACATGCTCTAATTGCATATTAGGCATCTAAAAGTCGTTAATACCAGTTTCATAGTAACATGCTCATTCATTATGTTATGTGCATTCACATGCATGTTATTATACTAATGATTACTGAAGTGTTCCGATACAGTGTAAAGGCTCAATACCCTCAGAAAGAGAGAGCTCGGTGTGCTAAAAGAACAAAGGATATAATTATGAAAGTAATACTATGTGCACATGCATTAAGATCGTGCTTGTTGATAACTTGGTCAAATAGTAGTTTTTCGGTAAAATGCAATTTTCACGTACTTCGGAGCCGAATTCAATGTGTGTTTAGCATGTCAAGTAGGCTTAATTTAATGTCTAGGACTCATTTATAGCATTTTATTTGTCGGCTCTAAGTAAGCACGAGGTGGCATTCTGGACACTAATTTGTATTTAGTTGCACTAAGCTAGCATAGATTAAACTTAATCGCGTAATGTCATTTTTGTGCATTCTAATAATTAAGTACTAATACTATGTTTGCCATGTTAATTGGAGTGTAATTGACTTTCTTTTTATGTTTAATGATTAGTTATAGGGTTAGGTTCCACTAGATTACAATAAGATTGGCCATATGGGATTATAGGTCAAAGTATGACTAGTTTCCATCTTCTAACCTAGGTTTCACCATTATAGTCTACACTTGAGTGTATAGTATGGACCAACAACGTGGTGAGTATGCTAAGAATGTTTTAGAGCTGGACACATGGAAAGTAATAAGCCAAATATCCAAAATACCCCTTAGAATTTAAGTTATGCCATTTCTTTGTCATTAAGTATTACTTTTTGACTAAATCTGGTCATTTGCTTTCCCTTTCTCTCCAGCCACGACCTGAGCCTCTCCAATACCTTCCTACACTTCTCTCAACTCCTCTTATCCATATCCAAGAGTTTCCATGTGGTAGAACTCAAATTGGAGCTCTAGAAAGTAAGATAGACCAAAACTAGTCAAGATAGCTCTACTAAGTTCTTCTTTCTAGGTCTTGTCCTTTAATTTCAATTCTCTACTTGTTCCCACTTAAGTATTGGTTTCATCAGGTCCTCTTAAGTTAAGAAATCTATTTCTAAGCCTTGGGAATCAGTTTGGTAGAGACAGAAGGCAAGAACACTAGCAAAGACTCAAACTAGTCAAGGTGAGGTTTATGTTAGATTTTGAATTTGTAGTGAGTTCCCTTTATTTCAGCTCTTAAACCTAAGCTATTATTCGATTAATAATGGTCCTAGGAACCCTTATTTAATACTGGAAACATAAAATTTAAGTGAAGAATTAATGTTAAGCCTAAAGTCCCAAAGTTTGTTATTTATGGAGTTAAGTGTTTTTATGTGTAATAGATGAAGTTTTCTATATTTGTAATATGATTTCTTAAATTTGGATTGTATATCTTATTGATCCTATTGTCTATTACACTCAATTGGTGGCTGTTTGTGATGACATACAAATGTAAAAGTGGTTTTGAACTTGTTTAGACCGAAAAAGAGTTCAAGTGCACTTAAATTATTCTAAGTGATCCTCTTGATGTGTATATGTGGGAATTGGATTGTTAATTATTATTGCAGGTTTAAAACTATGATTTTAATTATGTGGGAATATCCTACAAATAGGGGAAGTGCTGTCCAAATATTTTTAAAATGAAATGGCACCATTTAGGAGCAAATAGACTAGTTTTACAAAATTATGTGCCATTTTGAATCATTTTGTGCTAATGAACTAGTATTCATATTTTAATACCTTTGAACAGTTTTTTAATGTTAGTTATTGATTGTCAAATGCCTTAGGCGATTTATATACTTCCGAGCCATTTTAAGATTAAGTTTCTTAATTTGGTGAAAGTTGTCATTTCGGTCTTGTTCAAGTATTTTAATGTATTCTTTTTATAAAATGTGCATCATGAGTAATAGTAATTTATAACAGGTCATTAGCACACTAATCTCTAGAGGATATTGACTCTTTCCACTATCAATTCCTATTCAAGACACGAGGTAAGTAAAGTACTCAATTGTAATACAAGAATTACGTGCTATATAAGTATCTATTATGTTTCCTTGTTTTGCATTTATTCTGGTTATGAATATGACCATTGGCATTTCGATTTCAGCATATGTATACTTGGTAATATTTGGTGTAGTATTATTATGTACACCATATAACCATGCATGTTTTATGAAAAAAGTTTAAGAAGGGTAATATGATTTATGAAATGCCTTAGTATTATTATGTAAAACTATTTTATCATAGAGAAGTTAAGACTGAGTAACTTTCAGAAGGTTTTGTGTCACTGTTACGGAAAAGCAGGATAAATATTTACAGTTTCTAAGTGGCAGCCCCAGGAGAGGGGTAAGTTTGACGGGATTAGTCAGAAAGTGTGCCACATTATTCCTCCTCCAAGGTATATAATAGATTATACTACAGTCTCGAGCTGCCTTATCTCTTGAGCTCGACGGGGTAACGATAGAATAAGGTTAGTAACGAGCCCCACTGTGGTAAGAGCCGGCGAGAGAAGAGCCCATGGGATATCATTAATTCAGGAAGCCCTACAGGCACAGTGCTGAACCCGACAGTGGGCACAAGACCGGGAAGGGTCGAAAGGAAATTGTTTATACTAAAATATTTAGGCAAGCACGGTCATACATTTAATTCATGTCATTGAGCAACATGTCATCCATTACTTTACTTACTGAGCTATAGCTCATTATAGTCTTGTGTTGCAGGTAATGATTGAGATGACAGCATGAGCTTGTGAGCTAGAGTAGAGGCCCAACCTTGGTGTTGTACATATGGACATTTTGACGGCATGTGGGGGCCTAGTTCGTATATTTTGGGGATATTTTGCAGTCTCTCAACTAAGTTGTTTTAGTTCATTCCTTTTTGGTATCTATTACTACTTTTTGTTTTGTGATATATGTATATACAGATCCACACTATGTTTGTAAATACGGTCAAATAATGTAAACATCCAAATCTCTTCAAATAATAAAACAATAATCAAACCATAGTGAACCTCAAACTAATTTTCAAAAATAGTAATTTAAATTTAAAAATTTTATATGCCTTTTCAGCAATATCTTTAGGACGCATATTCGAACGGTTAGAAAAATCAGTTAATTGTGACAACGCTGAAAGACGCACGTAGCTCTACGATGATCTGTACTATTGTGATATCTAGCAATGATATCTTGTTAGATATATCATCCTTGTAGTTATGCATTTCATGCCTCCAAACTTCTATACCTGAAAAGTACCTTTTATAAGAAGAACTCAGACTTCGTCTAGGAATAAAAGGAAAAGAATAGAGAGGGCCAGAGGAAGATACTTTTGGTGAATAAGGAAATCAATAAATATAAACAGGATTATGTAGACTAAAAATTTAGCCAATTAAATGTTAGAAATATGCAAAATAACATCAACGCAATAAAACAACTCAAAAACAAAATGCAGGCTCAGTAGATTAGGACAACCTTTAGCAATAACTAATAATCCTTTGTCTGCTAATTTTTTTACAGTATGATACATATATCCAAGTACTATAGTGAAGATAATTCACTTCTAATTGCCACAATTCCTTTATCTATAATTCATGTACTTCAAAACAAAAATTAAGAAAAAATAATAAGGTTGAAATGTAATGTTAAGATTATGTGATAAGCATTGAAATAACAAAGAAAAACAGAGATATCATGTGATAGTCTGTGGATGAACATTTTGACTTCCACTATAAAGAAAAAGAATTTGAATAATGTCAAAATAAGATACTAGTTGAAACTAAGATTACTACTTAAACTAGTTGACATTCATAGCATAGAATGTATGAAGTATTGACTCCAATTAGCATAAAAACAATAGAAAAGAATTGATTTTAACTTCCACCAGAGCCTAATACGGTATATAATTATGACTCTTTTTAGTGCGAAAATTACATGAAATATAGAAATTCTAAGTAACTAAAACCTCGTAAGATAAAATTGAACAAAGATTGTACCAATGACATTGAATTTTTCCTCGAAATACAATTCAAGATAATAAGACAAATCAAAACAAAACCCATTACAACGCCAAGAAGGATTGAGGGATTTAGCCTTTACAATTCTGCAAATTGAGAACTCTAAATCATCTAAACCCATCAATAATTTTCTAACCAAGCAATAGGTTGAACCTTACCCAACGATAAGCGAGGAGAGATAGCCAAACTAATTTAGACTTATGAATTTTTGAGTTAAAGTCACCATGGCTCCAAGCTCAAAACCTCATCTTTTGTCTCCACAAATTGTCACAAGGAATTGAAATATAAAGCTTCTAGTGTGAGTTAGCTACTCCATAAGGAAGATCAATCCCAACATTGCCAGAAATGAAAGAGGAAGAGATAAGGTCATCGGTGTCGAAAGTGAAGAGGCAGAGTGAGTGAGGACTCCTTAGATCTGAGTGAGAGAAGACTAGAAGAAAAGGAGAAACAAAAGTAATAGTTTTCAATAAAATGTTCATACATACCTTGCATTAATGCTAAACCAGTGCTCGTTGTAAACTTGTGAGCCCTGAATCTGCTACTTTCACATCCTCTTCCATTGCAACTTTAGTGACATGTCATAAGAATTAGCAGTATTATCAGTCTTGGAGCTTTTAACTATGCCCATTCTACCTTTCTGATAATTTCTTTTTGGTGCCAAGATTGTCCATATCTCCAAAAAATTACATCCTTCTCTAATTCAGAAACAATATCATTCAAGATACTTAGATGATCACTTGCAGCTCTTACATTCAAATCTTCCTAATCTTCATCGCTCATACTGGATTTCTCAGAATATCTGCCTTTCAAACCTTTCTACCTTTCATCTGTAGTTATCGTTCCCACTTGAATCTAACTTCCTCTAGATCATTTTTAACTATTCCAGAGCTCTGAATGGAGTTGAATATTTGATATGTGATATATCGCTTTGTATTTCAAGCTTGAGAAAATACCACTAAGAAAAATTCTCAGGAAAGATTGGAGGGGTCACAATAGTCCCACTTAAGACCCAACTTCCTTAGGCAAAATTTCATTAAACCCCCACCAAGCTCTAGTACACTGAAGAACCTGCTACAATCTCTCTTTGATACCAGTTGTTAGAAATCTAACCACCCAGATTCGTTACGCCCAGGATGCTACTTCAAAGAAATGTCAAGAAAAATAAAGAAATAAATACATGAATCAACAAGACACATGAAATTTGCGTAGTTCACCCATCTTGGCTACGTCTATGGAGCTACTGCAAATCTTTCACTATAGGGAGAAAGTTTCTTACAAGTATTTACAAATACTCACTCACAACCCTCATCCCAAATATACCCAAAGCACTCTCTCACAAGTATTCTCTCACTCACACCTTTCTGATCTCTTTGAACATTCATCCCTCTTACACAAAAAAAAAAATAAAAGAACTCATACCTTTCTAATCTTTGAAAGAAAAAGCACACAAAGATAACATAACAGGTATTTCTCCAGAGAATAGAAATACTTGACATGCTAATGCATATTTTAGGATGAAGAAAATGAAGAAATGAGGCTTTTATTTATAAGCTTAGGCTCACCAAACTCTCCACCAAATCCTCACATTATTACTATATATAATACGTTGCTTGTACACTATAAATATGCATTTTACACTATTCTTATACATCTTTTTTATATCAATACAAAGATATCTTTCATCTCCTCACACAGATTGTACGTGGTTTGTACATCATCTTTATGTATTCATATGTGTTCACACAATAGGATCCATTGACGGATCTATTGATGGAGCCATCTCCGTTACACCCCCTCAATTCTTTTTTTAAAAGTTCAACTTTTACCTTAGTATTTATTAAACTATTCAATTATATCCCTTGTTTGCTCCCTCTAAAATTTGATAATTTAGAAATTCACCTACCAATCTATAAAAAAAAAAATTCAATAATGCCCTACATTTGCCTCTATTAGATTTTATGATTTTTAAATTTTACTTATACTATTTTGAAGGACGTACTTAATTTTTCTCACACTTTTATGAATAATTTTTATTGGATTTCACTTTAAATATCTTCTAATCATATGTTAGTTCATGTTGACTATGTGTGTTTCAAAATCACTATTTTTAGATTGTCCTAAATTATATTAAATTACAAGTCCATTTGAAGAAATTGAATCAAAAAAATATAAAGAGCAAAAAGGAGGGGAAAAATAGCCAAATGTTGTATTAGATTTTGGCTCTCCTGAACAAAATTTTGGGACTCCATTACTGTTCGGATCAGTACTATATATATAAAAATTTAGATACTTTTTTGTTGTATTTAAAAAATTGCTCTACGCCTGTATATTGTGTGTATATATACATGTTTATATATATATATATATATTACTATTACGTTTACTTATGTGAATCTAATCTTTGATATACATATAATTAAATAGTTAGCATATATAAATAATTAGAACTTTTATCGTCGATAATCATATTACATAAGTTTGCTTGTTATCTTATATTTCAAAACCGTTGAAGGTGTATATATCTAATCTAATACCAAAGATTCAGACATAGGTAACAACAATTTGATAATTTAGAAAGGAAAAAAAAAAAGGGAAAATAGAAAAGAAAAGAAAAGAAACATAAGAATGAAGACTTTTTTAATTTGAATCACAACCAGGTTGGAAATTTCCCATATACGTAAATTGATTTGAAGCATTTAGCCTGCCACTTCTTTCAAATTCTGCAATTGTTATCAATACCAAACTACTGCCACCAGCATAACAAAAACCTAGCTACTTTAATCAATATTACTGTTTTTGCTTTTTAAAACAAAAATATGGAAAAAAAATTTAGAAGTTTGTTTGGCAACTTTGCTTTTGTTTTTTGTTTTTAAAAATTATTACCAAAAATTTCAAAAAAAAGTGGTAATAAAAAATTTCTAATACCTTTATTTTTTTAAACAAATTTCAAAAATGATAAAGGAGCATACAAATATTTGTATATGTCACGACCCAAACTCCGGGCTAGTGGCAGAAAGGGAATTTCACAGTGGAAATTCAAAGTTGTTTTTGAAAAATTTATAAAAATAATTTTAAAAGTAAAATTTTCACAGTTTTGTGATCACTATTAGACATAGATTGTTAATAAAATTTATTAAAACAAACTAAGCATCATCATCAATAGTCTCACAATCCAGTACACTAATTATACAGACTGAATCCGTGAAATAGGCCCTTAAGTTTTTTAGTATAAGCCAAGTTAAATAACAAAGTTATTTTACATAGTTACAAATTCTCAGCAAGGTAACTAGCTCCTCACTAATTAGCTCCTGAGTCTCCAAAATCACACCGAGTACTACCTGGGAGGAGGAAAGTAAAGGTGAGTATTCATATACTCAGTAAGAATTCAATTACCTTTTGGATGGATACAATTTCTCAAACTTACATGGTTAGTACCTTTAAATCCATTTATAAATCAAGTTTATAAATCATTGGTATCTAGAATAATCACATATTTAAAACCAAATCCAATATCACATCATTGTACATATCATATATCAACAGATAAATAAGTGAGCTCTTATCCTCCCATCATGGCCCTATAATACCTCTGTAGCAGAGGTATCCAATATCTTGACACTACCAGTAGATGTATCAGATAAAATCTGCACAGAGGTCTAGATCTCTCACTTAGTACTGCAGCAACTCACCAGCAATCTAAAATATCGAGATACTATAATAGAACTCAAGTGTCTGATCCTATGGTGTATACAACATGTAATAGTTTACCTCAATCATGCATCCAATAATCAAATCATGCTTTAAAAATTCAACTTGGCATTATTCTGGGATTTACTGTACATGGGCAATACACCGCTATTATATCCCATAATCACAATGTAAAAATATGTATAATAATCCATACAGTCCAATCCCAGTATAACTCAGCAGTTTAAAACAATTAATCAAACTATCATAAAATCATGATTTTTCATAAATAAATTTTAATGCAATTAAAATACAAAACAGATATAAAAATCAGGTAATCGAACTCCTACCTCGATATGGTATTAAGACCAGGTTAATGACGATCGTAGAATCCCCCGTTGGTCACTCGGATGTTCGAACAACAATTTCTGGTTCCTGGCAAGTCCACTTGAAATAGTGACTTTTCCACCGGAGCTTCAAATGGAGAAATAGAGGTTACCACTGAATTCATAGCACCCAAAAATACTAGGTTAGATATATACTTTGTCAAAAACGGATCCCGGTACGGGGCTAGTCCGTGGCACGCAAAACGGTGTAATTTTGAGCCACGAAATTCTAATTTTCGTTCCATTTCGAAACATAGTGTTATTGTTTATTACATCTCTCGACCTTACTGAGTCCAAATTCGAAATCAGAACTCAATTTCGAGATCCCGAGAATCAGTTAAGCTCAAAAATCCGAAAATTACATAAATATCACTTTTTAAAAATATTTAAAAAAATATCTTCTTTTTCTAATTAAAAATTACCACACTTATGGATACTGTTTTTACTTCTACTAACTATAATTATACATTATTTTTAACCTTCTTTCACCTTATATATTTACCTTAGGTAAATAAATTACTTAACCAAAATAACTATGTAAATATCACTTTTTATAAAGTTGGTAAAAATAATAAAAGTGGTAAAAATCTTACCGAAGATGAATTTGGCTGAGTAACCACTTGGAGGTGGTCAGCAACGGTGAGACGAATACAAATCTATAGGACTTTCTCACTTGTTATTTGTACTTTTTTTGCTTTTGAAAACAAGTATTAAAATAAAATTTGCCAATCATATTTTTCGTTTTTCAAAATTGAAAATAAAAACAAAAATTTTACTTCTATTTTTACTTTATTTAAACAGAAAACTAGAAGTGAATCCAAGTATTCTCTTAGTTTTTGTTTTATTTTTGTTTTCGTTTTCTTGTTTTGTTGAAACTCTTTTTGCTGCAACTTACTTGTTACTACTAGCTCCGTATATGTTATATATTAATATAAAATTTCTCGTTGGAACACCATACTATATATTGTTATCATTGAACATAGGAAAAATTACGTAATTAACCTCGGGTGTTTTTTTATTTGAGATTTTTCAATAAACCTTTGTATTTTGGGAAATTACAATCATAACCTTTGAATTTTGATTTTCTTCCAAAAATCCCCTAATTGACGCAAGTGATAAAAATTAGAAAATAAAAATGCAATTTATCCTCCTTATAATACTACAAAAAATTATCGAACCATATACAAATTTAAAAACTGACCAACCAAAATAAAATATGCTTATTAAAGTAGTTAAATACAATATAAATTATCGCAGTAAACGATCTAAAAGGTAAAAGTAATACTGCATTATATCTTTAAGAAATTAGCTAGGCTGGATCACTTGAACGTAATTAGAATGGAAAATGTGGCATGTTATGGGGTAAAATACGTACTAATGTGTAAAACAATTCCTTAAAAATTTTTATGCAACAAAATTTCTACTAAAATAAACAACTTTTCCCAAAACAATTAAAGCATAACTACAAGAAATAATGACAATGAATATTCAAGCACATGTATTCATATGGTCCAAAATGTACTTTAAACAATCTAACAGTAGAACATATTTATGGATTGACCATTGTAACAGTAGAATGTGTAATTTATATACATCACGGCAGACTAGCTAGGTTATTTAGTACCACTATTATCGATCGAAAAAAAAAAAAAGAGAAAAAGAAAAAGTACCACTATGATCGCTAGCTAGCCCTAATTATTCTAGCTTTACAACTACCTTAATTTATTATTTAATGTTTCCGATCCAAGCTAACAGGTCAATAAGATATCTACGTGTTTTTACTAATTGTTTAGCAATTAATAAGTGGGAACTATATATATTATATATATAACATTATTATACATAGCATTTTGGGACCATAATTATGAGCACTTATACAGATCACATATTGAATAACTTGTCTAAATGCCACGAGCTATTTGCAATTAAAGGCATTCTAGTATCAATTATTTGTCATCTAGGTCATTGCAATTAAACTTGACCAACTTGCATTTTTGAGGATCTGTGTGGTCATTAATGTTTTTACAATATATATGATAATAAACAGAAATATTACCATTGTTTATTGTCGCAAGATCTAGAGATGAGTGTTCCTAGTATATATACACTATATGATTAAGGCATAATACATTTTGCATTAAGGATTATTTGAGTTCGATGACTTCTTATTTTTCTTTATTTGATCAAGACTCGGAAATTTTAATTAATTGTACAACAACGAAAACATGAACAAAGGAAGACACTTATTTATTTTACGGAAAAAAAATAAAGTCATCCCACCTTTGTCAAAGTGCACGTTTTCATAACAAGAATTCAATGCTACCTGTCCTTATAAAAAGTGAGTGAAGATATTTAAACATATATAGGGCCTGTTTGAGATAACTTTTACGTACTGAAGTAAAAGCTCCAGAAGATCTTCCTGTAAAAGCTAGTGGGTCCATATTTCATTAAAAAGATCTTCTAATTAAAAAAAGATCTTCTGACAATTCATCCAAACACTCTCAAATGTAACTTTTGAGCTCCAAAAGATCTTTAGAAGCTATGCCAAACAAGCCCATACATTTAGTTCGAGTTATTTCTTTGCTCGAAAATATTGATATTCTTTGGTACTTCTAATCTGATTCTGATGGACTAATCAATAAAATACAGAGCTTTATTGTCTAAAAAAAAAAAAAACCAAACTTACCCTCTCTTCTTAGGGTATAATACAGAATTTGATTTGGCCAGTGGAGTAAGATGTAAAATGTAAATTTTGTGTTGTTTATAAAAATAAATAAATAAAAAATATAACTTCGTTGTAGGCTAATTTAACCCTGCTTAAACTTTGTCTACCATACAAATGGAAGGTGCCCGGAATGTTAGGGCGTCCTTCTGATGACTGGAGGGCACCTTACCTGAAAAGACGAATTTACCCTCTTATGCCCGTTTCTCTGGTTTGTGTGGGTAAAGGTAAATTTGACTTTGCCACAGCCCTCTTAGAGGGTCACCATCCGTATATCTGCCCGCAAATATGTGCCTTAAATTTCTGGACATTATTGAGGGGAAAAAAAAATGGTGGGTCTCTTTTTTTTTTTTCAAAGGAAAAAAAACGGTGTGGGTCTATATTAAAACAAAGGGGAATTATGCGTTTTGTAGGAATTAGGGGAAATTTTTCCTTTTTCTTTATTTTATCATAATGACGGCAATGAGTGGTATAATTGGGGACAAAATAACTGAACCCTAGAGTGTGGAAATTAGTGCATAATCATGGGCTTTATACTATGATGTAGAAAAATGAAATGTAAAAGAAAAATTAGGATTTGTAAAAAGGGTAATAAAGCTGAAATAAAGGTTTTCTGTTCAAAGACCGTGTGGTGGGTTAGAAAGGTTATAGTGTGGGTTTGCTGAGGGACAAATGCACACGTTAATTAAAGTTGATTTCCCTTCAACCGAAAAAAAAAAAAAAAATCAAAGAAAAGAAAAGAAAAGAAAAGTAGATTTACATAATTTTTCTTTTTCTCTTTCCTTTTCCCCTTAAAAAAAAAAATAAAGCGAAAAAGAAGAGTTGTAGTAAAAAGGAATCAAGTCCCAAACTTAATTACCTTTATTATTATTTTTCTCACTTTATTTTCAATATCTTTTTCTTCCTTTCTTACCCTAGTACCCTAAGCCCCACGTCCACCCGAAAAAAAAAAAAAAAAACACTTCTCTCTCCTCTCTTTCTCTCTCTGTGTCTGTCTCTCTCTTTCTCTCTCATATAGCTACTCAAGTGTCATTTTCTCACATATACTTCACACAAAAGAAACAACCATTCACTTCATACCTTGTCATTTCTTTCTCTCTTTTCTCCATTTCTTCTCTCTTTCTCTCTCCTCTCAATCTCAAAATCTGCAACTACTCCCTCAAATTTGATCAAACCCCATCTGAAAAAAGAAAACCCAGAAAATCTCACCTGAATTTCCAAAACCCTTATCTTCCACTACCCACAGAAATCCAGATTACCCTAACATCGTCTTCCACAAATAATTAACTTCACACAAACCAATATATATTCCTATATACACGTATATATATATATATACACCTAATCTCTTACAAGCTTTCTTCTTTCTTCTTCTATATAAGCTACCCAAAACAAGGAGAAAAGAGAGAAAATATTAAGGGAAAAACTCACCAAAAGAGGGCTTTAGCTACTACTTTTTCTCCTTTCTTCTTGTTTTTCTTTTTCTTTTCTTTTTTTTTTTTGTTTTCTTTTTTAAAGGAGATGGAGCTCTTTCCTGCTCAGCCGGATTTATCTCTTCAAATCAGCCCACCAAACTCAAAACCCACATCAAGTTGGAGGAGAAGCAGCACTGCCGCCGCCACAACCGACGAAGATGTCGATTTGGGGTTTTGGAAAAGAGCTCTCGACTCCCAAAACTTCTCCATAGTGGCCAGACCCGATAAGTACAATAATAACAACAACAACAACAACAATACCTCGTCTTCATGTTTTTCCGACCTCTCCCTCTCTAATAACCCTCGCCTCGCTTCGAATTCTTCGGAAAATAGTCATCTTCATCCTCATCATCACCACCACCACCATTTCCTCAACAACGGAAATATTGGAAACAATCTTTTCCACATGACCACTAGTGCTACTACTAGTACTAGTACAAGTAGTACTATTAATGCTTTCCCTCACCACCAAAATCAACTTCTCCTCCGTCAAAACGCGCCGTTTCAGCACCTTCTTCATCATCATCAACAACAACAAGGAGGTGGGTTGGGCCGAGAGCTGGGATTCTTGAGACCCATTAGAGGAATTCCGGTGTACCACCAAAACCACCCTCCTCCTTCGTCGTCGTTTCCGTTCTCTCAACCTCTAGAAACGACAGCTAATTCGTTGTCGTCTTCGGTTAATGCTGTCAATACAACAACGAGTTCAAGCCCCTTTCAGTCTCATCATCATCATCACCACCAAGCCGGCTTGATGCGATCGAGGTTTCTTTCTAGGTTTCCGGCAAAACGCAGCATGAGAGCTCCTCGGATGCGTTGGACGACAACTCTTCACGCTCGTTTTGTTCATGCTGTTGAGCTATTGGGTGGCCATGAAAGTAAGCTCTCTTCAATTTTTATTTTTCTTTCTTAACTTCTTTTTGCTTTAATAATTTGGTTTTACACCCGTGACTACTATAGCTAAAGGGTACCTCCATTCATCTCAATTTAATTTTAATTTTAGTTTTCAACTTATTAATTCTAAAACACAATAATTGAGTTAACTATATAACAAATTTTATGATATGGCTTTTTTTTTTTTTTAGGGGCTACACCAAAGTCAGTTCTTGAGCTTATGGATGTGAAAGATCTGACCCTCGCACATGTTAAATCTCATTTACAGGTGAGAGAAAAACACTAAACATTCAAATGGGTTTTTTGGGTTTTAATTAATTTCTCCAATTTTGATCTCATTTATTGTAAGTTTACGGCCTACATTAGAGGAAGGAGTTAATGCAAACCTTACAAACTTCAATGGGGCTTTTTTTTTTTTTTTTTTTGGGTTTCTTACCCTCTGAAATCCTTAGCACTTCTTTTTCTACTAGATCTGATGGTTCTGCTAATTCTGCCAAGCTAATAAACAGCCTTTTGCTTGGAAGAAATAAATCAAACATTACAAATTGTGAGAAGAAGAAAAGAATTAAGAGAGAGAAAAAGAGGAGAGAGAAAATTAGTATATTTATATTATCGATTTCAGAAAACAAGTAAGACAAAGCCCAAGAGAATTCAAAATGAGTCGTATAGCCAAGCCGAGACAGACTCTTTTTACTTAACCCAGTCTATAATGAATAAGAAATCATTTTCATATAATAGGGGAATTTTTTTTTTTAAATTAAAATGAAACAAGTACAGGACATTATCATTTCTCAATGATATCTTCATGATCAGATTGGTTTCCTCTGACCACACTGTTATTTTCTTATTAACCATGGTTAACTGCACGCATGTAAGTATGTATGTATGTATGCATGTTTGTATGCACATGCACATATCTCTATGTATATATATAAATGCTGGCTTCTCTATAATGTACTTGCACCTTCTTGTTTCGTGTTTTCAATAATAAAAGAACCGTACGGAGATTAGTCGGAGACTGCTTTTCTTTCCTCTTTCTCTTATAAAATTATAAAAATAAAAAAATCTTGTCTTAATTTCTATACTTTGGCAAATGATTAGCATAATGCTTTGTATCACACACATATATATATATATATAATATGATTTCTTTAAACTTGGTTTCAGATGTACCGGACGGTGAAGACTACAGATAGAGCAGCGGCTTCTTCAGGTAATTAATACCATTTAACTTTCAATGTTTCTACTTTTACTATAATGTATACATTAAAAGGAGAGTAGCCATCTATATATATATATATATGTGCATTTAGATAATCATATGTTTTCAAACTTTGTTTTTGTCAGGACAATCAGATGCGTATGAGAATGGATCATCTGGGGATACAACAGAAGATTTAATGTTTGACATTCAGAACACGAGAAGGTCTGAGCAATCTCCTCAGCAGGGAAGGTCAAGTGGTCAAGACAAAGAGTATAATAATCCTGCCTTGTGGAGCAATTCTTCAAGGTATTAATCACCAAACTCTAATAATTAATTACGACTTAAAAATTTCCTTCACATACCTAATAAACATAATTAAGGACAAAACTATATGTTTCGATATTAATGGTTCTTTCTTTGTTTTTGTTTTTGTTTTTCTACTTCATTAATGATGTCTGATTTTTCTTTTTTAAAATAATGGTACTATCATCTATATTTAATTTAATAAATAGGGTGTAAGGGGTTCATCATTTGATTTAATTTGTGTCGAATAAAGGTTACACAGATATATTAGTGGCAAAAATTTAAAAACTTAAATGTTCCAAACACAATATATATACGTGCGTTATAATTACACAATTTTCTTTTATTTCTTTATTGAGACTTTATCCGTCAATAAATATCGCTACCACATTTAAAGAAAAGTTTGTCCTTGCAAATGAGAAAAAGAAAAAGAATACGAAAAGGAACTAAAGGGGAATGTTGTTTAACTTTGAGCATGTTGGACTAAAACCTTAAACTAATTATGTCATAAGATTAATGTCTTGACTCCGAGTAATCATTTCTAATATGTGTACATGAAAACCTTAATTAACAAGTTATACTCTCTCTTTCTCTTAGCTAGCTCTCTCACATGTATAATAGAGACATAGTTATATGTGAGAAATTACAAAAAGGAAAAAAAGAAAGAAAAAAAAAACGCGATTATTGCTTTGTTCTATCTGTCTACAACTATTGACTCTACTACTGAAATATCCATGATGGCGTAATTATAATCTCGTCTGGTGGGTGTGGGTGAAAAGGGAGTAAAAAGAAACCCACCACAAACTCCCAGAATTCCAATATATGGGAATCCCCAATTTGACAAATCCACCTCAAAAATAGAGATATCTATCTCTTTCCTTTGGATTTTGTGGGGCATATATATTTTAGGGCTTATTTTTTAAAACGTGGGTCCTACAGTATGAATATATGTATAAAAACTTAGTCTCAAAGCTAAACTCTTCCCCCATACATAAATATATGATATTGATGGACCCATTAGTGGATATCTTTGTGCCAAAGCTATATGCCCTTTGAAACTTCCTTGTAGTGTGTTATTGGGTTTGGTATTGGGTAATGGGAAATCACATGGGGGAGGAATGAGAAGGTGGGTATTTAACTTTATCTCAATCGGCACAATATGTAAAAAAGGCTACATACATTTAGCTTGAGAGACTATAAACAAGACAGTAAAAGATAGCTTTCTTTTCTCAGCTTGCTTTTTCCCTTGCATGGCTTCCTCTGATGGAAAATATTCTCGCTTCACCAATTTTGTGTGTTTGTTTTCTAGCAGGGAAGCTTGGTTGCATGGCAAACCAAAGGATTCCACAGGTGGAAATATACCTTCTCTTGATGATCAGGTACCCACAACACATAAGAAAGCTTTCAAACTTTTATTTCCCAAAATAACCTGAGAGTAGTGTTGACTGAATATATATGTATTTATATAGTCTCTTTAAGTGAATTATACCAATAAAGAAAGTAGTACAAGTCTTCTTATTATATATTGCTCATAAATTTAAGCACATTACTTGCAAAAGAGTAAAAAGTGATCAGAGACCTTCAGAAGCCTATGTACGTACTAGTATTTTGTTCACAAGCTCATCAAGGGTTAACATTGCCATTTCACATTTCCAAGGCGAAAAACTGAAGTTCCTGCATGTGATTCAAAAAGATAAAGAGCACATTTCCTTGAACACGATATATAAGATATTAAAGTGATTATTATATTGGCGGATACGCAAAACTTTAATAGTGTATGTGTATATCTATGTATGTAGTGTATACATGGATGAGAATATGGTATTATATGGAATAATTTTTTAGTGTAGCATACTGTCATGCACTCTGTAGCAGGCTTTCTAAACGTACTCGTCCAAAGTTTCTTTAATATTGATAACTATTCTTTTATTCCCCTGATGAGTCAAATGTCCTCTGATACCCAAGCCCCACAGTTCACACACTTCTTCCATGTTAAAAAGCCCTTACTATTTTTGTGCCTCTTTGCTTTTGTATTTTTCTTTCTATTAATACATACATTGCTTTTAATTTGTACATATTCTCTTTTAATTATTCCAGAAGGACATGGATCCAAATAGCTTAAGCTATGAAAGAATATCATCAGATGGAAGCTCACCAACAAATAGCCCCAAGAAGCCTAATTTGGAGTTCACTTTGGGAAGAGCACTTTGATTAATAAAAATTTTCATTAGATCCTTCAATTCTCTCAGTGTTGTATATGCTTACTGTATTTCTTTTGAATTCATTTAAAATGTCTCTGAAGAACGGTTCTAATTGGAACTGTGAGAGCTAAGATGTGAGAATCAGGTACCCAGCTGAGAAAATCAGCCAAAAAAGAAAGAGAGAGAGAAAATTAAAGATAATATGATCCAAAAGAGAGAGAGAGAAAAGTAAAAGGAGAGCTAAAGAAAGACAAGGAGACAAGAAGGACAGAAAGCAACAAAAGGAGAAAAGGGTTGGAAAAAAGCATGTCCTTCCTATCAATTGCAGCTGTGAGATCCAAATCAACATATTATATTCCTACGTAAATATATGAAATCTAATTGATTTTGTATGGTTTTGGCACTTAGAGAGAGATAGAGAGCGCTTTAACTATCTTATTAAAGTATGGAAGTGATCCTTATTCCTTGGTAATTGTAATGGAGCACTTTACATTTAATGAAATATCAATTTTATATTTTTTTTACCAAAGGACTTGGGGGCTCTATATATCTCTAATATTCATTCCTAGGCACTTTCACATACTTTTTTTAACACTTTATGACAAAGGGGGGAAAAAAGAAAGAACCTGAGAATATAAACTAGAAAAAGACTAGGAAATAAAGACATAAGAAAGATGGGACGAAAATTAGAAAAGAACAAAAGGGGAATTGTGGAAAGGAAAATTTGAACACACTTTTTAATACCCATTTGGAAAAAAAATTCCTATCGGCCATGCATGTAGTCAAGCATCAAGCTTTAGTGATCTATTTAGTTAATTAATATAACATATGGTTGGTTCATTTATGTTAGCTCTTTATTAGTATTTCCTTTGCAGTCTAGTCAAGTTCCACTTGTGGACTTTGATTTACTTCTTTTTCATTTTCGCTTTTTACCCAAAAAAAAAAAGGAAAAAATTGTGATATAAAAATGCAGGTAATTAGAACTTAATGTAACCCTAAAAAAAATAAAAATAAAAATTACTATCATTATATATTATCTCTTGTTAATTTTCTCTTAACTACGTATATTAAGTTTAGAAGAGTTGTTACTTGGTGTGTAGTTAATTATCTTTATCATGGCACCTTAAATTTAGCAAGGATAAAGCTTATTTGGACTGTCACGATTTAGCTTTTTCAAAGGGAAAGTATTTGTGTGTGGATTTTGTAATTTAAGTGGTGTTTTACCTCATAAAAGGAAGCTTCTGTGAAAGCCATGACAAAGTGGGTAGTACCATGGATATTTGAGCTATCGTCTAATCTTTTCTTTTCTGTTTTTCTTTTTTGGTGATTAATAGAGCTTGTAACCAATTGAGGTGTGATATCAACAAAACGCATATTTTGCAATCCAAATCAGTACTTCGCTTTTAGAAAGAAATCAATAAATGAATCTATGAATAAATTAAGGGAATCATTTCACTTCATTTAAGAAAGTAAGTGTTGATTTTAAGGATTTCTTTTAAAAAAGAAGAGAAAGACTTATTCCAATCACTTTTGATTTAATAAAAAGGGAAGAATTCGAATTATGAATTTCAATAGTAGAAGTTAATATGTCTACCAACATGCTAAGTTTGAGTCACTATTATTCCAGTCACATTCTAGTAAAGCACAAGTACTTGATTTTTAGGGAATTGTGAAGTGGACATTTAAACGATACGACATAAACGTCCAAATTAAAGCTGATGATATATTTATGGAAAATCAGGAAGCTTTTTCTTTTTCAGAATTGCTGTTAAATAGAGACTTGATTTATAAACTTCTCCTGGAGATGCTTCTAGTTAGCATTTTAGTTTTCCAAATAATTTAAACTGAAAAAGAAAAACAAAATAATTCAATGTGTAGTACTTAATAATTTATAAAATGCTTTTCACACTCGAGGTCTACTAATGATCACATAATTCGTTAATTTTATTAAAACAAACTCTTATAATTATATTACATTTCTAAATTTACTTAGATATCCCAATTAAAATGCTGAAATCTTCTATTGAACCATGGCTACTCTAAACTTCTTAATCAACCTCCTCCATAATTTTGAGTCGAAATCAGAATCAGACGAGGTGAGTCGTCGTCATTAAATTTAGTTTTTTTACCTCAGATCTGATTCTTTGAACTCGAATCAGGTTATTTGGTTGAACATTTTTGAACTTAATCAAAATTTTATTGGAACAATGGGGATGAGAAGGTAATCTTTTGTTTCTAAATTTTTTATTAAAAAAATGTCTGTTTAAATGAGCTTTTATTTATCCCATATTTTATCATATGCTTTAAAACAATATAAAAAATGATAAAGCTTTGTATATAAGTTCATGAGTAAATAAATAGGCCAAAAAATATTATATATATAAATATATCTATAAAATTTGTGGGGCTATCTTTTTAACCATTTTCTTGATTTGTTATTAATTTCCTCATTCAATTCTTTTTTGTTGATAATATCCCTAATGAAAAGTACTTTATGAAGGTTACAAGCATAATTTATGGTAACGTCTCATCCTCATTTCCTCTTAGGGCGAATTTAGTATTGTTGTATTGTTTGTATCTATAGTACGCCTTGTTATAACTATACTGTAGCCATGTTATATAATATGTATTGTGAGCAAAAGCAGCTATAACAAAAAGGTATTTGGTAAATTAAAAACAGCATTTAAGTATTTAGTAAATTATAAATTTAGTGTGTTGTAAATTGATATTTTAGGATAGTTATACTATGACAACACAATTAGATTTATAAAAGCAACATCTTATTATATTTCTCAAATTCTATTTATATTACACATTAATTTGTAAAATCACGGGCCAAAAACATAATTTACCAAACGCCTCTCTTTTCCATATTTTTCTCAACTGGCTTTAAAAGCTAAAAAAGCCCTCCAAGAGTAATCCCAGACTGGCCATTAAATGCAAAATTCATATATATGTATATATAAGAAAAAAAAATATTATGAAATTATACATAAATTGGCCTAATTAAAATTCGAACCTCTTTCCTCCTGCACACTCACACATTCTCTCAAGAATCTTAGATCAATTGAGCTGGCCTCAATTAGCTATAAGAAACCTACCATGCTCCCTTGATGAGCAAAGAATATGAATTCAATGATAAGAGTATTGTGGCAATTTAGAAAAGTGGACCTTGGTGGATCAAACCTATAGCAATTTCACAATGAGATTTCTCATAAATTTTGCTCTCTAGTAAGATGTTTCATCCTATGGGTACAAAATATGCCAGTCCCTCAATGGTGCATCCTAATTGCTAGGCCAAATTCTGCTAAATGTATAATTGTTAAGATACTTGATATAGATGAACCGAATCATATGATAAATATATTAGCTTTTTAATGGATTATTTTTTAATTGTACAAGGGTTGACATAGAACACAAAATAATTGGTATATTCCGTTATTGCTAGGTTAATTACTTGTTAATAATGTGTATCAATGTGATTCTTGCAATTGACCTAAAAGAAATCCAAATTATTATTATTTATGGGTACCTGGATAAGTATTCCCCCAGCTGATCATGACATGATCTGGCTAGCTAAATTTTACCTGCTAGTATTTTCAATATATTGAGAAAAAAATAATAATTAATATTCACTACCTTTTCGACCATGTTCTGCCCAACAGAGATCGAATTATGAAAAATTAAAAAATTTATTAAAAAAAAAAGAGAGAGAGATAAAGAGAGAAAAGGGTGTCCATGCAAAAGACAATTGTTTAAAGGGAAGATGATTAATTTCCCATAAATTCAGGAT
>JXTC01000148.1:372557-412115 GCA_002914845.1 Trema orientale
TATTGTATTGGCTTATTGTAATCTGATCTTTTGTATTGTGTGGGTTATTGAATTGAATTACTTATTTAATAAATGAAACTTCAATTTGATTTTCAAAAAAAAAAAAAAAAAGACTTGTAGTAATACCACACACTAATAAAAGTATGAATTTCAGAACTATTTACAGGTGGATCTCACACTTAAGCATCTGGTGCCAATACTCTCAGTTAGCATGTAGCATTTGAGAATTTTTGGTATGTTTTAAAACATAAAAGTCCATGCAAATTCGATCACTTTCTCAAATAAAAGAAAGGAATTTTCT
Organism: Trema orientale; assembly: GCA_002914845.1. Taxonomy (NCBI): domain Eukaryota; kingdom Viridiplantae; phylum Streptophyta; class Magnoliopsida; order Rosales; family Cannabaceae; genus Trema; species Trema orientale. The sequence continues at coordinate 372,859 of JXTC01000148.1, forward strand.
TTCAATTATAGGTGAAAGTATAAAGGACTTTTTTTTCTTAGAAACCCATTTTGTTGATTTGTGTCCGGTTAGAAAAAAGATTAATGATTTGCACAAAAGTAACTTCTTTAATTGAAAAGAAACCAGATAAGATCTTAAGTCTAAAAACCATATGCTCTTGTGGTATTCAAGGTACTGAGTACAAAGCTCAACTTCCAGGCCCATTTCTCGTTCAACTTATATAACAAATTAAATTTTATCTTTATTATATTCACTAATACCCAAAATGGGTTTTCATAAAAGCAAACAATAATCCGTAGCTAATTTTAGTTGCTTAACCATTTATCATCCTATGATCATCTGAGATCAAATCCAGATTTATGCATAATTTCTCCGGAATAGTTGAGTTTTATAAACTGACTAGTTAAATTTACATTTTTTCTGATTAACATATTGAGATTTGTCAACTAATTGGTTGAATTTTTTTTTTTTTGTACTGGTTGGTAGATGTTGATATTTTTATGCATATAAAGAGAAGATAAAGTGAGTATTTTATTATAACTCAGGGGATATGTATGGTATTTTTTCCTAACTTCTCTAGTTTGAGAAAAAAAAAATCAATTTGTATCATTATATTCAATAATAACCTTCTCAAATAACTTTTAAGCCACCAAATAGAAGCATAGATTTCTTTCCAAAAAAAAAAAAAGAAAAAGTAGAGATATTTTCAATATCTTTAATATGGGGTACTAAATTGAACTCAAAAAAATGTGGGGTTCTACCTAATTAAGGGGGAAAAAGAAACAACTACCAACAAACCAATTACTTCAGGTCACTAATTCCAAAGCACAACCCTTATAAAAGCTTAGCGATCAAATTCGTGACCACAAGAAATTATGAAAAATCTCAAATGATAAATCTTGGGGGGCAAAAAAATTATCACTACTCCTGTCCCCCGTCAAAGTCACAAGGGCACAATTAATAACACACAAAACTCTTATCCCAACTCCACAAAGTGGCAGGCACTTCACTTGGAGTAGTATACATAGTAGCATAGCTCATATCTAGCCAGCTATTCTAGACCAATCTAAGATGGCTGTGACGACCATACCCTACAAGAGCTGGTGAGAATAGCAATACTACTGGCACAACCTTGGAATCATAAAATCGAAAAGAAAACAATAGAGTCTTTGTTTATAATTTTTTTTTTGTTTATAAAAATGGAGTTATTAATAGTTTTATAATAGGAGGTGGGTTTTATGGGAACGTTGTTGGAGTCAAATTGAATTGGATATAGACAGAAGAGAATGAAACAAATGAGGGTTAAGGAGAGGAGAGATTGGCTTGGTGGTTTTTTGGTATTTCCAACATGGGTGACCTTTGATTTCTTGTGCCACGTTTTATCAAACACAGGACTTTGGTCTCTGCATGCATGCTAGCTTTTTGGCAATTATTGCTGTCATGATTACTACTCTTTACTTTCTTTTTCTGTACTTTTTTATTTTTTTTTCGTTAGTACATACTTCATAATTTTAATTAGCTTGTTTTATTAATATTTAATATCAGTTGATTGAATAGCTTCAAGGGGCTAGAAAGAAGTTTTGGGTAATAGGCTCGTCTCGGCTCATTGGGCAAGCTAACTATTGCTGGGTTATACGCGAGCCATGTGATTCGGCTCATGGTCGGCTTGAGCATGAGAGTATCACGTGCATTGTAGTACTATTTAGAGAAAGATAAATCTAGTACCATTTCCATTTGTTAGGCCAAATACTGCAGTTAATTAGCTAGAGGTAGAAAAATAAAAAAATAAAAAGATGGGGAACTCCAACCTAAGAGAGAGCTAGGACATACCACATTTACTAGTTTAACATCAGAAACCCATTTTGAATAGTATTACAAACAGTGGTAAAATATGATGGTTCAAAACTTAGCAAGATATTTTTCGACATTACTACATGATTTTTCAAAAATGATAAATATTGATTCTCTCTTTTATATTTTGAATTTTCAGACTTGGTAATTTGTATGGCATGATTTTTCATTATTTAAATATAGACAAAAGGAAAACGTCATAAAATGACTTTGTACTTTGGATATATATGTATATATATAAGGGCACCAATTCAGTAGGTATTTTTCTTTTTTACCTATACATAGATATTATTTTAGCCAATGAAAATTTATAATGCATATTTTTCTATCTTAAAAAGTAGGAGAAAGAAATAGCATTAATGATGCACGTCTTTTCATGCACCTCATTATAACCGTTGGATCACCATTAGATGATGATCTAACAGTTAAAAAAAAATACCTGCACATAAGTAAAAAAAAAAATACCTACTTGATTGGCAACCTATATATAAATATGGTTGCCAATCCAGTAAGTATTTTTTTTTTTACCTGTGTATAGGTATTTTTTTCCGGCCGTTGGATCATCATCTAACGGTGGTCCAACGACTAATGATGTGCATGAAAACACGTGCATCATTAATGTTATTTCTCTCTCTTACTTTTTACTATAAAAAATATGCATAATAAATTTTAATTGGTCAAAATGATATCCATGTATAGGTAAAAAAAATATGCCCTATAAATATATATATATATTTTTTTTCACCAAACCCTTGTGTTTTAAGAAATATGAGAAAATTATATTGAATTTGATTTTCTTATTACTAAGAGTCATGTGATTTGACTATTTTTGAAATTAGGCCTTCTCATGTAAACTAATTTGAGAAAATTAATTAAAATAACAAAACTACGTTTAGCGGATGGTATATTTAGGTTTATATTACATTTTTACTTTGTGTTTGGATACATAGATATTGTTTGGAAACTCTTTTATCCCTTATAATTAGGTCATTATAAAAATCAAAATATTATTTGAAAACTAGTATAAAGAATCCTTAAATTTATTTTAAATCTAACTCTGCTATTTATTAAGGTTAATTTTTTTATTTTCTATTAATTTCCCTAATTTTGATGATATGAGAGGGTCGAATTTAAGAATTAATTAAATTATAAGACTTTTGGTAATAAAAGATCGAATTCAAAGGAGCTTTCTCATATTTTTTTAAAACAGAAGGGGTTTCATATATAATAAACAAAAAAAAAAAGAAATACAAGGCCATTTCAAGACATTTTCTCATTAAATATATTTAGATTAAGGTAACATACAATTGTCATGCTGGTAGGTGCCAAAATAGTTTAGATAAATTTGTATGATTTTGATGTTTTCTCTATTTCATCCACTTATAAATATATACACATGTATGCAAACAACGAGATAATATAAAAAAATTACTCTAAATTTCATCTTTTTTTTATTTTTATTTTTACAAAATCCCATGTGTTTTGAGATATTGGAAAATCCCTTTGAAGTTGATTTTTTATTATAAAAAAAAAACTTCTACTATTATTACGTCTAAAATATGACCTCTAATGTCAGTTAATTTAAGAACATTGAGAGAAAATAACATAATTATCATTTGTGAATTATACTTTTAACCTTATAACAAATTTAAGAACTGTCTATACTATTATCCAAATAAAATATTATTTTTTGTAATGACATAAAAAGTGATAAAATAATTTTTAAACAACCGTCCACATACTCAAACATAAATTGAAAATGTAACAGAAACCTATATCTGCTATCCACTAAGGGAATTTTTGTCATTTCTCATTAAGATTCTCGATGTAGATTACATGAGGAGTTTGGATTTTAAAAATAGTCAATTAACAGTGTTTTACAATAAAAAAGTTAAAGGCAATGGGATTTTCCCACAGTTATTAAAACAGGGGATTTCATTTTAAAAAAAAAAAAGGTGAAACAGAGAGAGATTACGTACAAGATCTTTTTATACATTATCTCAAAAAAAAAAACTAAAATTTAGTAAAATTCTCCAACATCGAGTAGAAAATTTGGTATAAATTTTTCAAAATGAAGAGGATTTATATATAGGAAAAATAATATTTCGTGCCTCTTGTTGCTATTTTTTGCAGCATGGTATATAGCTGAACTAGGACAAACACTGTTTGAGTTACCACATTTTATTTGTAATCCTGATTTGGCAATGTTTTAACTAAACAAGATATATTCTAACCATCTATATCTCCCACTGAAAAAAATAGACATAATGGTCATCACTATCACCTTACATCAAGGTAATAGACAAAGTGGCTTCAAGTATTAACAGTTACTCTTTAATAAGCTAGATAGTCAAAATAAGTTCTGGCGAAAAAAAAAGCCTTTCCTTTTTGTCTTTTTGACAAAGGTAGCATTATAAATAATGCAATTTTAATATCTAGTAAGAGCTAAATTTTCCCAAAAAAAATATAAAGTAAATAAAAAATTTATGTAAGAGTCCCCTTGTAAGCCGGAAGCACTTTTGCCATATGCATAGTCAATTAGTCAGTCAGATTCTCTGAATTAATAAATTTATAGCTTTCATTAGTCGTTATCAATTGAAATAATAGACACCAAGTATCACTAATATGGCCCTTTTAGCTTTTTGGCATGGAATTCCTTTTTAGTTGAACTATACAGCCTTAATCAGTAATACCCTATCTGCAACGTTTTTTTTACTAGAAGTAATAAATTTACATTGCATGAAAGTGCAAACTGCTTTGCAATACGATCAGTCAACTATCATCCCAGAAATGAGCCAACAAAAACATTTATTTTCACATATTTAATCAATTTATTTGGACAAATATACTAAAGTCGAAATTTTCACTTCTTTCTAGACTTTCGAAACATATTATAGTGAACCTAATTTGTAGTATAGTAGCTAGAGGTTCCTTGTTATTCTTAACCTAGCTAGCTATAGCTTGTTGACATATGGTTTGTTTTATATGTTTGAATGATCAACCTAACTATATATTTTCTTCTTTATTCTTTACTTTTACCTATGATTTTTACAGGTCTTGAGGACCTATATGGGCTATGTTGTAACCAATCACACGTATCATATTATTGCTATTTTATGTACAAGTTATAACTTTGACCGCTGTTATTTCTAGTACAATAATTTGCAGTGCATTTCTCTTTTTCCTCATGTGTCTGTGTACATATATAGGTATATAGGTGCACCCTTGTTATACCTGCCGTGACATTTTTTTTTTTTTTGAGGGGGGAGGGGGAAATGAAATTTTTTAAGCCAAATAAAAAAATATATTACAAGGATATAGAGTTTTAGATGTTGTGACTCCAAGAAAAAAGAAAATTACACAAAGTAGTGCCCCATAAATTAATTATCATCCGGAATAATTAATATTACAATTTTCTTACATTTATAACCCTTGTTTCAATTGCTTGATGCGTTAAAAACAGTATATAAGAGTCCCATAATTAAATAAATCTCTGATCGATCAGCTTGGATAACTAAAATGCGTATTATATTAATTTTATTATCTCAATGAAAAATTTAACATGACATATGGTCCACTCCTAGTTTTAAGTTGATCAGAAAAGGTAAAAAAGTACTGCTTGTTCCTTTTGACTTTTTTTTTCCCAAATTTTCAGACACTTTATTTATTTCTTTCTTTTTCTTTTTTTTTTTGAACTTCTGAAATTTGCAACTCTCTCTTGACGTCCCCCACAATTTCAGACTCTGATCAGTACCATGTATAAACTATATACCATACACACCAACACACGGTTAGGATGTGCTTCTCATCCTAGTTCTCTCTATAGTAGTACAAATATAAATATAACATTATTCTTTTGAAAAATAAAAGTATGCAGCTTTTTCTTCCTTTTAATACTAATTACAGATATAGATTATATATATATATATTTATATCGGCTATATGGTCAATTCTGAATAGTGGGACCGATTTGGTTGGACTGTCTCTTTTTTCCTTTTCCCTTTTTTTGTTGTTAGAGAGTTTAATCAAGCATAAATTTACATACCATGAATTTCGTTTTAGGAAAAAAAAATATAATAATGATGGATATTTTAAATTTTTGAAATAATAAAGAATAAAAGAAAATTAAAAAATGGGATTTGAATTTTCAAAGATGGGGACAAATTAAAGGGATATAGGTTGTACAAATTAAAGCAAAGAATAGAGTATGGCAGTGGTAAAAATAAATGAGAGAGAAAATAGAAAGAGAAAGTGAGAGAGAGAGAGAGAGAGTGAGAAAGTCCGTACAAGGAGTTGGGTAGTGGAATGCAGCGAAAATCAGCATATTTAGGCAGAGTTAGAGAGAGAGAGAAAGAGAGAGAGAGAGAGAGAGAGAGAGAGAGAGAGGGGGGGGGGGGGCTGCAGGCAGAGGCAGCTACTAGTCTACTGCATGTCTGCAAATATTACAGAATGTCAAATTATTTATTCATCATTACACTATCATTCATTCATTCTCGGTCCGCGATCTTTACACGTGTACTCATCTGGTACCATCGATGTGGGCGCTGCAGAGGCTCTGTCAGCCGTCTGATCTGTGCCCCCTTGTTGGGGGGAGGGGGAAGGGTTAAGAGAAAGCGACGTGTGAGAGGTGACGCTGTTTTTGACACCCCACTTTTCCCTTGTTTTCATCCAAATCATCTCTCTCTCTCTCTCCCTCTCTACTTTGCATTTATGTTTGTTTGCAGTCCCTTTTGAGTAGCTCGAGATGTGTTTTGCAAGAAATAAAAGTAAAAAAACAAAAGAAAAGAAGAAAAGTTGTAAGAGTTGGGCTTGTGGGGGCCCAGCCCAAAAGGTTAATCTCTCCTTTTTGTCAGTGTTTACTTGATGCATTCAATTTCGGTGCAACCAGTATTTGGAGAACATTTTCTTACATTTGGCATGTATGCCCTTTAGTTTTGTTACTTTGTGACTTTGTGTAACAGAAAAAACGACATTTTTGCAATTTTTCACAATTTCTTCCTCCTATAATGCTTGTAGATTTTCTTGAGGTAATTAAGCTTTGCCTCATCCTTGCTTTGAATATGCAATTTCTCCAAACTCGCAATTTCTTTCTTTCTTTCTTTTTTCCGGTGTTGTCTAGTGTAGAGATATCAATTGAATTGGGTAGTCCTGTATTATAGAAGGCGGCCTAGGTGAGCCAAGACGACCTTCTTTTGACATCCCTCACGCCCTTATAAGGCTAGGACTCGATTTAAGCATCATGCCTTATGCTTAGGTTAGGGCCCTATAAGGCTTGAGGTGAAAAAGGGCCAGGTGAAACTACTCTAATCAGGTTCTAACCATCTCTCTCTAGAAAATTAGGCTATGTAACAGTTCATGGGAAACAGTTTTTACCTTTAGCAATTTCTCTTTTGTTTTGTAGTAGGTTTTTGTTGTAAAGTTCCAAATTTGCCCATAATTTTTCCTAAATTGGTTGAGATTTTTGTCTACTATATAACTGAAGGGGTATTTGGTACAAAAGTGCTACATTTTTAATACATTTAGTTAACTACTGTGTGACATGAGTTGAAGAATAATTAGTCATTTTGTTCTCTATCTTTTACTTGTAGTATGAATTTGCCCTTCACTTTTGATTTTGGATTCAAGAACATAGCAAAATTGTTCTTCACGGTCAATGAGTAAGAGCCGTATGGTCTTTCTCCCTTTCTTCTTTTATTTATTTTTTCAATCTTTTATTGGACATTTCCAAATAGTTGGTTTTTTTAATGATGAAATAAATGAAAAGAGGCATAAAAAAAGGTAAAAAAGAGATAAATACCCTTATTAGTTTTTCATTGGACATTTTCAAATAGTTTGGCAATTAAATAAATGAAAAAGAGGTAAAAAAAAATATTTTTACATGGTTAAATATATATAAAAAAAAGAGGTATAATATAGCAATTTTTATATTCATTCATAGTGTCATCAATATTTTTATAAGTCATGTCCAAAAAGATGCATAATTTCATATCTAGTAAACTCTTTAGAAGGTGAAATGACTCTTTAGTTATTGCCCATTAAAGGTCTTCTAACGCTGTTAGTGTTAGGGGCAAAAGAAAATTAAATTTATCATTTAGGGGTACTTGAATACAAATTCAAAAATAAGGAGACAAAGTCATACTGACAACAAAAGTATTAAGAGTAATGCTACACATTTTCACAAACTATCATGAAAAAATAACTTGAATGATGTGATATATATCATTTGTCAATATATAGTGTATGATTTACTCATTACTTACCACTTAAATTACCACATCATTCAAATTATTTTGTCAAGATAACTTGTCATGATGTTTAGTATTTTTCAACTACTAATTGTTCAAAGTTGAAGTTTAGAAGTGATATTTATAAAAGAATACCATTTCTCCCTCTTGAGTCATTAGCCTTTCGATGTTTATAAATTGCTCTGTCTTATGTAATTTTTCACTTAATTTCATTCTTTTTTATCCATAATTGTTAATAAAATAAGTAAAATAAAACAATGGCCTTATAGCAAATTGACCGAATTTTAGTCCTACTTTAAGTAAATGTCCATTTTTAAATTGATGTGTTAAAATGATCGGTATATCAGTCTTATACTGAATGTAAAATATAATGTACCCTATATAAAACTAATATACTCACATAAACTAAAGATGACATATAAGTAATATACCAAGTATAAAAATATATATACTCAGCCACTTAGCAACTAAAAAAGAAAAGCTGATATTTATTAAACCGGAGTGTAAAAAAAGACACATATTCTAATTTCTCATAAAAGCAAAGTCGGAAAAAAGTGAAAATTCGTGGGGCAAAAATAAGATTTACCATTTCTTTTCTTTTATCTTCATACTTTTTATTCTCAATTTACAACAAATAACTTGTTCAAATAGTCAATAGATTCCAGAACGCATGATTTTTTTTCAATTTTATGATGTTTTAGTTATTTCTCTAGATAAAAAAGTGTTATTAATTGGCATTTAGCCCTTCAATTCTAAGGAAACCAAATAATGCATTATGGAAAAATTTCACTAATTTAGGAGTCAATTTTAACAACCCGGTTCTTCAAAACCGTCTCAATGAAAGCCTTTTTTTGGAATATCAGGGGGATTAAGAATGATCTTTCCCAATCTATGCTAGTTGAACACTGCAGAATTTCTCGACTAGAATTGGTTTGTATTGCTAAGCCCTTAGCCTTTTTTTCTTCAATCTATAATTCATTTTGGCGATCTTTAGGTCTCAGCCTAGTAATGGTAAATGCCTCAAGGCAAAATCTTCCTCGTATTTGGGTTTTATGCTCCTTGAATATTGTTAACCCGATTATTACCTTTTGCACTAATCAAGTGGTTGCTTTGCGAACTGTTATTAACAGTGTCTATTTTGAGTTTGCTTTTGTTTATGCTAGTGTCTTTTATCATTGTCGTCGTCAATTTTGAGATGACCTCTGTCAGATTTCTGCCAATGGCTTTCCTATACTTGTTATTGGAGATTTTAATGCTGTTAAGGGAGCTCATGAACGGATAAGTGGTTTACCTCCTTGTCCCAGTTCTTGCCTAAATTTCACTAGTATGATTGATATCATTCTAATTAAAATTAGTTAATTTAGTAATATGTTTAATGTTAAATTGTTAATTATCATTCTAATTAAAGTTAGTTAATTTAGTAATATGTTTAATATTAAATTGTTGACTATCATTCTAATTAAAATTAGTTAATGTAGGATATGGATATGTCAAAGAATTTTCCTATTGATTTAGAGATAGATGCTAATGAGGAAGAAGAACGAATTTGCATAGTGGAAGGGGGTGACCAAGTCCCAGAAATGCAAAGTAATCTACATGCGAGTGGAAGTCATTCCCAATTTCAAGATAGTTGTTCTCTTAGTGCAAGCACGACCTCAAAATCAAAACGTGTAAGGACAACTTCTAATATATAGGACCACTTCGCTATAGAATATCAAGATGATAGCAATAATAACAACAAAACAAAAATGGCGAAGTGCAAATATTACAAGAAGCTATTCATCGCTAAACCATCTAGCGATACCACCCACCTCAAAAGACACAACGATAAATATTTTCCCAAACATCAAAGTCCTTAAGAAGATATGCAATTCAATTTAATAAGGATGATTCGGTAAGCACTTGGAACTATGATCCTTTAGTAGCTAGGGAATCATTAGCACATTTTATTACTTCAAAGGATTTGCCACTATGTATTGGTGAGTCCGATGAATATGAAGAACATAATAGACGATCATATTATCCAAACTTTAAAAAGATTTTTAGGAATACTACTAGAAGTGATTTGCTTCAAGTTTATAAAAATATGCACACTGAACTAACATTTGAAATACTTCTATTAAAGTTTTGCATTGTATTGACATATGATATTTAGAGTGCTAATTCTAAACAAGATTATATAAGTGTAGTTGCACATTATTGTGATAAAAAATACAGTCGTTGATCAAAGGCATACTGCTGAAATTATTTGTGAAAGAATATTAAGTGTTGTAGAAGAATATAGCATAGGAAACTGCATTATTTCAATCACTTTCGATAATGCTACCTCCAATACAAATGCCATAAAATTACTTAGAATATTAGAAAGTTCATACGAGGAAGGATTTTTACTACATCAACGTTGTGCATGCCATAGCATCAACCTCATCGTCGAATCAGGTGTGGATATCCTATCTATATATATTGAAAATGATCGAAATGCTATTACTTACATTTATGCTTCTAATCTTTGTATTGCCGAATTTTAAAAATATTATAAAGCCAAAGGACTACCTCCAAAAAAATTTCAACTTGATACGCATGTAAGGTGGAATTCCACCTATTTAATGTTAAAAAATATAATAGCGTATAAAAATACTATTACTGTTTTTTACAATTCAAAAATGGGTGCACTAAATTTGAAAGATGAAGATTGGTTTATTTGTGAAAATTTTATACAATTTTTAGAACTTTTTTATGATGCTACCGTTGTTTTATCTAGTATTTATTATTCTACTTCTCCAATTGTTTTACATTATATATTTTTTATTACGTTAATATTTTCTAAAGAAAAATATGACCCTATATTTGGACCCATTATAATTAAAATACAATAAGTTTATTTGAAATATTAGTCTGAATTTCCTTTATTACTTTATTTTGCTTTTATTTTAGATCCTAGAGCTAAATTAAATGGTCTTTTTACCATTATTAGTTACATTGGTGATACTTTAGTGTTGAATTTTACACCCGAATATACTAACACTCATGACAAATTTTTTGAACTGTTTAGTATATATGGGATTAAGTTTGGTAGTACGCCTAGGAGTCAACAAGAAACCCAACAACAAACTGAAGACCGATCAAAGAAGAAGTCTATTTAGAGCTATATTCATAGGCGTAGGCGTGGGCATGGTCATGGACGTAGATGTATCTTATCATCATCATCAAGTTCAAGTCAACTATTACCAACAACAATGAATCCGCCGCAATCCTCTGAGCTTAACTAGTATCTTAAGCTAGATTCTGACATCGACTGCAAAGATGAAAACTTCAAAATTTTGGAATGGTGGCAAAAGTGTCAAGGAAGATTCCCAGTACTTTCACAATTAGTACATAACATCTTTGATTATTCAGTGTCTACGGTTTCTTCAGAGTCTACTTTTAGTACTACTGGGAGAATATTAGATGATCGAAGGACTTCATTGACTCCAGAAATGGTCGAGGTACTAACATGTATTAAAGATTGGGAACAAGCAGCGAAACGAAATCAACATACTATTCACAATGAAGAATTGGCCGAAAATTTCAATAACTTGTACGTGAACAACAATGATGAATAATAATTAATGATGATGATGTACTAGTTTTTTTTAATAATTTTAATTGTAAATAATAATCAAGACTACATTCTTTTTCCGTTAATAAGATTTTATCCCAATTAGTTTTTCTTAGTAAAGTTTTTAATGAGGTAATAAAAAATTTTATCAATAAAATTGAATTCGTTATTTTCCAAATTTAATTATTTTTTACTTTTTTGCTCATCAACTTAAGTTATGTATTATTTTTAATTTTTATCATAAAAGTTGTGAAATTATTTGTGGTAAAAGTTTTATCACATATATATAATTATATATATATATTTTTTTAATTATTAGATTGTTTTAAAATTTTTAATTAAAAAAATGAGTCAACTACGGGCCGGAACAGGCTAGCCCGCTTCAGCCCATTTCTGGGCAGACCTAGGTCCGACCTATTCACACCAAAAGCCCAGTATGGGCAGGCCGGTCTGACTCGGCCTGCCTATTTTGACAGCTTAACCAACCCGCCTATTTTGACAGCTTAACCAACCCGCCTATTTTGACAGCTTTACTTGGATCCCATGCTTAAGGATGAGAGAGGAGGAGTTCCAGCATTTTAGGGTTACTCTTGGCATTTGGTTACAAAGCAAAATTGGAAAAGAAATGATAATGGTAATAGGAATGGAATGGAAAAGAAAATTAATTCACTTGTTTGATCAACATTTTGGAATTAGTACCCGAATCAAGATTATTGTGTTTAGTTTATTATAGAATGGAATGGAATAAAAATTATATAGACTAAATTATCCTTACACATTATAAAAATTAAAAAAATTTAATTAAATTAGTATTAAATTATTAATTGCTCAAAAAAAGACATATATGACTAATTCCTCTTAAAAAAAAAGAAACATGTATGATTAATTAATTTGAAATACGCTATTCACTCAAAAAAAAAATTATTGAAGTATGCTATATTTTCTATTCTTTTTTTTTTCAAAAAGGAATTTTTAGAGAGAGAAACAAGAATAAAGAAAATGAGAAGAATTAAATACAAAAAAAATAGAAACAAAAAACAAAAGATGAAAACAAAAAGAACTCATAAAACAATGATAGGAACAAGGTTGGGCTTGGAAGTGAAAAAAAGATAGTTTAGTTATTCAACATTCAGATGTGGAATGGAATCAGTTTTCCACTAGTTTAGTTTAGGAAATACAATTCTATCAAATAAATGAATGATCATTCCTTTAGTTAAAAGGTAAACTAAACAAATGAATTATTAATTTGTTAGAATACTCATTCCATTCCGTTATGCATTGCCCCAAACTAAATATCACCTTAATGAATTATGGACCCGTTTGGCACAATTTTCAAAGATATTCTAAAAGTGTTTGAATGAATTTTTAGAAAATCTTCTTTTATTAAAAAAATCTTTTTAAAGAAATATAGAATCACTATCTTTTCTTAAACGATCTTTTTATACTTTTAGTTCAATAAGAAAATTAAATAGTTGCGCGTCATCTGGCGGTTCACTGGTTGAAGCGGATGCATGGAGAGAAATTATAACGCGAATTACAAGAACATATACAGGTATTGGGAGTAGCCAACAGGAGTCAGCCGTTTAGGGCCCGTGTACATGACCAGTTGGCTTGTGCAAGACACGCACGGCAAGGATGGATCTTCAGCTTGATCCGTTGGTTTATGAAGTAAGTTCCACATGTCTCCTACTCGCACGGTTGGTTCTTTCTCGGACAGAATGAGTTGTTATTTCTTTTGATTTTTTTCACTTAAGATACAATTGTGAATCGATATTTTTGCCCTTTCAAGCTCCAAAATTGCCGGCTTTGCCAAATTGACCTAATTTAGCCTACATAAAATATAAAGTAAAATAAATAATAAACAAAATTAATTTATTGAATAAGAACATAGTTAAATATATTACTATTTAAAGCACAAAATAAATCAAATTTCTTAGAATTATTAGATACTATGAAATTCGATCGTGCGATGCTACTAGCCGTGTTTGTCACACAAGTTTTTGGGCAATATAGATACCACATGAGACTGCCAACCGCTGTACGAGATGAACCAGAATAAGCAGCACATCAAGCACCTAAGGGCTATTTTTGTCAAATGGGTAAAAGGAGGGTATTTTTTCATCTCTGTGGCTGAACTTGGGTCATTTGATGTAAGTTCCCCTAACAATTAAGCCAGAATATTCCTCCCTATACCTTTAATCTGGGCCATAAAAGAAATTGCCCTTTTTGTTTTCTATTATACGGGTAGAGATCCGCTTATCTATATCTATGGTTCTATACATATGTATATACATTCGTACAACCTATAATGTGTGCGTATATGTACTTAAACAACTTATAATAATAGAAAGGAAAGTGACAAAGACAAAAGCCCGGAACCATTATGCCTACATCAGAGCGCATCACAAGGCGTGATTCTCGCGGGAGCCAAAGGGTATATAATTCAGTTTCCTTAACGCAGTGGATTTGCTTTTTGTTTTTTATATTGTGATATGTAACCTATTATATTACTATGTAGCTTAGAGCAATTTGCATATCTCAGTTTTTAAGTAAATGAACATCATCATCATTTAACAACAAAGTATAAAAAATAGTGCAACAATATTGCCAAATGCAGTCTTAATTATTACTGTGACATAAAAGGAGAATATTCTTTTCACATAAAAGAAAACCAGAAGATTAAATGAAGAAGTATGAGTTTATTGGGGAAACGATTGCTTTTTTTTTATAAAAAAAAAAAAAAGATTTAGAAACACTTTTAAATGGAAGAAAAATTGTAACTGGTGGGATTACATTATTTTTTCTTTCAGATTACAGTTAATAATCCTCGAAATTATTACCTAAGGGAACTTTGAATAACTAAAAGTGGCATATATACTTATATATAAGCGCTTAAAAATGTATTCTATAGGTAAAAATTGAGATACAATAAACACTTGATATATAGTGCACCAATTGATTGGGCAACCTTTGAATTAAATCTTTGATGTTTGGATCATAATCTTTAAAAGTTAGGTTACTTTGAATAATATTGAAAACCTAGCCGTCACATCATTAGATATTTAGCATAAACCTTAGCAGTAACTAGAACAACTAAACAGGGCACAAAATAGTTCAAAGTTGAGCTGATTTGTTTTAATACATTTATATAAAACTTTCTTGACCATCATGGCACATCAGTATTATTTAATAATGCTTTCAATTTGACATCACTAGATTAAATATTAGTGACTAGAGCATATAGGATATTCTTTCACATCCACTGCCACACACGTCTTTGATTTGAGAAATGTCAAGCAAAGGGAAAAGGTCAAAGACGTTGTGGTTAGAGTTATAAAAGCAAAAGTGGACACAGATGAGAGAGAAAAGAGGCACAAGAGGCGAGATGAAATCATAGAGCAATCTATTGCTTTATGATTGACCCCTCGATGATATAAATATTATATATATATATATGTATATATACACACATGATAATCAGACTGATCTGATTTTTGTGGCAGCATAAGGTAGCAGAAGCAGAAAACAGCTTTTTTTGTGCTTTGACAGTAACTTATGGGCAAGAATTGGCTATTGGGAGGGCCATATATTTCTATACCACTCATTATTTCTGATACCAGCCATACCTTTCTTTATGTGTGTATATGCCGTTCCACCCAATATGAGGCAGTAATGTTTGTATATATATATCAATATATGATGTATCAATTTCCAATTCTTATCTTTTCCCAGCATTAAAGTTGCCCCCTTCCTACTGCTAGTGTTTCCCCACTTCATTACAAATGCCTTTTCCTTCTTTGCTTCCAAACTAGCTATATAGTAACAAAACCAGGCCCCTATTGTATATGTGACTTTATGAACAATATTGCTAAGGGCAAAGCTGTAGTCGTCACATTATACTCTTCATAAATTTGTATACGAAAAATGTTAACGGCAACGTTCATGATGATGATCAGCACTGTGAGTCTGTGACCACTACTATAAGACATAAATACATTCATATATATATATATATGGGTCGGATATAGTTCACTTGACGAGACTGTTCTCATTCATAATTTGGCTAATACAGATCACATTTGTCCAATACTATATTAGTTAAATATGATCTGTCTTAGCCAAAATATTGACAGGACTGGTCTAGAGACTACATATGTGGTCTATATATAAATATAATATTTATACACGAGAGTCCACATGTAGTGCAACTATTGTTACGGCAGTACAGTACCATACTCAATACTGGTTTTTTTTTTTTTTTTCTTCTTTTCTTTTCTTGTAATGAATACTTGTAATTAATACTACTACTACTACATAGATACAAAAATGCGGGTGTCACGGAAAGGGAATTAGGACGAGAGAAGGACGAATTTGGGCTTAAACAACTTTTTTCATAATATTTTTTATTCAAATGATATTTTTAGGACTATTAAAACCTTTTTGACTTGAGATCACAATTTTTTTACAATGATTTATGACATTTTTAGGAGTTTTTCATAGTCAAAAAAATTTTGACCAAAAATCAAAAAATTTATGACACTTCTAAAAATGTCATTTTAAAAATGATTCATTAAAAAAGGGGAAATTGAAATAAATAGTAGTTGACTAAAATGACTTTTTTAAGAATAATTTGAAAAATAACTTTTCTACTAGTGTTTTAGTATTTTGTAATCTTGTATGGCGAAGGGTCACACAATTTGTGATTATTAATAAGTTATAGAAAAGTTATTATTTTATAGTCACAAATTATGTGACTCATCGTCATACAATTTGTGATACTACTAGAAATGTTAAGTTGAAAAAGATTACTAAAAAAGTCGTTTTGTTCCAAATTAGTAATATTTAGGTCAATTTCCCTTAAAAAAAAAGTCATTTAGGCCCAAATTAGTCCTGCCATATCATTTCCCCGTGACAAAAATCCGGGTCTCGAGGCGTTGGTCGCAAAACAATTGTATCTTGTTTGATTTTGTGACATTTTTGTAGTAAGTGATAATAATTTTTATAATGACATTTATGCAAAATAATTTTTATAATGTACCTATAATAAATTATTTTATTCTACTTAACGATGGTATAGATATTAAAAAAAAAAACTAAAACTAAATTTTACTACCACGATTTTTCTTTAGAGTATTTAGATTAAAGATCAATTTAAAAGATGGTCATTTTTTACACCTATTTAATAAATGACTATTTTATAATATTATTTTGATAAATAGCTGTTTTTAAGTTGATCTATTTTTTATAAAATAAATCAATTTTTGAAAAAGTAAATCCATTTTCTAAAAAAACAAATCAATTTTCCAAAAATTATGTCAATATATTTTGATATACTAAATGTAAAAAACAGTCATTTTTTAAATAATTTTTAAAATTCAACTATTTTTTAATAGTATTTGAAAAACGGCTATTTTGCAGACTATAATTAAAAATTCGACTATTTAGCTAAAAAGTCCTTTTTTTTATAACGTAATATAATTTAGTGATTTTTTTTGTCACAATAAGATTTTTTTGGCGATATTTGAAATGCCATTGAAAATGATGAAATAATGACATTTGAATTGTCACTTAGACTTTAGTCACACTGGCACATTTGTAGCAAATGTTATTAATTTAATAAATGTCACAGATTTATATATACATTTCTATTCGTTTCACTGCGCTATATATATTTATTTAGGTAAAAGAGGAAATTCTTTATTATAATAAATTATTTGCTACAATATGAGTAACATAATTCGGAAATTTCCTACTACAAAATAAAGAGACATTATTGAAAAAACTATACATAGCATGTGTATGGTGCCGCCTAACTCTCGAAGTAAGGAATAAAATAACAAAAACTACTATCACTATCTTTCAATAGAAAGTTTGCATTGCTAGCAATAGCTTCATTCTTAGACATATAGTTAGCCGAACTCATCATACCTACAATAAACTTACAATCACAATAGATAATGCTAGGTATCCTGAATAGTTTATCAAAACTTTTATACCAATGCATATAGCAAGTAAGTTATTAACAGTTAATTGGTGTATTGAAATTTGCTGCAAATGAATTTAATATCATTCACTAATTGAATGGTAATAACTCACTTGTCACGTGTATTAGTATTAAAAATTTAGTAAACTATTTGGGATAAACCTAGCATTATCCCAATATACCAAAGGGCTAGTGAATCTTGAAGACACTACAAGATCCAAATCTTCAAAAAGCATAGCAGTAAAGTTTCTTTTTTCAGCATCTCCAAGCATACCATTAGCCCCAATAGTCCATTTTCGTGAATCATACATCATCTTTGATGAATTTCTTCCATATTTGAATCATAAAAGATTCAGATCTTTACAAAAACTAAAAGTTTGATAATAAATAATGAAAATAAACAAACATATACTAATCTAAAATCTAGTAGGATGAAACTTCTCTGACCAATATGGGAAATTAGAGTGTGCGTCCTTTTTTAACACTTCATTTTAATAAATGTCTATTCTTCTCTTTTTATAGCTAAAAAAATACATATTTACACTTGATATATGTAATTATATATAAGATTTAGTTCATGTACTGAATATGTTAGCTTTCATATTGGGTACATCGTATTACACTTAGTATATATACTGATATTGCAGTTATTTTGCTACAACATTTAAAAACAGGATTTACCTAAAATGGGCCAAAAATTTTGTCAGTTTACAGTGGAAAGATTATTGAAGAAAAAGATTAGTTTGGAGAAAAAAATAGGGAATCTTTGATTTTTACATACAAAAGAAATAAAAATTAGTGAAATACGATGGATGCTTTTTCATACGGTGTAAGACATAAATAATTGTGAAAAATACGATGAATGATGCAGTAGCAATTCTATAATTAAAGCCAACCTTTTAATATTATTTATATAATAGAAAGTATAACTTCAATATTTAAACTTGAGTGGCTTTTATCAAAAAAAAAAAAAAAAAAAATTGAGTGGCTATGCTGGCTGATGCTCCGTTTCTTTCATCCTAATGATTAGGGATCGAATCCTGACACTCTCTTCTATACATATATATATATTAATTAGATCATGCTCCTCTCTCTCTTCTTCTTTTTTCTTTTTTTTTTTCTTATTTTTACTTTTTGGATTTATTTTCCTTCTTTTTTTAATTCTCTCTCTTCAATTTCTTTTTTTTTAAGAGGAATTACTAATTTTTTTTCACTCTCTTTTTTTTTCTCTCTAATTTTTTTTTCCTCCTCTTAGTGGTAAGCAAATCTATTTATTGGTTAAGTTACAGTAATAATTACATTCCAAGTTGGGAAGTGGAAAAAAAAGAACAATAATATATTGGTTACTAATGATTGCGATTACCATTTACAAGTCTTGTTACCACTAACAAATTTAGTTATTGGTAATTAGAATGGTTACTAGTTACTAGTAAACAGAATAGTTACTGGTTTCTCTGGTTATCTATTACTAATCTAATTGGTTACTGGTTTCCAAACTAGTAGTAAGTTATCTATAACCAAATCTATTCTTCTTCTTTTTTTTTTCTTTTTTTTTTTGTTAAATTCTTTTTTTTTTTTTAATTTCACTAACCTATTTAGTAATTGGTTAAATTGTTTACTAGTAACCAACCTAGTTACTTATAATCAATTTGGAATTGATTACTAGTTACAAAATTTGTTTTCATTAATCAATTTGGTTATCAGTTACTAATTTAGTCTCTAATTACTAGTAACTAATCTAGTTATTGGTAACTAATTTGGTTTATGATTTCTCAGGTTTTTAGTTACTATTAGTAATTTGGTTAGTAGTTTCTCTAATTACTGATAAGTTACCAATAACTAACCAATAACTAATCTAATTACTAGTTATTGGTTCTATAGTACTAGTAACAATTTAGTTGATGGTTTCTCTAGTTTTTAGTTACCATTGTCAATTTAGTTAATTGTTTCTCTGCTTATTGGTTACTAGTCGTACCAATTTGGATCTTGGTTACTAGTTACTAGTTACCAGTTACTAATTTGGTTACTGGTATCTGGTTACTAAAGTTAAAGGTTTTTAGCTACCACTTTAGCTACTAGTTTCTGGTTATCACTCTTTTCTAGATTGGTAGCTAGTTACTGGTTTCGAAACTAATAGTCAGTTATTGGTTTCAAAACTAGTAACTAGTTATAAGATTGATTATTGGTTAATAATTATCAATCTAGTAACTAATTTCTAAAATAAGAGTTAATTACAAGACTAGTGACTAGTAACCATATTGATTACAATATTCATAACTATATCGATAACCAAACTGGTTATTAGTTTCTAAACTTTCTAGTTATTGGTTACTAGTAACTCCTGTTACCAGTATCCTATTTGGTTACTGGTTTCCAAATTGGTGACTAATTACAAAGATCAGTGTCTAATTTCTTAAATAGTAACTTAAAGTATCATAAATTCAATTTATTCTCATAATTCAAATAATAAAAGTAAATAAAAACAAAAAAGCTACTTAAAAAAAAAAGAAATAAAAAAACTAAAAGAAAAAGGGAATACATTAGCATGGGGATGAGATTGGACACTTACATCTACTTCATTTTTTTTTTCCCAAATTCATGTTCTTAAAGGAAAAATTAAAACAAAAAAATCTATGATAAAAAAAGAAACTAATGAAAAAAAAAGAGGGAAAGAGAAGATGAAAGAACCTTTTAAAAGAAAAGAAAAAAAAAATAGTAAAAGAAAAAAATAGTAGTAAATGTGTTAAAGAAAAAAAAATAAAAGGGAAAGAAATATTAAATTCTCCTCACGTCACACCATCACATTCAGCCATCATCCATCTTCCCCTCACAGCCATCTCCCCGTCACTTATATTGAAAAAAAAAAAGAGTGTCGCTTAACTAAAAACTGTATTATTATGGAAAGATTGGTGCACTACCGTATAATTCAAAAAGTAAAAAAGGTACCGTATAATTCAAATTCTTTCCAGAATTGCCATAGCTGATATAATTTCCCCGAAAAAATATAGAAAAATCCTATCAGAGAGAAAGATCAACAGAGAATCTCCCTTCCTAATAAGGTAGAAATCAAAAGGAAAAAAATAAATAAATAAATAAAGAGGAACAAGACAAAATGTTTGGATAGACAAAAGAAGAGGCTAGCTCTAATTCTTTGAGACCCAAAAAAATGAAAAAAAAAAAAAAAAACGAAAACAAAATATTTTATGTAAAACAACAAAATGGGTATATTTTTGCAAGAAAAAAAAAGCCTAGTATATTTTGCAAAAAAGTTAAAAATTACGGTATTTTTATGTCATTATCTCTTAAGGAAACTTGTAACTATTATTTTTTTCCTTTGGAAAAGAATCACAATTAAAAATTTATTGTGACCAATATCACTTTTAGACACAACATAATTTTCTTGTGAATAAATGGTGATTTTCTTCTTTTTTTTTTTTTTTTTTTTTTTGACTCTGGTGTACGTGTATGCGTTATGTTGTCAGAGGCATATGAGACCGTGATAATACTTTAGATATTTTTATTGCTCTTTCAAAAGGAAAAATGTTTTGGCTATTAGTAGAGTGTCATGTAGTGTAATTTCAACTGGGGTCGGGGGTTTGCTATAAGAGAGAAACTAACAGTACTTTTCCATTGTATAGACTATGAATTAAATATAGGATAAGTTATCGTTTTGAGTACTTAAATGAGTGGTACAAACTTACTAATTATCTAAAAGGGAAAACTCTATGACGGTCCTAAGAATCCCGGATAATTCAATTATCCTTTCTATTATGATCAGTCTCTATCCCACTTTATCCTCTAGAAAATTCTTTGATATCTTTGCAGAACTAGCAATGCAGCTAGCTTCAATTGGAAATTTCTGAAAGTACATCACTAATAATCTCCTTTTCACCACATCATACCATCATTGTATTAATAGTGTATATATATATATGGTTCCCAATATAGTAGGTATTTTTCTTTTTACCTATTCAGTGATGGCTGAACATATAGGTCACTAAGGTGTTTGCCTAAGGTCTCATTTTGGCACAAGGTCCTAAAATTTTCTTTTTCTTGTAATATTTTCTCTCTTTAGCTTTTTTTTTTTTTCTTTTTTACATTAAGACTATAATAAAGAGAGATTGTATACAAAGAATAGTGATTGTATGCATAATTTAATGGTGATCACATATTCTGTTAAAATGACAATGACGGGTTTTAAGTTTGAAAAGAAGTGCTATCTTTTTTTTTCAAGTCAAAAAAATAATAGTACTAACCAAAGAAACTTTGATTATTAATGAAACTATACATATGTCTATCGTAAAATTACTTGTGGGAGTTTCTGGTGTAGGTCTAATGTGTATATTAATGTGCGTGTATATATATATATGTATGTGTGTATATGGGGATCCGGCAAACACACGTGAGTGGCGGCCCATGAAACGACAGACATGTATGCTAAATTCTAATTATTCTGCTACTTAGGCGGATATCCATCGCTCACTTGTACTAAGTGTCGGCCAACGACAATTTGATGCTTTTTTCTCTTTTTTTTTTATTACTATATTTTTGGATTTTTTTTCTCTCAAGTTGCTTGGAATGGGAAGAAGACTAAGCTATTCAAAATTCACACGAACCAATTTAATTCAATCTATAAAATCTGCATTTGTGCAGGTTGGATTTGATTGAATTTGTAAATTAGATACACTTTTCACTTTCAAAGTAACCGTCGAATTCAATCGATACTTAAAGCATATATAATGTATAATTTAAATATTATTTGTAATTCATATATACTGTAAAATTTCTATTGGTTGCGGTTTAAAATGTATGATTTTATTATACAATCTACCACATATAACTAATACTTTCTAAAATACAAAGACCCAAATCTATGCTAAAAATATATAATTTAGAACCGAAAAAAAAAAACTAAGATAGGACCTAGTATAAAGGCTTATTAGTAAAGCCTAAATAACCGATCAAAAATCCATGCATTTGCATATCGGATCAGATTGATTAAAAAGTTTTATGCGTATTTAATTGTATGTTATTTCTAAAATCTGTATTTAATGAGAATCGGAAGTAATATACTAAAACACATGCAGACTAAATTGAATGAACACTCCTAAAGAGTACCATTTTTATGCCTATTATGACAATTTACTAACCAATAAGCTGGTTTAATAAGTTGCAAGAAGACGAATTTCCCTGGTGGGGTAGGGTATTTATGTTTCACGCCTTTCTCAGTGGATAGTTTTGAAAATTTGAACTATTAAGGCATTATTTGGTAATATTATGTTTTTAGTTTCAACTTTTTACTTTTAGAAATAAAATAAATAGTAGAGATCTTCCCTATTTATATAGATTACCCAATTTTATGCATATGATAAAATTGGATACACGAAATAATCTCACATGTTTAAAGGAGAATGTTAATCTCAAGGCTTGCTTTGATACAATAGTTTTGTATTCTATTTTTCATTTTTTAAAGTGATTTGAAAGGTGAAAATCTTCTTAAGATTTTGCTTGCAAGATCGCACCACTCTTTTCAATTAAAAATAATAATAAACAGGAAATAAAAATGTATCCGAATAGGTCTTGGTATATAAATATATATTATATCATGAATCATGATTAACGTGCTTCAGTCTCAATTGCTTTTAGACCCCAAAAAAAGGGGAGCCGTTCAAGTGTGCGGTAGCGATGAAATTCTCGATGTCAACTGAGTCGTCAATATTTAAATTTATGGATAATGTCGAAAAAAATATCTTATTGACAGTATTCCAGGAAAAAAAAAAAACGAATACTTCGAAAATAACTCTAATTTTTCAAATAAAATAACTTTATAAAATACTGAAATAACTAACATTGCTTCATTTGAACTAGATTAATGGAAAAAATAATATATATTTGCTCAAATATGAGAAATTTTCCTGATATACAATATATTATATAATCATGTCATTACGATTATACTAGGAAATCAGCATTATTATGCAATAACTATAAATTATAATTTTATTAATATCTTACATACTTATTACTAAGAAGGCACAAAATTATATAAATTATTACATTATTATTTAAATGCCAATGATCTCAAACTCTATCTTTAATACCGAAAAGAGTAAGAAGTTTCCAGAAGATTGGAAACAAGAGTAGGTTCCGATCTTGATCTAAATATTCTAAATAATATATTAATAATATATTTGCCAATATACTACTCTTAAATAATTTTTGAGGTAATTGTTAATGTGCCAATATATATTTCTTGATTTCTTTCTGCTATCAATCCATAAATATGATTTTTGTTCTTTAATAAGTTTATGTTAAACAATCTAATAACTCTCTTTTTTATTAAAAAAGAGAGGAGAAGAAAATGAGCTTTAAATTATTATTATTATTATTATTTGCAAAGAGCTAAAATTTCTCGATCATGTTCAACACTCTGTGGATATTTTCAGAGATATCTTGGATTTTCGTACATACAATGGATGTTTGAAGATATTGTGTACATTTCGTGGACACTTCAGAAGAATGTCGTTTTCACCTCATATTCATATTGAGACTTCAAATCGTAGAAAATGTTTGTGCAAATATGTCAACAATGTCATGGACATTTTCATTATCGGTACTGTGTAGATCTACTAATTTCAAGTTCAAAGAAATAATGAATTACTGATTTTTGTAAATTTTCTAATATTTCTTGGTATATTATTTGTTTATTTATACTAAAATTTTAAGATTTTATTGCTATAAAGATATCTTTTCCAGTCATAACAGTCTTTTTAAATCTACACGTGGATTTAGGCAATCAAAATTAACTTCATGTCCATTTCGGTTATATATGCTTACACAACAATTTGGCTATATAATCTACTAAACGCTATGATATTGGTCTTTTCCACTTGCAACACTCGTTATAATTTACCAGCCGCTTTCTTGCATTGCGCCATAGCTTTTTTTCCTCAGTTGAAAGTGATTTTATAGAGGGGAAAAAAGTGAAGACTAAAAAAACCTTTGATTCTTCTCTTTTATTCGTCAAAGAGATTCTTATAAGAAGTCGCAAATATATCGCAATCGGTATTTTCCTCTAAGCAAAAGTACCAAAATGACAACTAAATAACCTAAATATTGTTGTGTACTTGCAATCGGTATTTTCCTCTAAGCAAAAGTACCAAAATGACAACTAAATAACCTAAATATTGTTGTGTTTAGTACGTAGAAGAGAGAAGATATAAAGGAAAGGTTCATTGTTAATGGAAGTAAACGAGAAATGAAGGAGAACACTCTTTTTTTGTTGTATTTGATATGAGACGAAAGAGAAAAGATCAAAATCTTCTCCATTATTTAGTAAGAAGAAAAAGTGGAAAGGTGGAGAAGGCCAAAATCTTCTCCATTATTTGTACAGCTACCATTCTATTCTTAGTTTTTGTTTTCATAAATAATGTCAAAGATAGTTATATAAATGTCAATTTAATTCCTCTTTAAGGAGGAAGGACATTTCTATGCTAAAATCTCTCTATTTTGAAGAGATTAAAATTGGTTTAAAACTAAAAATTTGAATATATAATATAATACCTTCCCTTTTAAAGGTCTTAATTATCAAACGACATGCGTCATATTCCAAATCTATCAATTAGTAAAGTCAAAGTCCTTCTTCTCCTCCCGTCCACTTTTTTCTCCAACCAAACACACACAGCATAATGGCCTTCTCTTTTGCAACCAAACTTAGTTGAAAATGCTTATTTTGATATATTATTTCTCGAAAAAAAATGTACACTTTAAATTATCTTGTCATATAATTGTGATGTAATAATATATTTATATCAAACTCACCTCCTCGAATCATTCGTGTTGAGGACTGGAAATAGTAAAAGAGAAGAAGTGGCTAAAAAGTACTCGATTTTATGGGCTTGCTGTCAAAGTTAAAGTGTTCGGCGACACATGTACCATTACGATTCGAGGAGTTATACTTACTTTTTCGCTCGATTTTACACTCTTGTCTTATAACTTGATATATGAATCTTATTATATTTTTATAATACTATTATAATAAAAAATATATATATTTTAATGGAGTCCATTCATAAAGATATGATTGGAAAAAAAGTGAAAAAGAGATTTTGTAAAGAATATTATTTGAACTCCTTTTAGGATTAAGAACATAAAGAATAGAATTAGTAAGAGTAGCTTTTGTAATACATCTACTAGACACATTTTTCATATCGAACTAGATTAGAATCCTATCATAATCATATTATTTAAACTCTTAAAAAAATTAAGTCAAAATATCACGGTTCAAAAATACCCCTATCTTTTCAGCCAAAAAAAAAAAAAAGGAAAAACCCTATCTGCATACAAACTTCTACTATTGAGTGTATCCACTGAAGAAGTCCCAATTCATGTACGTTGTGTAGTGGCGGCCTCCAACTTGCAAGGATGAGAATGAAATGGACAACCCAATCTTGTGGACATTGTGGGATTTGCTAAAAGATGAGGGGCGCTATAAATAAAGTAAAGAGAAACCTTGTCTTGGGAATCTGACACCGACTCAGAGTTATATCTTATTTGCATGACAAAGTCTGAAATGAATGATTCATTCATAATTTGATCGCTTTAAATGCGAGATGTGACGTATGCTAAATGCAATTTTATCCGTGGGCTGAGATAGACAAGGAGGAGACTGCCAATTATATAATCCCACCCATCACAACATTTCTAACTGGGGACCGCAATTGACTAATTCGAAAAACGACAACCAAATTGTTCTATCTCCCGTTGCACAATCAAAGATAATAAAAAGCAATTATATACGAGAAAGGACAATTTAGAAATTAGAACATCTTTTGGCAAAGATTATAGTATAGCAGTTTATATAATCTCTCTTATGTTACAAATTAAAATATAATAACACATATTATTATTAAATTTTTCCTGCAGTTTTTTTCTCTCTCTGACAATTTTTTTTTTTTTTTTTTTTTTTGGACTAAAAGTTCCTCAGAGGGACTTGTATTCAAAATTGAGGTTATCCCTAAAAAAACAATCACGAATACAAGTGGAAAGGTTATCCCAATCTCCACAGATAATACCATTAGAACCTACACCAAAATGAGCTACAGTGTGGACTGCTATATTTTGTATTTTTGGAACATAGCAGGATATACCATCTCCAGCTAATGGAAACAGAGAAATAATATCAGAAATAATAGCCCCTTCCAATCTATTCGCAGCTGTTGAGTTGATGGCTTGTACTGCCATTAGAGAATCACTTTCTCTCTCTTATATTAGTGTTTGGATTGTTAATGAATGTAATATGTACCATAATTTTGAATAGCTTGGTTTGGGACCATTTCATATTTGGAATTATAAGCGGAAAAAAGAGATGTCAGATACATGACTCAGAAAAATGAAGACGAATAGTGTAAGCATGGTAAATAATGTCCGAATAGCAATTTGGCAGCGACAGAAACACAAATCAAATTTTACCTGTCCCATCCAGTGTCGTAGATTTCAGCGCAGGGAAGGTGCATTTTAGTTGTCAGACTTGTATTCGTGTGGCTGTGCACTTAACCTGATCCAAGTTACATAGACCGAGATCTAATATCGAGATTAGTAGCACTTTCTTATTAACAGGGTTTCAAAAAAATAATAATAATAACATAGTGCACCACCATGCACAAGTAATCCTCAGAATATGTACGACTGTCAAGGAATTTCAACCTTTGCCCAAATAAAAAATAAAAAATAAAATCACCTTTCACAGTTGGCTACGAGTTACGAGTAAGTGAAGTACACACACGTGAGTAGTAATCTCTGATAAAGGCCTAAATTGCAATCCACGTGCAAAAGCAGAAGTACTTGGACCATGCATTGAACCATACACGTTTGGACTTGCAATGACTGAGACCACTCTTGAACCCAATTGTTTTCAATCTCCACCCAAAAATTCACTCATACAAAGTAAAATCCAGATGTGAAATTTAAAAGGCATTCTTTTTCTAAAATATTGATAAGAAGATTTACTGTGGTTTATAATAGAAATATACCACATGGAAATTATAGCAAAACGAACCAAACGTTTGACATATCGGTGAGTTATGAAGCTGTAATTCCCAAGAGATTTCATGAGCGATAAATAAGCTTATGAGAAAGATACGGTAGAGAGAGAGAGAGAGATCAACAATCCCAATGTGCAAAGACAAGTTCTATTAATAAAATCACCAGGCCTTCTGATGTACCAAGGTAAACAACATTAAGTCACAGTACTAAATCAAATTTATAGTTTAAGCTGTATAGAAAAACCATAACTAGCAAGNACGAAGTTATTATCCAAACCAGATACATCATAGGACCCACAAGATTATGTCGACACATTTCTAGCAAGCCAGCTGAAACAGGCAGCATACCAGTGCTCTACGAACAATTAAAGGCATCCAGAACCTTCCACTTTCGTCTTGAATGCTTCCAATTCAGTCTTCGATTTCACTGGTATCTGCAAAAATAGTTGGCAAAGAAAATTATAAAATGTTAAATTTATGATGAAACCTTGAGCAGAAGATAATGGAAACAAATAAAGGGCTTCAGCAAGACAGCCACAAATTGAGGTGAAAAAAGGAAAAGGAAAAATACGGCAGTTGTGTATGACCACTCGAAAGATAGCCTTTACCATGCTATTGCCAGCCTAAAACCACCCAACCCGCAAGGCCCTGTGCAATCTACTGGCTCAGAATGCTCATCCCTACATTTGCCAAAAACATCTACCTATTTCAACTCTTTCATGGCTAAAGAGGGTCCGATTGTAACCTACTATCACGAAGCTCCCAACATTAAATTAAGGGTAATCCATGATGAAAAGAAGAGTAATGGGAAGAAATAAAAAATTAACTCACCCCTTCCAAATTTCACTAATTATGTGAATGACTCCCCAAGATTTGTGTCCTGAATGTGTAAGCATACACATAAAGGAATGGGAAAAGGAAACACTTCCCTTAATTCCATTACGTTGCAGTTAGTTACAAATTAGTAAATATGGCCAAATATCATCAAAATTATTTAGTCATATTAACTTTTTAAGATTTATCTAGTCATGAAAACTCATCATTTAGGAAGTGACCCAAAAACTGAAACACTAGGAGAAACCGAACACAGTAACAACTAATAAGAATAAATGCGGAAAGTAGAAAAACAATCTGTTGACTTAGCCAGATCGCAAGAAACAAAATTAATTCCTCGAGGTTTTATTCACTTGCCAAAAACATAAAGCTATAAGAACCCATGTATCCTCTAGATTAGAGTGAATCGGCGAATCTCTTCAAAGTAGGCTTTCACTTTCGGTTAATAACCACAGCCAAGTCTCCTCCAAGAATAACATTGTTAACAATAATACAGCAGCCTACAAAGCAGCCAACCAGAAACTCTAGGTCAAAGGATCCACCACGAGACACCTATCTAAGGCATAGAGAACAAAACCAGAAGAGTCTCGGATAACATGCCAACACCATGTAGGACTCGTATTGCTGCATCAAAATCAATTGAACTAGCCAAGTGGAAGAGCCCAATCCAAATACAGGTGTGTAAACAGATGGGCATCAAGAAAATTTAACAAATGAACATATCACCTAATAAAAGCTATCAACACAAGATTCAAATCTATGATAAGATTACCATAGACAAGCAAAGTCTTATGGAACCATAAAGGCGTATGCAATAGATGCAGCGGAGAGAAAATTTTCCCTCGAGCACAGAGAGCAATCTAAAAAAGCAGCAAACAAGTCCTCCACGAAAGCTACATCAAATTGATCAGATCCAAACCACTATGGCGACAGTTGGACCTCCCCAGCAACATCCTACATTTTCCCTCAAGCACAAGGAGCAATCTAAAAAAGCAGCAAACAAGTCCTCCACAAAAGCTACATCGAATTGATCAGATCCAAACCACTATGGCGACAGTTGGACCTCCCCAGCCTACATGGTAAATAGATGAGAGGCAATTAGTTCATGTTCAGGCTTCGTACACACTCCATTCCCCACTAAATCAATCTCTTATCAAAGCAAGCCATGAGCTCCAAGTATGTTATTGAGGAAGCCCCACTTGACCCAATCATACAGACCTCCAATTCATTCACAATCATTGCAATTTCTGAATTATCGTGGTCCTTGACAAATTCTGATTGAAGTGAGAAGATCATGGCTTTGAATATGCCAACAAAAAGGAGCTCCAACAGCTCCAATTTTACATATGCCCAGATTGCTAATCACAAAAAACATAGATCTGGAGGACAAGAAGCCACCTTACAATATCTCAAACTGGGCAACAACACAATTTAACTCTCCCACAATCATCCAAGGTCCATGAAAATTGTTAGGGAGGTTTCGAACCAACTATTTCTTGAAATGGGCCGGTCTATACACTAACACAACAGAATGCGGCTAAGGATCCAATGGAATATCCAAATACACAGGACAACTAATAATTGTTGTTGAGATGAAAATGGTTTCAATGCCAACCCCCTCCCCCTCTTCCATGCAACTCAAAATTCCACTCAAGAGACTTTGACAGGAGACATAAATCACATTAACCAAATACAAATGAGCCACATCAAGCCTTTTGCAAAATCATAGGCACTGGAGTCCTAGTTTCGGAAACAATGACACTAGCCTCTTGTCTCATTCATTACAGCCCAAAGCTATTAAAAGTAGGGTCTAAAATAAAGCCCCACAAAACACTAACCCCGAGGAGAGTACAGCCTACATACGAGTCCTGCAATCAGTAAAGCCAACTCCTACAAAGATGAAACCAAGCAAGGAGGTAGAATAAGGAATAGAAGTCGACAATGGCCGAAATGGTCTACGCAGCATGAGCCAACTTCGGTGGTAAGAAGGCTGTGATTGGCAATGAAAGATAATAAGAACGGAGACCAGGAGACGATGTTGCTAGAATGGAGCTCAATAAGGAAAGCTGGATCATAGGACCGCATCTCGTTAGGACTGAAGTATCTGGGGCATCTTTTCTCACAAATCATGTTTCATGGGAAGGTCGACATGACCGAAGCGCAACTATGGCATCTTTTACTTGATGAAACTTTTCACACTGCAAGGCCATGGTAAAAGACTGAGCTAAAGTAGGAGAGGATGAGATGGGCTTGTGCACTGAATATGGAACTTGAAATGAGTTTAGATGAAGCTTTCACTACTTTTTACATGAAACTGTCCATCTCATCCATTGAAATACAGAAAGATAAATAAAAAATGAGAGAGAGAGAGAGGGAGGAGGGGNGGGGGGGCGTGAGTCTTCTATAATTGTGGTACTAACTTAGCTTATAAGTCTTTATTTCAAAGTTCAATTCTATTATTTTTTTACGAACAAAGCTCAATTTCATACTCATACCTAAGTAAATAAGTCTTACCTAGCTCAACTTGGTTACAAAATAAAAAACTAGGAAAGAACACATCGGTGTGTAAACTGCCATACTAATGAGCTATATCCATTTTCTCATTTAAAAGATTGCATCTTAGTCCTCAAATCACAAATGGCACACAATCAGCTAAAAGATAATATCATAGTCCATTGTGTCTATGTTCTTGTTCTGTTCTAGATGCTTCAGCATTTGACGTTGAGTAGGAGCAGTTCGATACCCAGCTCCTCTGAACAATATACTCACTAATGAGTTGATAGATCAAACACATAGTTTGATATCAGCCAAAATTGGAACACAAACTTGGAGTAAAGATGGCACTTGTTCTGATCCAAAAATTATGGGGCTCAAATACGTGTGCTAACAAACACAACTCACACATCCAGTCTCACATGAAATCAAATCATCTTAAATTTCATAAACTCGATATGATTGCATAGAGAGAATCTTTAAATAAGAAAGATAAAAAAAAAAAACAACAACTACATAGGAGACCTAATCCAAGTAGTTTAACAAAAATGAGAGTATTCTCAAACTACCAAAAGAATTCTTGCCTATTTGGTTATCCAAAAAAAAAAAAAAATACTGCAGAAACAAATGATACCTTGCATTGAAGCTTTGTTATAGTGGACCTCAACAAAGTATCTCCGACTATCAATCTCAACTTTTTAACAAAATCATCACGAGTTATCTTCTTTGCCTGATAAAGATGTCAATAGAATGAAAATAGAGTATAAAAATAGTTGAAACATGAAAATTTCTCTTTTTTACAACAAAAAATGTATACATTTAGAACCTAATGTGTTTCACAAGGTTGGCAAAAACAACATAGTTTATTCCCATTAAATTTTAAATCTCTTTCATTAACCAAAATGGGAAAAACATTTCAAAATACCGAGTATAGCCTTTGTTTAAATAAGTTTCCCTTTTTTTTTAAAAGGGAAAAACAAAAAACAAAAAACAAAAACAAAGAAAAAAAAACAAAACAAACAAAAAAAAAAAAAAAACCAAACAAAACAAAAAAGTAAAAATTTTCGACACATTATTTTGATAAACAGAAAGAAAAATGAAGGGGAGGCACTTCGGTTCAAAGACCTATTTGGTTATAAAATGGGAGTAGTAGTCTTTGTTTGCCTCCTTTAGTTAAGTTTTAAATTTATGCTTTGTTTGGCTGAAAAGCAGATTTGTCTTTTTAAGAATTAGCAATAACCAAATGTCAATGATACCAGATAAGATTGCAACAAAAGATTTAAAAGTCAAAAGGAGATTTTGTAATTGAAAAATGCATGACAGTATTTATGTCGACTTTCAAAACAACAAGGATATAAACATAATTATCCCAATTGGTTAGTAGGCATACCCTGAATAGTTCATAATGTTTATTAACTAGTTCCATATCTTTTGGAGGAACTTCACTTGAGACAGCTTCAAACAACATGGGGAAAGGCATCCAAGGAGATTTGGGAACTTTTGAAGTGCTCGATCCGAGACTAGCAGCATGTCCATGATACTTCCCAGAATCTAAAACCAGTTGACACTCACTTCCATGAGGCCTCCCAGAATCAGAAATTGGCTGCTTATCACTCCCCTAAGAGAGAACACAATGTTAAACAACACTTGCAATATCATATAATTATAGAAGCTTAGAGCAAATACGAAAGCACTCGTATTACACTTGAATGGCATAAATAGTGCATTACAGAAAAGCAGACATTTAAATTGTCGATCCATGTTATGAAAATGAAAAATAATGTTACCACAATATCACCATTTAAGTACCACGGGTTCAGTAAACATAATAAATTTCAACTAGTGTTCTACACGTGGAGTACACCATGCAGCCAGCTAGTTTCTAAGCACAAATAGAAACTGGGTAATTACCATGTTAATTGCAGGGGGCACCATTTGTAGCCGGTCCAAAGGCCGAGAAGACGATGAAGTAACCCCAGAAAAATCAAGCTTACCCTCACTTTCAACCAAATGCCCTAAAGGAACAACATCAAAGGACAGAAATAAGTGTTCGCTAAATTCAGAAAAATAATTTTGTCATTTTATACATCTGCAATAGAGAAAGATGGCCATCTCATTGAATTTGGCGCAACCTAAACATGAAATGTACTAATCCACAGAATAAACCATTTTTTAGTACAATTTTTAATCCTAACTGAAAAAAAAAAATGAGAAAGTATCAACTTGCCCTTGCCCTTTCTCGCGTAAAGGTCCAAAACCTTCTTACATTATTGGTGAGAAACAAAGCAACAAACAGGGTACTCTAGAGGGGGAAAAATCACCTTCAATGTGAGATGGAACCTTGAAACTAACCACAAATTCCGGATAGATGTGGGTGTTCATATTCATGTTCCAGATGATATAATGTCTTGGGTTCTGAAGATCATCTACTCCACTATCAAAATCATTGCTACTGGGATAACACTGTTTACTTCCAGGATGAATAGCTTCCATGTTTCCCATTATTACACTACAGAAGACCATGTGCTGTACACTCTTTTCGTCAACATCACAGTAACTTGCACTGTGAATAAATGAAAAGGTCAATGCTTCTCTTAACAAGTTACAAGAAACAAAATGAAAATATACATTACACGAACAAATATAAACCTCTATATTTACAGTAGAAACACAATGTCAATAATTGATCCCATGATATAAGAGTGACAGCTAAGAAGCCGTTAAAAACACAAATGACAGCTAACAAGCAAAACCATATACGTGTGAAAATATAATAATTAGTCACAGCTTCATAAGCCAAAATCTACACCCAATGGCAAGCCACTTAACTGGAGTAACTGGATCATCTAAAACCACTAGTCGAGGTATAACAATAGAAGAACAGTACACATCTCCAGTGCCACATAGCAATACCTTGAATTCTTGACTATAGTGCCAAAGAGTACTATTCAACGGTCCCTTTTGTAATGCCCACCGCAGAAGCTACACAGCGAGAGGGCACAGAAAAATTCATTCACTTGTAATGCTTTACCTTTTCATGTGTGAGCCATTTTATCCAGGCCAAGGTGACACTCGCCCAAGCAATGAAGTAACTTATCATACATGAAATCATTGATAAACATTAACAAAGGAGGGAAGGAGAGGAGGAGGGAAAATAAAGCAGGGAAAAAAATTTTCCAAACCTCATAGAAGGGAATTTAGCAGCTGTCATGTGGACACCAATGCCATACGAGGACTTAATTGTGGCTGGTCCAGAAAAAGCAATCCCATACATCGATAATGAAGATACAGCTTCTTTAGAAGAAGGTAGCCACGCATGTTGTATATTTGCATTGCCACGACATTTTGTTGTAATTTCAATCTGCTTCTCAAAAAGTTCCCGCCTAGACTGCATCAAAGAACCGAAGCACGGGTATATATCAATTATGTCTGGACTGCCAAAACATCCCATTCCCGTAAGAAACATCTTCCGCACAATATCACAATCTAACTTCCTATCTACAGATTCCTCTACCGATAAGGATTTGGCTTCCTTCTCTTCATACTCAACTTTCATAGTAGGTTCTCTATTGCAACTATCCTCGGCATCCGCATTATACGGGTTACTAGCAGGTTGTTGATCAATATGAATCTTCTTAACAATAGCATTTGACTCCCCACTACATTCATTGAACATAGTATCACCCACTCCATTTATTTCAATTTCCAGCTGCAACTTGATGTCACGAGACCCACAAGACTCGGCCAAAGTAGGTTCCCGAATTTTCCCAGTTTCATACTGGCAGTTTAAATGTGATTCTTCATCATCATCGGTGGCAAAAGTTTCAGGGAAGAAGCACCTTCCGGCTTCATCGATCCAAGCAATTGGTTGCTGTAAACCTGTTCTCAAGTCAACTTTGAACATATGCAAAAAATCTAGCACATACAGCCGACCATTCAACTCAATTTCGCTAGTTGCCTTCTTCAATATAAGATCTTTCCTGACCATCTCGACAAGATCTTTGGAAAAATCGGTCCATTCGCCATTCTGATAATACATTAGACGCTGTGGCACGCCACTCTTCATAAAATTCAAATAACATTTTAGCAAGGATGTTCCGAAATGAGACCCACTACTTGTGCACTTGCTTTTGCATCCCTTTAATTTCCTTCGCTTGCCAAGCTTATTCAAGGTTGGTGACTGCAGGAACTCTGAGCGGGTAGCTCCTGTAAAATATTCAGCACACCGGGTTGCCCGCTTTCTCTTTAAGTTAAGTGTAACTCTGCGACCACTATCCAATGCCTTTTCGATATTTGCTTCCATTTCTGTCTACTAGACTAATATCTATCCACAAGTTAAAATCCAAAACTTTAAAAAGAAGACTACAATAGAACTCTAATGCCTGATCAGTCTTAAAGAGACTGAACAATTGAAGATATTAGGCAAACCCTGTAAAAAGGAAAACGAGCATCATATCAAAGTAAGAACGATATGAAATCATCTTCAATCAAAAACAGTAGAAAATCAGAAGCCATCTATAAATCTATCCCCTTAACTGGTAGGCTAAAATTTTGCTTCATAAAAAACTTAATAACTGCTAAGAGTAAGGAAACAAATCAAGTAACAAACCGATAGTAGTACCAATAATATAATAATATAAGGAGATATTGCACATTGACTGAAGTAACATCAGTGTCTCAGACAAAAACTACGTAGGTTACATATTAATTCCTCTATGGTAATGCATTTAATATTACAATCCATGGCATATTACCTACAATACAAAGCCACATAAGGAAAACATGAATAACGCACAGCACATAAAGATTATTCCTATCACAAAATAAATGGCATAATAATAGAGAATTAAGATCCAATTAGCAAAGAATAAAAATAAAATGTTCTCAACTCAATCCTAGAAGTGATGTTATTGGACATCTAAGTAATGAATAAAAAAAGAAGACCAAGGGAACTCCTTGTAACAGAATTATCAACCCGCCTTCAAATACAAATTCAAACAAAAAAAATCCCAAATAATCCAAATGGTTATTGGATATTTTTGCAAGCTATTCCTTTTATAAAAAAAATCTCTCTTTTGCTACCTCCTCTTCGTATCCTTTTTCTTAAAATTTATTCCCCTAATAAAAATTTCGTCCCTTATCCAACTATGATGTTTATGGGAGCTTTGTGAAGCATAAAGAATTTAAGTAGGAAGAGTTTGAGCATGAAAAGTTTGTGAAGTATGAAGGGTTTATATCTGGGTTCGCCTATAGGTATGGATGTTGACCATAAATCTCTAATTTTTGGAGTCGGATGCATTGTCAGTATTGGTTACTGTTAAATGCATTTTTGCCTTTTTTTCCCAGTTTCTTGCTGTAGTAGTCAACCGGTTACATTTGGTTTGGCTAAGATAGTCTTAGGATCGGAGAATTAGCTTATCTATTGGAGGAATTTCGTTTCATATTCAATCTGTTATTGTAAAGATAACCATTTTATAATGACAGATTTATTACCTAAAAAAAAAAAAAAACCAGACCACAACCCAACGCCCTACTTGCCCATTCCAGAGAAAGAAAAATCGAAAAACAAAAAACAAACAAGCCTCTATATCCAGACTCAAACATGCCTCTGTATCTGTAAGACCGACTTAGGTGTCAGAATGGTCCTTCAACGATTAACAAAATTACTCAAGAAAATCCAACCAAAATGTAATCCTTCAAAAAAAAAATTTGACATTAACAAAACCCGCTTCCTCCATACATCAAAATAAAAATTAAATAAAACCAAAAAACCGATTATCCCCCGCCCCCCCAAAACCAAAAAAAAAAAGTCAACTAAAAAACACTGTAAACTGCATCCAGTACCCCCAACATGAAGAAGAAGAACAAAATTAAAATCCAAAACTAAAAAGACGATCTGTTATTTCCACAAAGTAGTAACATGCCCTTAACTATTATAAAAATATATTCAAATTAGCAAAGAAATATCAAAAAATAAAACAAAACCGATAACAGGAAGCATGTAAAAAAAAATTTGAAAAAAAAAAATGAAAGAGAGAGAGAGAGAGAGAGATACCTAGGGTTGGTGTTGCTGTCGATGTTACCGCTGGGTATATACATGAGGGTCATGCTTATAAACATTGATAGAATTCAGAGGAGAAAAGCCAATTCCTTATTTACTTACACCTGAATCGGCTACCCCTAAAAAATAACCATATCACAAACACAAATTTCAAAACTTTCATTTTCTACACCCGATCTCATCTTTTCACCTATGTACAACCCACATACATATTCCATCTCAAATCAACTTTTTATTTCCAAAAACTATTTTTTTTTTTTTTTTTAAAAAAAACGCAGAAATTTAACGAATCGGAACCATTCATATCTAATCCACAAATCAGATGAAGCTAATTCTTACATAATTTCATAAAATTGAACCCAAAAATCATCAAAAACTAAACTTGTATAATCAAAAACGAAACCGATGAAGAAAAAAAACCCTAAATCAACTTCGATCTAATCCAATTCCAACTCCTAGAGCTAGACCAAAAAATTTTTTAAAAATTATACATCTAGAATATCCCAAAAAAAAATATAAATAAAAATTAAAACAAAAAGAAGGAATTTTCGAATCAGAGAAAGAAGATCTTAAAAGAAATTAAAAAAAATTGACAAAATTACCAGTTAGAAAGATAGAAAAATTGGCATGGTGATGATGATATTTTTCATGGGAAAAAGGGCTTCGAGAACCGATTAACAAAACCCTAACTCCGCGAAAACCGAGAGCTAACAGTGGGGAGAGGCCCAACGCCGTTAATAAGCGGACTTGACGACGTAAGTCGGCGGTCTCACTCAACGACTCTGCGCACAATGGGAAAGAGGGTTTCTTTTTTTTTTTTTTTTTTTTCTTTATTTTGTTTTTCGTATTTTTCAATTCTAATTATTTTTCTTGCGCGAAAAGCAAGGATAGCCCACCACCGCGGATGATTACGAGAGGATATGATAAGAGTACTTGTGGGTGAGTTTCATTTTGTGACTGCTGGTTTCTGATTGGTTTGATTTCGGGATTGACTCTGGTGGGGGCCGGAAAGTGTCGAAGTTGATTGGTGATGGATCGTCTGTGAGTGAATGATGAGGTCAGTTGACCAACTAACCTATTTTCTTAAAGTTGTGAGGACGTTTCGGTAATTCAAGAGGTTTTAAGTGGGCCCCAGGCCCAATGTCTAGTTCCTAACCACCAAAAGTAGTGGGGTCCACCGTTATGAAGCTTCCTCTGACTAGCCTTTTATTTGTTTTTACGAACTAGAAATTGTCTACATGGATGGATACACACCAGAACATGAAAGGGGACCCAATGAGAAAACTGTAGTCTAATAGATGGGTTTTTGCAGGGAAAAAAACTATGGGTGGGTTCACTCACTCAAACGTTGGCAAAAGAAATTTGGGTCTTACGGCAAAATGAACAAATTTTAAGCATATTTTAAATAAGTATCTGATTTTATAATATTGTAGTAAAATAACTAATATTGGTATG
This sequence comes from Trema orientale, assembly GCA_002914845.1. Lineage (NCBI taxonomy): Eukaryota > Viridiplantae > Streptophyta > Magnoliopsida > Rosales > Cannabaceae > Trema > Trema orientale. The sequence goes on from JXTC01000148.1 coordinate 411,422, forward strand.
TCATTTTATAAACTAAAAATATGGCGTACTTAGTATAAAAATTAATATATTCAATATATAAACTAAAATTAGCAACTTAGTATATGAGTAGATATATAAAATATAAAAAATCTATATACTCGACTATTTAGTTATAAAAAAAGAAAAATGAATATTGATTAAAATGAAGTATAAAAAAATGAGACACACTCTAATTTCTCATAAATTATTTACAACTTATACCAAGAATGGCATTTTTTGCTTGTAATACAAATAACGGTTGCTTTACGTTACACAAATTCAAACTCTTGTTTAATTTTTTTTTTAAATACACAAATTCAAACTCTTTATTCTTTAGAACTAAAATTAATGGTAGTTATACTAGAGGCGGCAATTCAAGTTATGACACAATAACATAACTTGAAATCCGCACGAAGTTAGCGGGTTTGGATTTATTTTAAACAGTTACGATCAAAACAGATTAAACACGATTAAATAACATGTCAAAGTTATGTGGGCATGCTAAACCCGAAGTTGACCTTTTATCACAATTAATTTTTTTGAGATTTTATGTTATGTTATGTGTTTTGAACTTAATACTTCTTTATTATGTTTTGTGTATTGAAACTCGAAAATTTTATTTTAGTTTGAAACATTGGATTTGTATTATGTTTATTTAATCGATTATAGTTGATAGGCAATATTGGAAATGTGA
>JXTC01000148.1:415359-676818 GCA_002914845.1 Trema orientale
TCTTTTGAATTCGTGAGAGTTAGTAAGATGGTTGACCAATTCTTTTCTTAAGATTCTACTAATATTAGCTTCATGTATCAATAAATGGATATTGGGGAAGAAAAGTAAAGAGGGCTGGTGAGGAAGAGAGAAATCTTCTCTGGCGGTGGTAAAAAAAAAAAGTTATTATTAGAAGAATAAGTATCAACATAATAAATACCTCAATGAGTTGCCGACTTTGGTAAAAGTTGGTTAGTTTATCCCCTTTTTTTTTAATAAATACAATAACCTGACAAAAAGTTACAATACACATATAACTAAATATAAGACAAAATTAAACATTTTTTTATTACAAATTGAAACAAAACAAGGGAATAATAAGTAAAGTTTAAACCGAAAATTCTCAAATGTGTACATAATCGAAAACTTAACTAGACATCAATTTAATAGGATAAAAAAAAATATTTCTATTTTGAAAATCATACTCACTTATTTGTTCAAATCAAATATTTCCTAGTAATCAATAAGTCCAAGAAAAATTATATAGAAAACAAACTTAATATACGTCAAGCTTGTACCAATGAGCAAGTCTTGAGCATTTCACTGCAAAATTTACTTAGTAAATAACAATTAATAATAACAAGAAAATTATCACAAGTATTTAAGAATCTTAACTTAGCTCTCTTTTTTTTTTTTTTATTATTGAAGCAGTTTATGTTCAACTATGAATGCACAGATAACTTTAATATAAATGATGTAGAGTCATATTATTATTGACTATTTAAGTTTGTGAGGAGCTGGGTATCAAACGAAATTTAGGATATCATAACCCTCCCTTCCTAATAAAAATTTCGTCCTCGAAATTTGCTTACCAAATAATTCTGGATGTTGGTTTCTCATTTCGTCTTCCCGCTCCCATGTGGCCTCCTCAACAGATTGGTTTCGCCATAGAACTTTCACCAATGGAATCTTTTTATTTCTTAATTCTTTCTCCTTTCTATCTAAAATCTGAACAGGACGTTCCTCATAGGTTAACTTTGGATCTAGTTCAATCGGCTCCTTGCTAAGAATATGGGATGGATCTGATACATACTTTCTCAGCATAGAAACATGGAAGACGTTGTGTACCCCTGATAACTCTAGGGGTAGGACAAGCCTGTAAGCGACATTCCCAACTTTCTCAAGGATCTCATATGGACCTATAAATCTCGGGCTCAACTTTCCTTTCTTTCCAAATCTTATGACACCTTTCATAGGGGCAACCTTAAAAAATACTTTACCACCAACAGAAAAATGTAAAGATCGACGTTTTGGATCCGTGTAAAATTTCTCTCTACTTTGAGCTGCTATCATACGTTTTCTGATCTTCTCAACTGCCTCAGCTGTATTTCTAACAATATCGGGACCCAAATATCGTCGTTCTCCAACCTCATCCTAATGAACTGGAGATTTGCACTTTCTACTATACAACATCTCGTAAGGTGCAACACCAATTGTAGCTTGGAAACTGTTGTTATAGGAAAACTCAATTAATGGCAGGTAGTGATTCCATGATCCTTGGAAGTCCATAACACAAGCTCTAAACATGTCTTCCAAAATCTGAATAGTCCTCTCAGCCTGGCCATCTGTCTAAGGATGGAATGCAGTACTAAATTTTAATTTAGTTCCCAAAGCTCGTTGTACACTTTCCTAGAATTTTGAAGTAAATCTAGCATCTCTATCTGAGATTATAGAAACTAAAATTCCATGAAGTCTAACAATCCCCCTTAATATACAATGCTGCAAGTTTATCTATGGAATACGTCATAGAAATCGGAATAAAATGAGCTACCTTAGTGTGTCCGTCGACTATAACCCAAACTGCGTCCTGTCGAGATACAGTCTTTGGTAGCCCAACTACAAAATCCATCGCGATCTCCTCCCATTTTCACTCAGGTAATTGAAGTGGTTGCAGCTCTTCTGCTGGTCTTTTGTGCTCAGCCTTAATCTACTGACATGTTAAGCAATGTTCCACAAACTGGAAAATATCCTTTTTCATTCCTGCCCACTAGTAAAGGATCTTCAAATCATTGTACATTTTAGTAGTACCTAGATGGACTGAATATGGAGTATTGTGTGCTTCTGCTAGAATTTCTTCCTTCATATTTCTGTCATCTGGTACATATAGTCTCCCTTGAAATCTGATAACCCCTTCAGCAGAAATACTGAAATCTGTCTTTTTTCCTAATTCTACTGTTTCTTTGTGTCTAATCAACTCAGGATCTTCCTTCTGGCCCTGTTTGATCCTGTCTAATAAGGTAGATTGTAAAGTCATAATAGATAATCTACCAGTAATTAACTCAATGCCTGATCTACATAAATCTTCCTGCAAGGGTTTCTCTAACTCGCGTAATGCTGCCAAACTACCAGATGATTTTCTATTGAGTGCATCTGCAACAACGTTGGCTTTCCCTGGATGATAGTTGATGTCACAATCATAATCTTTTACTAATTCTAACTAACGTCTTTGCCTCATGTTCAGTTCCTTCTGAGTAAACAAATGCTTCAAACTTTTGTGATCAGTGAAAATTTCACAATGAACACCATACAGATAATGTCGCCAAATCTTCAAAGCAAATACCACTGCTGCCAGTTCTAAATCATGAGTAGGATAGTTGCATTCATAATCCTTCAGCTGTCTTGAAGCATAAGCAATAACTTTTCTACTTTGCATGAGAACGCATCCCAGACCTTATTTCGAAGCATCACTATATATAACAAATCCCTCAGTGCCTAAAAGTATGGTTAGGACTGGTGCTGAAATTAATCTTTGTTTCAATTTCTAAAAACTCTTTTCACACTCATCAGTCCATATGAACTTGTTACTCTTCCTGGTCAACTGTGTAAGTAGCATAGCTATCTTAGAGAATCTCTCAACAAACCTTCTGTAATAACCAGCTAAACCCAGAAAATTTTTGACCTCTGTAACATAAATTAGAATTAGAACTTCTGTAATCCCTCAACAAACCTTGATTAACTTGAATTAGAACTTTAAAACTATTTCACTACACACTCAAGTTAAATCATTAGTACTAAATCAAATGTTTGTTATCTTCAAAATAAGAGTGAATAAGATTGAAACCTTAATTTTTCAACAGAAATATATTAGTAAATTATATTGGAAATGTGAAATAGGTTAATCATATTAAACTTAATACGCTAAACAGGCTATGTTAAGGTTGAACTAAATAAGACATGTATAATTATTAACAGATTAAACTGAGATCAACTAATATGTTAACGGTAAATGTGTTAGCAGATTGTGTTAGATTGCATACAATCTGAATATTACCTATTTAAATAACATGTTAAATATGCCAAGTCACAAGTTACCATTTTTTAGCATGTCATATATAGATTTGTAAATGATGACACAAATAATAAGCATATCGTGTTTGTGTTTGATAGTTCCCCATTATACATATATTTTGACAAGATATGTTTGTTACATGATAACATGAATCATCACTCATAATTTACAGTTAGGGTCTACCAATGCCCTCGTGATGAAAAAATAGACACATCTGTAAATATTATTAAATTAATCATTATCATAACACACATCTTAAATTACTTAGATACTCAATTGTTTAACAAACCCTAAAACACATTATTCTCTAACAAACCTCAAATTACTTTTACCGTTACCGCAACCTGCAGCAACACCAATCAAATCTCAATCTAGTTGCGGCTCCATTTATTGTGGCTGAAATATCTCGACCACGATTTCCACCGATAGTTGAAAATTTTCGATTAAAAAATTTCGGCCGTAGTTAAACATGTTCGACCGCTTATCCCAATCACATCTCCTTCACCAGTTCACTTGCCTCTGAGGCTAAGACACGGGAGTAATTTTAGAATTCCAAACTTTTCATTTTATGAAAGTCCTAATTTTGTATACTTCGTCTTTTTTTTTCTTTATATGCTTTAAAAGGGGAATATATATATATATTTAAATACATATTTGTACGTATATATATAAAGAGGAATGGATAGTAGAGAAAGAGATTTCAATAGAAAATTTTCAAAAAAAAAAATATATAATCCTAAATGTGGAACCCACTTCTGGATCCCACATCACGTGGGCGGTTAGATGGTTGAGTATGCGAGGGGAAACAAACCGCTTGGCACGTGTCCGGGGATGCCACTTAAAGGTCATACGAGTTGCATGTGACACCGGGCGGAATCCCTAGCTGACATATGCAAGAGCCAAACTCGTCTCAGACCCTGGACGGACTCTGCCGACTCCAGACCTCACCCTGGCGTCTGAGGGGTCAGAGGCCTCAAGGGTCTTCTGCCAGAATGTTCTTGCGGGTAGCGTTCACTTCCAGACTCAGACAAAGTATTCAATGCAGTCTTTGGTAGGTGTGCGCGTTGAGCAAACCACCCTGATAGAACGGCGGGCTACGGAAGGCTCGCCCTTACTAGACTCGTACCGGAGGGGACATCAGAAAGTAAGTCACATCAATCAGAGGAGATTAAGGTAACCATGGCCCGTGATTTCCGGAGTAAGTCATGATGAGAAAAGGTACTTGATCCTAGGATTAGGAGCCAATAGGTTCCCGGTTCCTAGAGTATATATATGCCGTATGCCTCTCCGGTAAGGATATAGATACAGAGAAATATAAAAAAGAAGGAACTTAGTCTTTATTATTCGATTCCAGTAGCAGATATTTGACTTAAGCATCAGATAGTCTTTACAGGTGTGGGACCCACTTCTGGATCCCACGCCACGTGGGCAGTTAGATGGTTAAGTACGCGAGGGCAAACAAACCGCTTGGCACGTGTCTGGGGATGCCACTTAAAAGTCATGCGAGTTGCACGTGACATCGGGCGGAACCCCTAGCTGACGTGGGCAGGAGCCGAACTCGTCTTAGACTCTGGATGGACTCTGCTGACTCCAGACCTCGCTCTGGTGCCTGAGGGGTCAGAGGCCTCAAGGGTCTTCTGCCAGAATGCTCTTGCGAGTAGCATTCACTTCCAGACCTAGACAAAGCATTCAATGCGGTCTTTGGTAGGTGTGCGCATTGGGAAAACTACCCCGACAGAACGGCAGGCTGCCGAAGGCTCGCCCCTACTAGACTCGTACCGAAGGGGACATCAGAAAGTAAGTCACATCAATCAGGGGAGATTACGGTAACTATGGTCCGCAATTTCTGGAGTAAGTCATAATGAGAAAAGGTACTTAATCATGGGATTGGAAGCCAATAGGTTCCCGGTTCCTGGAGTATATATATGCCATATGCCCCTCTGGTAAGGATATAGAAATAGAGAAATATAAAAGAGAAGGAACTTAGTCTTTACTATTCGATTCCAATAGCAAATATTTAACTTAAGCATTAGAGAGTCTTTGCAAGTGGCTACCCCTGGCCTTCGGCTTAGCTTGACGTCGAGAACACTCTGGAACAGTGGAGACACGTGGACAGTTGATAAGAAGAGCACCAACAGTTTGGCGCCGTCTATGGGAAGAAGAGCGCGAGAGAAGAAGTAAAAGTTGCGTGATAGTGCTCTCCCTGAACAAGAAGCCATACAACATCGGATGGCACCCTCAAGAATGACAACAAGGAGTGCACGGCCTGAGACAGAAGAGAGGTCTCAAGAGATGCAGCCCAACATAGAGCAGAAGTTAGACTAGATGCTCGCCGTTCTAGTAGAAGCAAATAAGAAGGCAAAAATAGCTCACGAAGCTATCCTAGGCCTGAGGAACGAGGTCGCAGAGGTCCGCAGGGACAACATTCGCCTCGAGGGATTATTGGTGAGCGAAGCAAGGAGTGAACATAGGGACGACTTCAACGAAGAGGTCCAACAAGAAGTCAGAGAGCAGCACACCCCAACCAGGACGGACGTCCCTGTACCGTCTAGATCGATAGTGCGTGGAGAACAGAAAAGCTAGACAAGGCTCCCCCGAGCGGAGGCGGTGATGGACAGACGACATCTGAAGGGCCCAGAGGACGCACTCCCTGACTGGAAGCGGGAGATAATGGTAGAGCTGAGTAGGAGATTCAGAGCCTATCACGACCAGACCCTCGCCGATCTAGCAGAATATGCCATGCGTGGGATCAACCGAATAGCCTTCGCCGACTGGATTCAGCTGGAGCCCAAGCCAAGGGACATCACGACCTCGACGGTCAGACCGTTCGAAGGAAAAACCGACCCCCTCGATCACATATATCAGTTCTAGCAAAAGAATGCCTTAGAGACCAGAAACGAGGCCATGATTTGCAAAGTTTTTTCCACCACCCTGGCAGGACCAGCCCTGTCATGGTTCAGAAAACTTTCGGAGAGATCCATAAATGGATTCGAAGATTTCTGCAAACTGTTCCTGAAGTATTACGCGAATGCTAGAAGGCAGCAGAAGACCATGCAAGACCTGGACTGATTGGAGCAATCTGCGAATGAATCCCCGAGAGAATATTTATCTCATTTCCTGGATATGATGTCCATAATATACGATGCTGACTCAATCCAAGCCGCGAGGCCTTCGTCAAGGGCCTACAACCAGGTTCGATGCTATCAGACCATCTACTCTTGAATTTGCCATATGACATGACGGACGTCCTGGCAAAGTCAGAATAGGTCTTTAGGGTGCTAGAAAGCCATCAGAAAGTACCCAAAACCTTCGCGGCGATAACAACAACACCGGGGTAGACTCTAGCCGCACAGGAAGTAAAGAGGCCTACACCAACCTAAGAGCAAACTCCGAAGCAGGCAACCCCGAACCAAGCCAGTCAAGAAAGCAACAAGAGGAGGAAGACGTTTAAAGACCCTTTGTCGAAGTTTGAGCTTAATACGACGATCGACTTGATCTTCCTCTAGAACAAAGACAAGGGCATTTTTAAAGACCCCCCAAGTCCGGCGTTCCTGGCCATATGAAGAATAAGAGTAGGTACTGCCAGTTCCACAGGGACCACGGGCATGACACCATCCACTGCCGTAGCCTTTACGCACAAGTTATGATGGCGATCCAGGCCGGCAAGCTGAAATAGTACGTGAAGGCGAGCGGAAGCCAACCCAAAGGGGACGCCGCTGGGCTAGATAAAGGGAAGCAGACCCAGGCCTCAGGGTCAGGGGAACAGCCTCTGAGGATAGTTCCGGTGATCGTGGGTAGACCAGAGCCAACCCAGAGTCAAGAAGAAAAGGCAAAGCACCAGCGAAGGGTCGAGGAAAGTGTGAAGCTTCTGAGGAGCCTGGGACATTCCGTGAATCACCTGATGACGGAGGAGAGCTACACCTCTACCACTTCTATCGCCTTCACCCAGAAGAATCTGGCCACAGTACGCCTGCCTCACGACGACCCTTTAGTGATTAAGTTGCAAATCGATTCCTCGATAGTGGGAAGGGTTCTGGTCGACGGCGGGAGTAGCATCGACGTCTTATTTCTTAGCATTTTCAAGAACATAGGTCTGAACCGGAGCGGCTTAGGCCGACCTATCAACCGCTGTTTGCCTTCAACAGTAATAAGGTTAGTCTCTTAGGTGTCGTAACTTTGAAAGTTTGCGTCGCTGAGAGGTGCCTGGACATGGACTTCGTCGTTATCAATTGTCAGTCCTCGTTCAATGCCATTATGGGGAGAAGGTGGATTCACGCCATGCATGGGGTCGCGTCCACCCTCCACTAGGTCCTGAGGTGTCAATCGAAGGATGACACTTACATAATAGACATCAAAGGTGATCAGGCCTCCACGAGGAAATGCTTTTCGACTGCCTTGAAAGGCGCAGATAGAGGCGCGAGTGTCTCGACAGAGGACAAATAGCAATCAGAAGACCGCCTGCCAGCGTATATGAAGCAGATCGAAGAGGAGTCTGACAAGCCAGAAACCACGATTGAGGAGCTGGTAGTGGTCCCTTTAGAAGAAGTAGAGCCAGAGAAAGTAATCTTGGCTGGGGCCCTACTGCCCGAAGGAGAGAGGCGTGAGCTGGTGGAATTCCTTAGACGGAATAAGGACGTCTTCGCGTGGTCCCATAACGACATGCCCGGGATAGACCCCACGCACGCCTGCCACCGTCTGAACATAGACTTCAACTTTTCTCCGGTTAGACAGAAGCCCCGAAGGTTCACGCCGGAGAAAAATAGAGCCATCAATAAGGAGGTTGAGAAACTGTTGGAAAACGACCTAATTATGGAATGCGTATACCCTTACTGGGTCTCCAACCTAGTGGTAGGCAAAAAGAAAAATGGGGACAGCTAGACCTATATAGATTTTACCAACTTGAACAAGGCTTACCCAAAAGACAGTTTTCCCCTGCCGAAGATCGATCAAATGGTCGATGCGATGACAGGATTCGACAGAATGAGCTTCTTGGACGCTTACTCTGGGTACAACTAGATCCCTCTGTATAAGAAAGACCAGATCCACATGGCGTTCATTACAGAGCAAGGATTATACTACTATAAACGTATGCCGTTTGGTCTGAAGAACGCGGGGGCAACCTAGCAAAGGCTGATAAACAAAATGTTCGCTGAGCTACTGGGGAGGACGATGGAGGTCTACATCGATGACATGGTCGTGAAGAGCAAAAGAGCTTCAGACCATCTGGGGCATCTAGACGGGTATTTCCAAATTTTAAGGCACTACTAAATGCGTCTGAACCCTAAGAAATGCACTTTTGGGTTGTCTTCCGGCTAATTCTTGGGGCACATCGTAAGTAGAAGGGGCATTGAGGCCAACCCGACCCAGTTATCCTCAATCGCAGATGTACAAAGGCCCTCGACCGTCAGAGAGATCCAGCGCCTAACCGGAAAGATAGCTGCACTCGGTCGGTTTGTCTCCAAAATGTCCGACCGGTATAAGCCTTTCTTCCAATGCATAAGAAAAAGCTCCCTAGTCGTCTGAGGGAGGAGCAGGACAAGGCGCTGACGGAGCTCAAACAGTATTTAAGTCACCCGCCTATCCTGGCCTCCCCAGCAGAGGGACAGCGCATATATGCTTATTTGGCGGTGTCCGAAGTGGCCATCAACGTCGTGCTGTTCGCCGAAGAGGACAGTAAATAAAACTAGTATTTTATGCAAACTCCATGCTCTTGGATGCGGAGACACGATACAGTATGGCAAAAAAACTGGTTCTCGCTTTGGTCAATGCTAAGAAGAGATTAAGGCAGTATTTTGAGGCACATTCAGTCACGGTGTACACGGGTCTTTCCATCCAACAGATCTTGGCCAAACCAGACCTATCGAGACGACTGACCAAGTGGGCCATTGAGTTGGAGATATACGACATCGAGTACCAACCTCGAGTGGCGAATAAAGGAGAAGTCATGGCAGATTTCTTGGTAGAAATCCAGTCCTTCGGTGGACCACATGACTCACCCCAGACGCCCTTAGCTCATAACCATGCGACCTGGGCCCTTTACACCAACAAGTCCATGAATACTTCAGAGTCTGGTATCAGGATAGTCCTACAAACTCCCGTAGGGTTCAAGATAGAGAAGGCCTTGAGGCTCAGTTTCCAAGCAACGAACAATGAGGCAGAGTACGAAGTGCTGCTGCAAGGTCTAGAGCTAGTCTTACATTTCGTAGTGGAAAACATTACAGTGAAAACTGACTCGTAGCTGAGCGTGGGTCAGGTCAGAGGAGACTTCGAAGTAAAAGAGCCGAGATTACATAGGTACTTCTCCAGAGTAATGGGAGTGCAAGCCCACTTTAACAAATTCGATATTGAGCATATACCCAGAGAGATGAACCAGAATACTGACGAGCTAGCTAAAAGCGCATCGATGGGGGGATTGACCGAACATACAGATGTTCTGCTAGAGGACGAGCACGCAAGAGACCCCAGGGAGAATCCCGCGTTCCACATGTTCGCGACCGACTCCGAGGGTGAGTGCTGGATGAAGCCCATCACCCAATACCTGGCAGAGAGAGAGCTACCCGCAAACTCCAGGAAAGCGAGGTCGATCAGACTGAAGGCCACCCAATATTCGATGGTAAGGGGTCAAATATACAGAAGATCAATGATGGAACCAATGTTAAGGTGCATAGGCCCCAAGAAGTGCGGAAACTGGTGGAGGAAATCCACGAAGGAGTATGCGGCAACCACTCTGGCGGGCGGAGCCTCGCCCACAGGACCCTCGCGACTAGATACTTCTGACCCTACATGATGATCGAGGTGTTCCAGTTCGTCAAGAAATGTGATAAATGCCAGAGGTTCGCCCTTTTGAAACACCAACCCACAGAGGAGCTCCATTCGAACATAACTTCTTGACCTTTCACTAAATGGGGTCTGGATATCGTCGGAAAGCTCTCCAGAAGCCCCGGAGGAAGGAGATACGTCCTGCTAGCCACTGATTATTTCACCAAATAGGTGGAAGCACCACTGTCAACAAGGCAGACGCGATTAACTTTATCTGGAAAATTATAATCTGTCGATACGGAATCCCGAAAGAGATACATGTCCATCATGGCACGCAGTTCTAAAACGCCAAACTCAAGGATCTATGTGAGTTGTACGACATAAAGCTCAGCTTCTTATCTGTAAATTACCCCTAGGGGAACGGCCAAGGAGAGGCAACAAAGGCCATCTTTAGCAATATTAAGAAAAACTTGCAGGAAGCTAAAGAAAAGTGGTTAGAAGAGCTGCCAATTATAGTGTAGTCCCACCGAACTATGGAGCGGAGGTCAACAGGGAGAATACCTTTCGCTATGGTCTATGGGTCAGAAGATGTGATCCCGATCGAAATTGGCCTCTCAACCCTTCGTTCTGAAGTGGTAAAGGATGCCTCATTAAACGAGCAACAGCCAAGCCGTAACATGGACCTCCTTGAAGAAACAAGAGATGTGGCTCTGATCCATCTGGCCTCTTACCACTAACAGTCCAGGTCTTATTATGCAAAGAAAGTCAACGTTCGCTGATTTGACACTGGAGATTGGGTCTTAAAGGTCAGAGCAAGAAATTCCTCAAAGTTAGACTATAACTGGGTCAGACTCTATGAGGTGATCAAGGTGCTCGATAACGACGCATACGTTCTAAAAGAACTCAAGACTGGGAAGAACTTACCCAACACATGGAATGCCCAGCAGTTGAAGAAATATTACGTCTAAGCCACGTGTAAATGCTTTTGTTATTGAATGAAAAGCCTAATTTCGAAACAAATCGAGATATCTGCTATACAGATTTACCAACTGATTTGTTAGTTACAAGGGTTTAGTTTCCATGCGTCAGACCTCTTAAGCTATTTGAGCGAATAAAGATGGTACTGTGGGTATCACATTGTGCAATAAAGACCGTACTATGGGTATTCCTGAGATTTCTGGCTCGGACTCATTGCTAGACAGGATAACTGCCCTCAGTTCCCCGCCGGTTGAGGTGCCGAGACCAAGCTGACCCTCAAGAATCCTCGAAGCCTGTGCTGGCGGATCAGAGACAAGCATAATCTACTTGCTAGTCGATGCAGATGTAGAGGGCTCATCGTTCTCTTCGTCGAGCATCTTCAGCACATCAACATTATACACGATGTTGATTTCGTCCCCCGGCTGCTGCATATAGTACTCGACGGAGTAATGGTCCCTCTTGATGTCCTTCTGCTCATTGAACTAGTCTGGCATTACCACCTCCACGTGGCCCTCAAATTCTCTGTTCTCCCAACTATTCCTATAACTCTCCGCAAAAAGGACGTCCACCTACCTCTGATACCTTACTTTCAGTTTCTCCGCATCCGCCAGTCTGTCCCATAGCGCCGCCCGCCTGAGCTCTACCTGACGCTGTGACAAATTGACTAAAAGATCATTAATGTCAGCTAAGTTTTCGCGGTGCTCACGGGTCAGCTCAATATAAATCTTCAGCAGTCTATGATAGTCCATGTGTACATGGCTGATTACCTCATTAAATCGGTCAAGCCTGCGCTGCAGGGAGTGGGCTTCCTGCTTGGCCTTTGCCTCGGCCTTTCTCGCCTATTTAGCCTCATTGATGGCATTATCACGGGCAACGAAGGAGAGTCCTATCTCGGCCACAGCATTCAGCCGCTCCTGCTCTTTAAGCTTGGCCTCAGCCTGAGACAAACCTGTGAGATCAGCCTGAGAACGCGGACCCGAAACCTCAGCTTCCAAGGATCTAAGTTTCTCTTCGGCCTCGGCTAACTTGGTGGCTAGCTCCTCGCATCCGGCCCTCTCTGCGCTCAGGGCATGAGCAACCGCAGTGCTGACCCTCGCCTCCTCCAAACTCCGGTACAAAGCAAAGTCTGCCTTCAGTGCGGTAAAGGCGACCTCACTTTGCTTTGCCGCAGCAGCATTAGCATGCAACAGCCCAGTCAGTCCTTCGACATGAGACGAGTAGAAGGACTGGACAGGGGCTAGCTGCAAAAAAAAAAGAAAAAAAAAAAGAGTCAAAACCCGCGCAATAAGCCTAAATGGAGTTCAGCGGGGATATCGAAAGCACGGAGATGACGGCTAGACAGGCCAGACCTGTGCAATGTTGCGGTCAACAACAAGACATACGTTCTCTAAGGAGAGCGCTTCCAACTCGAACTTCGTAGCCGGACCCTGCTCCCGGGCGTCATGCACATCTGAGGAACGCGACTCCTCCTCGCCGACTACGAGGACACTTTCTCCCTCTGCCAAACACACTCCAGAAGCATCTTTTGACGCTCCTGGAGTGGGGGGAAAGGGGCGATAGAAGATGGGGCGTCTGGAGACGGAACAGACGGTGTGCCTTCGGCGACAACCGGAAGTGGCGTGTCCTTGGCAGCAGAAGCCTCCACGACCACTGCTGCTTCAGTAGCCCTGGCGACCACCTCCGAGGGAGACTCGCCTGGTTATAATTTTTCGGTCTTGTCTTAACCAACACGCTCAGATGGACCGCTGCGCGTAGACCTCCTTCTCTTCATGACGGTCAGGGTAGCCCCGTCGTCGTCATTGTCTGAAAAAGAGGCGACTTTACCTCTTTTCACTGCTGGACCCTTCTCCCCCTCGGATAGGTCAGCATCACGACCCCGCTTCATAAGGATCGGGAGAGGGGAGGACAGGCAAGACTTAAGTCTGGGAGCCCTTCTGCTGAGTTCGACAATCTCTCCGTGGGAGCGAGCAAAATCAGACTCCGCACTTGCTGGGGGCAGAAGGAGCTGGCATTGCGAACTCCTCTGGCAGGCTCGAAGACGCCCCTTTGCCGTACCTAATCTTTATGGCCGGCATCTCCTGGGCCACGGCCGCCCGCCTCGAGAGAAGGCACCTCGGGCGCGTCATTCCCAGACACAGATAAACCCTCCAACTCGTCATCTGAGTCTGTTCATCGGGTGATAACTCCCTACCCCTCAGCCTCATCCTTGGACGACACCACCAAATGCCGACCAGCGGGAACCTTGGGTCGGGCTCGGTGGGCGATAATACTCCCCTTGGCCGGAGAGGGGTCTGCAGAAGGGCCAGTGTTCGGACCTGCGGGGATGAGCAAGCAGCGCGATTAAAAGGCAGCCCTAATTTGATTAACAAAGTCTCGCAGAGAGAAAATAGGAGCATTTGGAAATTTTGGTAAAGTGAAAAATGAGCACAAGTGCAGCTTTTATAGAAGGAGAGTGGAAGAGTCTTCCTGTAGGAGAACAGTGCGAGGGAATCGGAAGCATTAAAAGCTTTAAAAATTTGAAAAAAATTGTGGTACAGGTTGGCGTGCACCAATATCAGTAACTGGCAAATAATGATGATAATGTGCCACATTTATCCTTCGCATTGGTGGGCTGAAGACGTGATTTCTCCACTCGATGGCTGCAAACCTATCAAATAGGGAAATGGGGGCAGTTGTGGGACCCACGCCACGTGGGCGATTAGATGATTGAGCACGAGAGGGGAAACAAACCGCTTGGCACGTGTCTGGGGATGCCACTTAAAAGTCATGCGAGTTGCACGTGACACTGGGCAGAACCCCTAGCTGACGTGGGCAGGAGCCGAACTCGTCTCAAACCCTGGACGGACTCTGCCGACTCCAGACCTCGCCCTGGTGTCTGAGGGGTCAGAGGCCTCAAGGGTCTTCTGCCAGAATACTCTTGCGGGTAGCGTTCACTTTCAGACCCAAACAAAGCATTCAATGCGGTCCTTGGTAAGTGTGCGCGTTGAGCAAACCACCCTGACTGAACGGTGGGTTGCCGAAGGCTCGCCCCTCCTAGACTTATACCGAAGGGAACATCAGAAAGTAAGTCATATCAATCAGGGGAGATTACGGTAACTATGGCCTGCGATTTCCGGAGCAAGTCATGATGAGAAAAGGTACTTGATCCTGGGATTGGAAGCCAATAGGTTCTCAGTTCCTGGAGTATATATATGCCGTATGCCCCTCCGGTAAGGATATATATATAGAGAAATATAAAAGAGAAGGAACTTAGTCTTTACTATTCGATTCCAGTAGTAGATATTTGACTTAAGCATCGGAGAGTCTTTGCAGGTGGCTACCCCCGCTCTCCGGCTCAGCTTGACGTCGAGAACACGCTAGAACAGTGAAGACACATGGACAGTTGGTGAGAAGAGCACCAACACTAAAGCTCTCTAATTTGACATATCTGCTTAAGTTAATAAAATATTAAATATATGATTTGGACAATTTTTGGATGAAAATACTTTTATAAATTTAAATACCTTTATAAATTTAAGGGCATAGTTTGTCTTCAAAGCTAAATTATTCTTAAATAGTCTTCAAAATGGGTGAGTAATTTCTATGTTCAAATATTATATGTATAGTATAAAATAGTTTTTATTTAAGTTTTGAGATATTTTGTTATTCATTTTTGCATTAAAAAATTAAATATGGGTTAAGCTTTTTGAATTTTAAAAACTATCTATCCCAATGAATATTGAAAATTTCAATGGATTTTGATCCATATTTCGATGATCATCTCGAACATTTTTTGATGAATTTCAACCAGGCGACATAAATCTTAAATATTTTACAATTAATTTTGGCGTAAGCTCAATGCAAATTTCTATAGTATTATATTATATTTATAATTTATAAAATGTTCTTGATGTAGGTCTATTTAACTCGAAAATTCAATAATTTTCAATCTAGTTTTGATAAGACTCGATGATTTTTAATATAATTTTATTCGATGATGGTCTCATGAATTTTTGCCGTTGGCCATCTTATTGTCATCGATAATACTACTCGGTACTGTCATTGAAAATAAACCTATCATTGATACATCGAATACCATTGAAAATTATCATTGAAAGGAGTCAAAAATCATCGAAGTTATTCATGAAAGTTTTAAAGATATTGCCTAGTCAAAATTCATAGGAAATTGGTAGAAATTGTTTAGTAGCATCGAATGATGGTTGAAATATCATCAAAATTTACGATTTCTCAGTTTTTAGAAATTCGAAGAGATTAATATATATTCAATTTTTGACGCAAGAACTAACCCCAATCTTGAAATTTAAATACAAAATATTTAAACTATACCATTAATATTTAAAAATAGTTTTTGCTTACCGATAATGCTGATAAAGCATCCTTTGAGGTTGTGTTTCTATGTATTTTGCGCCAACCTAATATGACTAGACACTGGGAGAAATGGAAACAGATCCCAAGGGTCTGAGAAAATACGAGAGATAACAAGCTATGCCCCAAAACTTTTGCCATATTTTTGTCCACAAGCGTAGATTTTAAATTTTTATTAACTAGAGTATATGTGTCAAAATAAAGTGCTTTTGAAGCAAATTTTATTAAGTTCCTATTTTAAAATGGGAATAATTACAAAAAAATACCCTGAAACTTGGGTGTTCTGCAAATTAAACCCTAAAGTTTGAACTCTGCAAAATAATACCCTGAGATTAAGAATTTCTAAAAATTAATACCCTGGATAGATTTTTTAACCAATTTTAAGAACAAAAAAAAAAAATAATATCCTCCATTAAAGCTAGATTAATTCATATTATTCATTTTAATTTTGAGGATAATATTGTATTTTATCAGTTAAAAATCAATACAGGGTGTTAATTTTCAGAAATTCGTAATCTCAGGGTATTATTTTGCAGAATCCAAACTTTAGGGTTTAAATTGCATAACATCTAAACATGAGGGTATTTTTTTGCAATTATCCCTTTTAATATGTGCAAGTTCTGAATAGTCAACTATCGTCAGATGGAAAAGGGAAAGAATGAGATTGAAAAAAAAAAAAGGAGCAAAAGAAAAAAAAAGTGTGTGAAAAAACAAATAAAATAGCAAATAGAGTAAAGGTGACAAGTATGGATGTACATGGATTGGGCAGGGTTAATTTTAGGATTTTTTGAACCCAACCCATAGGTATCAGTTTATAAAAATTATAATTCAAAGTTGTTAGAGAAATTCATTAATTCAAGCTTCATTGGATTGTTTGAGTTGGGTTGTTAGGTTGAGAAATTATATATTTTACTTGTTTATTTTAATTTTCAATTATTAAAAATAGGCTTCTAATCTTAATTTTGTTATTTAACATTTATCATTTTTGTTGTAGCTAATTTAATCCTCGATATAAAAGCTTATACTCATAAAAATTCTAACGAATATATACTACTTGTTAAAAATTCTAATGACTATATAGCCATATAAATTCTAACAACTATAAACTTTATTTTAGTTTTCAATAGTTGAAAATGGGTTTCGAATCCTAATTTTATCACTAAATATCTATCATTTTGTTTTAGTCAATTTAATCCTTGATATAAAAACTTATACTCGTCTACATTCTAGTTCTAAAAATTTTATATTATTATAAGCTAACAAGTGAGATTTTCTATTTCTTTCTTCTAATAAGCTAAATGTACACACATTTTTCTTTAGGATAGTATCACTTTTTAACCTTGTATTTTGACACTGTGTCTAATTTATACCTTGTGTTTTGGTTGTTATCAACATTGACTATTAGATTTAAAATTTATTACAAATTTATACCCTGATATCAATTTAGAGTAGTTAATTTACCAAGATGATTTAATAAATTTATTCTCGAATCAGTTTTTATATAGTTTATTTTTAATTTTTTAAACGGCATCATGATAAATAAATTGCTCTAAATTGGTGCCAGGATATAATTTTATAATAAATTTCAAATTTAAGGGTCAATGTTAATAATAACCAAAATACGAGGTATAATTTGAACAAAGTGTCAAAATACAATGTATAAAAATGATAATATCCATTTTTCTTTTAATATGTGGAAGTTCAGGTCGGGTTAGGTTGTGAGTTGAAAATTCCTCAACTCGTAACCCAACTCATAGTTTCGGTATCTATAAACCATGTATTCTGGGAAATTTTGATTTTATACCTTAAAATTTAAAAAGAAAAAGTTGAAAAATATCAAATTTATTTAGAAAAATACAACTTTTCAAAATATTTAGAAACTATCACTTTTTATAAATTGATAAAGTAATTGGGGTAACCAAACAAGTTACTTAAGGTAACAAGTCTAGTTATATCAAATAACTCGATTGATTAGTACAAGTAACCTGATTAGTTACCTCAAGTACCATTGAAAAGTATCAACTTTGAAGAAGAAATGACATATTCCTAACTATTTTAGAAAAATATGATTTTTTAAATGAACTTTTAAAAAATAATATATTTTTGAATAAATCTGGGTTTTTTCAAAAAGTTCAGCCTATCCAGAATTTTTCAATTTTTCAGACTTTGAGCTTGGTTTTTCAAATAAAGCCCATGTATCTTTTTTTGCACATGTTATCTTTTTTGGTTTGGTTTAGTCTGGGTTGAGCGAGTTAATATATACCTAGTAGCAAGTATGTACCATATTAGTTGTGAAATTTTTACTGAGACAACAATTTCTTTTCAATTGAACTCGACGATTGATAATGTTGATGACTACGTTGTGAATTCTCATCTCCTAAGGCTATATTTGGAACTTGGATTTTAGTATGGAAAGAAATTGTAAGAGAAAAGTTAAAAGAAAAAGAGTGGGAAAACATTTTCCTAAAATTCTATAAAATTTAGTTTTCAAAATTTTTTCACTCATGTTTTTTTTCATTATAATCTAAATGTTCCAAATTTACTGAAAACGTCTTTCTTTCAGTCTTTGGTAAAATCTAAACATAATAAAATAAAATTCATAAATTTTTTTTTCTCCTTAAAATCTAAAGATTCAAACAGAGTCTAAAAGAAAACTAAAATAAAATAAACCAATCAAATCTAATTATGCATATTGAGTTAAATAATTATTGTGTGGACCGTAAAGGCATTTTATTATTTGATGAAAATTGGTTTCAAACACACGAAAAATAAGTTTCAAGAGAGAAGACAAACAAACTTATTTAAGATATTTCACATGTTTTGATGTTTTTCTAGACTTTTATGAATTTTAACGTAGATTCTATTTCTTGAATTGAAAATCTTAGTCAATATAAGGCATGAATGGGTTTTTTTTTTCTAAGAAAAAGTCATGAATGGTTACTTGTTATATAATTTTTTTATTTTTTCCAAAAAAAAAAAGGCAAGAATTGTTACGCACTAAAATGACCCACAAAAAGGAGACCAAGGAAATATTGCCGGCTACATTTTCTGTACTAGCGATTTTTTTTTTTTTCAAATTCTTTAAAAAAATAAAAGATTTCAGACTCCCATAGCCATAGCCATTACACACACAAGACACAACATAATTTTCTTGTGACTTGTGAGCATCAGCCATTACAGCTATTACATGGCCACACTTCATAGATATCAATGTCACGTAGATGGGGCATCATTAGTTTTCTGAAAGTCAGAGTAAACATTATGACAAGCTGAAAGTCGAGTAAATATTATGAGAACTAAAGAACATTAGTCCAATTCTACAAATACTTCCCGGTCATTTTCATTTATTTGTTTTTGTCTCTTGTTATGACTTATAATTGAAAATATCTCATTTATTATCTAAGCTTCCTTTTCTGCGTACATATCTTCTACACGTATGTAGGTTTAAGGTTTTAATTTCAATTTTAGCCCAAATTATAATCCTATTTCTTTTTTGGCCCCAAATTTCAAAATTCTTTGGGAGCTAATTTTACCTAGTTATACTTTTACCTCAGTTTGCCGCTTGCTATTAAAAATGGATGTAAAATGGTATGGGGTTGTCTCATGAAACTTTACTATAACAATTTAAATCAATATTCAATTGAGCAGGACATTTGCAATACTTAACATCGTATGCTTAAAGTGTGGGATGCGCACGTAAAATTTAAAATTTTAAAATGGATCTCATACCTCTATTAATTATGTTACTTAGTACTGTAAGTACCTTTAATATTTTTCTTTTAATTTTATCCATAGAATTTTTTATACTTATTGTTTTGAGAAAACACAAAAAAGTTAATGGCACCATTAGTCCCTAATGAAAGGGTATTCCCGATGCAACAATTTGGATAGTTTTACTTTCCATTAGTGCATTAGGCCACATATGTGATTTGTGTACATTTTCTCAAATCATACTATTTGAAATGGTTGAGATAAATAAAAGGATTTTTGGCATGATTAGTCCTTAAATTTTTCGATTATTTGTAATGTATCTCCTGAACTTTTTTTTTGGCAATTAGGACCCTGAATTTAGAATTTTTTACAATGTATCCCCTGAACTTTTTTTTTGGCAATTAGGACCCTGAATTTAGGATTTTTGGTATGATTAGCCTCTGAATTTTTCGTTGATTTGTAATTTATTCTTTAATTATTTAAAAATTTGAATTTCAAAACTATTTTTTCCCCTCTAAACTCCCATTTGTTATTTTTGTCTCTAAACCAAATGAGATAACCATTATGCCCTTAAAAAATTTGCACATAACTCAGGAGATTTATTGCAAATCAGCAAAAAAGTCAGGGCTAATCAAACCAAAAATCCTAAATTCAGGGTCCTAATTGCCAAAAAAAATGTTCAGGGGATACATTACAAATCAATAAAAAATTTAGAGGCTAATCATGCCAAAAATCCTAAATTCAAGGTCTTAATTGCCAAAAAAAAAGTTTAGGGGTACAATGCAAATTATCGAAAAATTCAGAGACTAATCATGCTAAAAACCCTAAATAAAATCATAATTTGTGGTATGGTTCAGTACGCTTTAAATAATTATAATTTTAACAAATCTGTTATTGGGCTTTACAAATTTCGCCAATTGAATTTTTTGTTGAGAAATTTAGGTGGATGACTAATATTTTAAATTTGATTAAGTAGATGTTCACTTTTTAAATTTTACAGCTAAATGTCTAGGTATATACATTTTTATACTTGGTAGATAAACATATCTATCAATTTTAGTTACTGTGCTGAAATGTACAAGGTATATACTTTTTTTATACTTAGTATATAAAGTTTTATACTTGGTATATAAGCATATATACCGGATATTTTGCTATAACATTTGACAATGGGATATTTACTTAAATTGGACCCAAAATTTAGTTATATTTCTATATAGCCCTTTTTTGTTTATTATTGCTTCTAGACTTATTTTTATACGACAAAAAATAGATTATATCAAATTATACCAATAAATTCTATAAAGTATAAAATTTACAAATCAAAAAGTTCAAAAAAAAAAAAAACTCACTTAAAAATTATTGAGGTATGTTGTGGTACAATTAGAACCGTATAGAAACCTCCAAACCACACGCCAAATTGCACTTTGTAGTCTGAGAATTTTACGAACGATATCAAACTATACAATTGAAAAAAAAAGCATTGATTGCTGCGGTATGATATGGTTTGATCAATTTTCACAGCGTGTCGATTTTTTTTTAACTACGTTAATATTTTACTTGTTTGATGTATTGTCTCCAACTTTTTTTGTTTTTATTTTTTTGGTTTTTTTGGCATCCCACTATCTAACCTTTCTCTTTGTTGGCAGCTTTCCGTCTTTTAGCATTTTTCATCCAAAATTTTATTAGAGGGTATTTGAATGAGAAATTTTCACCACTTAGCTATATTATTTTTTTTAAACGTAAACAATTATTATTGTTTTTAGCATAACCAATTCATAACTCTATGAAAATTTAATCAATAAAAAATTAGATTTTATTCAACTTGACGAATAGAAAAAGGAGTATGTGTGATTTATATAAGTTTTAGGGTTGATAATGTAATTATATTTTGTCCATGGTTGTTAATATAGTTTGACATAAATTAGAGTGGGTAGTCTATAATTTGTTCTTTTTTTTTTTTTGGTTCTTGCTTTTGTGTTCAATTATGTAATAAATTGTTTCTTTTATCGTCATTTGAGTTTTTTTTTCCGAATATTTAGACAAAAATAATTATAGAGTAACATGGGGAAAAAAAAAATTCATTGATCCTTGGACATTTATTGAGAAACTATTCTTTTCTCCTTGACTAAGATAATTTTCTGAAAAAACGTTATTATCATTTATTGAGATGTTAATGCTTTCTATTCTCATACTCTACAATCTCTCATGACTTATATAAACAATTCTTCTTGATAAAACTTTCCAAAATTGATTGACGTGATTAGCTAATTCAAAAAGAGGAATAAGGGACCAAATTTCCAAACAAGTAAAAAGGTGGAGAATATTGGAGCAAAATTTTACCCTCTAAATAACCTCTAACAAAATTTTGGATAGAAAAAGACTAACAGAGCCATATGCCAAATATAAAGCTATCAAAAGAGTTGGTCTGGTCCATTAGCACAACAGTTTAATATGACATGACATACCAAAATATAGATCGTGCATAGCGCGGTCCGGTTATATAAGTCATGTCATATAAGTTAAGCACGATAAATTAGCTATGGCACGACTCACATAGAAGCATGACATACACATTCGATTGGGATAACACAGTGTAACAGGCCAACGTGTAGGCATTATACGATAGCACATTATGCAAATGAATTTTACATATTATTCGGATTTTTATATATAGGAGTCTACTAATACCTTCACAGTGATAAAAAGGGACTCACCCATACGTATTATCAAAACTAACACTCACTGTCATATAACACATTTAAAATTACTTAGACACCCTTTTCCTAACAAACCCTAAAATACCTTACAACATCTCACTAGCAGTCAAACCATACTCAATCGTTCTTGATCTGGTGCTCGACCCTATTCAATTAGGGTGTTTGATTAAGCTTGACCATGCTTAATCATAGTCGAGTGTGCTCAAATGGGGTCGAGTATTGGGGAGGTGGAGACAAGTTCAGAATTCGAAAAACTTTCATAAAATGAAAGTTCTAGTTTTGTAAGTGATTTATACTTTGTCCATTTCTTTGTCACATACTTTAAAAAGGGGATCAAAATTGATAATGCCTTTTTTTTTATTTTCTATTATTTTTACTATCTTAAAGTGATTTTACATCACTTCAAGCTTAATTCTAAATGCAAAAAGTTCACAATTATTTTACTTTTTTTCTTGTCACGACCAAAAAGACAAAATCATGACTTTTAGTAATATTAAATGAAAATATAAAAAAGTAGTAACTTTGCAAAATTTGAGACAAATTGAGTACTTGAATATTAACATTTCAATCTTCAAATCGTTACTAATTTCCATACTAAAGGAAATCTCTTAGTAGCTTCATTCAATGAAAGAGAATATGTATTTAAGTTAATAATCCAATTGTTTCATCTGCCAATTTAAATCGATATATCTTTGATCTCGTTAAGGGAAACTAAATTAAATTCAAACTCCAAAGATAGCTCAAAACTCAATCCATAATATAGGTACTTGCAGATTTAAAATGTCTAGTTATACACGAAATCCTCAATTATGGTAAAACACTCTTATACATCCACCTAGCAAATACATTTGTCTTGGCTAAATAAGTAGATATAGAAAAGGAATGAAACAGGGTATAGACACCAACCATGAAGCAAGAGCAAGAGCAATAGCGTAAGTATAAACCAAATAACTTGTCTAACTAAGAAGGTAACTTATCTCGATCAAAGAACACCTGAAAGGGGAGGAAAGAAGGATAGAGAGCTTAAGAGCTCAATAGGAAAACAATTATCCTTTTCAAAGCCTTTTTGTGATGGGAAATTCCTGGGTGGTTAGTTTGATCCAAAAACGAGTTTTGCAAGTAATATAAATATATCATTTTCAAAACCAGTAATCCATAAATATACATATGTATGTGTGTGTATATATATATTTGTGTTTGAAAACATACTCATATATTGAAATCAACTCATATAGTACATGACACAAATCACCTAATCCATGAGCTCACTCCCTCTCATCATAAACTCAGGATATTAGTACTATGTGTGTAACACCCCCTTAGTCTAAGGTTATTAGATTAGGAGATGTTATCATTGAATTCCTTAAAACATAGATAAAATGCAGAATATTTTTTTTTTAAATAAATAACTCATTAAAGTCTCTATTAAATTCTTAAAGAAAATACTAACAGTAATTTGAAGTCATATAAGTTAAAGAAAACTGCTAAAACTATAAAATATCATTAATAGAAAATAAAGGCTAGAAAATGTTCATCCAATTAAAATCTAGACCAGTAGACCACCATGTCGCTAAGTCGCCTCTTCACTACCATCTGCCATCCTACTATTCATCACTCGAAAAATGTTAAATAATATAATGAGCTAAAAGCTCAGTAAGCAAACCACAATGCACACAATTGATGAGGCATGCCTTAGTTATTTTCTAAATAATGTTCTTTGTGATCTTTTTATAACTTTGAAGACGTTTCATTTTAATCCTTGAGAGTGCTCAGTGTAATGCCGGGCTCGGTAACGTGGGCCTATAACCCAAGTGGGGGTTTGTAACACCCCGAGTCCCACATTGGATATGATCTGGGAAGATCATGGGTATTTAAGTGGTGGTCCATGAGCTCAAAAGTACCTTCAAGCTAGCACTTTTAGGTGAGGCCCAGTGGTGTTACATTTAGTATCAGAGCCGACCCAGTCCATACCTGTGTGGGCCTTGGAAGGCTGTCACGGGCCGAAATCGTGGTGAATGTGGACCCCGCCCATAGGGGTTATATGTGGGCTATTGAATGTGGACCCCCTAGCGAGGACGCTAGGCCCTTAACGGGGGGAGTTTGTAACGTCCCAAGTCCCACATCGGGTATGTTCTGGGAAGATCATGGGTATTTAAGTGATGGTCTATGAGCCCAAAAGTACCTTCAAGCTAGCACTTTTGGGTGAGGCCCAGTGGTTGAGAGACTCTCTCTTGCATGATAAGGAAGTGCAAATCACGAACTGACCCATCATGCGCTTATGTGCACCTGCAAGATATGCGGGCATGAATGTTGGACTGAAAAAACCCAATATATGTTGGGCTTACTTTAATGTAACACCACTAGGCCTCACCCAAAAGTGCTAGCTTGAAGGTACTTTTGGGCTCATAGACCATCACTTAAATACCCATGATCTTCCCAGAGCATACCCGATGTGGGACCCAGAGCATTACAATGTGTACTAAACATCTGACCTAACACCACCGAAGGGACACCCATATGTTGCCTACAAAACCCAAAGGAGTAACTTAATGCTTATACCTATCAAATAAGAGGTAATCAGAAGAAACTCCAATATGAGTTTACAGACTTTGTACTGACGGTGGGGGACATACCACCTATATACTCATGATGCTAATACGATCTTTATGTGTGATCCTATGACACGTTCAATATAAACAAGTATCCAAAGTAACCATGCATAGATTTAGTTTCCAAATAATACTCTGGTTTCACATAAAAATGTCATTTTATGATTTTAGAAAATTAGATAGCGTAATAACTGTATTTTGGATATATTAAATACCTTAATCTGCATAAAAACACATCCTAGAGTATTCCAATATATTTAACATTAATCAAATTCTATCAGAGTATTCAATACAATTCAAATGCCACATTTTTCATAATATGTAATATAATATAGTTTTTTTTTATTATAAACTGATATAAATCTTTCTAGTTTTATTGACGTTAGAGCCTTCAGTGCTTTTATGAAGCCTTGGTTTACTCTGGAGATAAACCCTAAATCACGAAATCGTGAAAATGGGATTGTGGTGTGCAATACAAGCACCGTGTTGCTAGACAAAGAGGTGAAGTGCTGCACTTAGATGGCATCTCACTCGTAACGGAATCGGAATCTATTACTAGCTTAGCCGCTCGCTTTGGTAGATGAATTTTCTACTAGAGTCTCAAACGACGAAATGAAGGTCGCGATCGTGTCCAGAACATCAAAAATAGCTAGAATAATTATATAACTATTCTAGTTTGGATCTAGGCCAAAACCCGACTTCTGGCACACAAGTCAAGATTCCTGAGCCATCCAATCTTGATTTTCATGCTCGAATGTAATGACGATCAATATACATGACAAAGTTCATATTTTGATGAGTACAATCTAAAAATGACAATTATTTGACGATCCAATAATTAAAATTTGACTACTCAAAGTTTAATACCCAAAATAACTCAACATGGTCCAATTAAAATATAGCATAGCTGAGGGACAAGACCCGTACCAAATGAAAGATGGCAACGCGAAGAAGAGAATGGGACCAGTCTCGATGTATTTGGTGGTTGGACGACGACGCAGCAGCTCTGAGAAGCTCTACGGCTTCCTTACTCGTTGCCGATGATTGGAGTCAGTTTCCGGCCAAGCTGCTATGGTTCAGGGGTTTTCGAGGGCGGGCTCACATTTGGATGTGGTGGTTCACTGTGAATTCGATCGTTGGGCCGTCAGTGAGAACTTGCAGAGGTGGGGGTTCGTTTTGAGGCTTTCGGGCTGAGAGAAGAGAAAGAAGGAGAGGAAGAAAGAGATAGAGAGATAGAGGGGTTTGGGTGTGGGTGCTACACGTGCCCCATTTGTTATTGGCCACCAAGTCAAAATCCAAATTTGGCTCATAGTTTTGAATCTTTCCTTCACTTAAGCCCCAAAAATCACAAAATGACCCTATGTTTTATTAAATTTTTTAAATGAATTTTCACCTTTTTTTTATTCTGGAATTGTTAAATGACCATTATGCCCTTTTAAGAAAATGGGTTATCGCATTTCTTCAATTTCATTTGAATAATTGGGAAAAATATTCATGAAATAATATTAAAGGTAGAAAAAAAATCAACTAAATTACGTAATTTTAACACACATAGACGGACATATTTAGGCACATTAGGTGACATATCACAACAATTATAACATGGGCTAATGGGTCGTATTAGACCAATAATTTAAGACTTTGGGCTAACACGATAAAATACTACTAAAAAACAAGTTGTACAAATACTACACGAAACTATTTTTATCGTGCTAGTACAATACATTCACATGCTTTGAAAAATGGTAAAAATAGATAAGCCTTTTTATTTTCTATTATTTGTCCTATCTTAAAGTAATTTTAAAATATTGTTCTTTTGTTTTTTCCTTTTTCTTCAACCAAGCTCAACTCTAAATACAAAAAACTTACTATTATTTTATAGTTTTTCTTACATTTGAATAAGTTGAGGAAAATAGTCATAAAATGACATTAAAAGTTGAAAAAAAAAAAGCTTAATTGCCAAATTTTAGGCTAGATGAGCTAGCATATCTAGACACACAAGTCAGCATGATATGATACAATTAAAATATGGGTTGTGCCAAGTACGACATGAAACTATATTGAAGAAACTTGATTTTTTATGGCATTTTTTTGAAAAATTTTGAAAATTCCCGGAATTTAAAATTATTTTGAAAAATCCCAAATTTGATTATAGAAATACCACTTTAAAAGTATTTAGAAAAATACCACTTTTATTAATTGATGAGATGCTTAAAGTAATTAGTCAAGTTACCTGAGGTAACTTGTTCAATTACTTCAGGTAACTAGATTAGTTATTCTAAGTAACCTAAATGGTTATCTCAAGTACTATTAAAAAATACAAATTTTGAAAAAAATGATATTTTTCTAAATATTTTTTAAAAGTGTTATTTTTCTAATAAAATTTTAAGTGATATTTTCTAAATCAATCCATGCTTATCAAAAGAATCAACCCATCCAGGGATTTTTAATTTTTGGTATTTTGAGCCTATAATTTTATGAGAAACCCAACTATATTTTGCTCAATTTAATTGGATCGTGTCAACACAACATGTTCACAACTCCAGGCAGAAAAGTGAAATGATGGGAACTTGAATGCCACAAAAACAGTTGGGAACCAATGTACCGAACATTTAAAATATTATGGATATTTTTTTTTTATGTGTCTTTATAATTATTTCACTTTATCTTAATATGTCAATTTCCTTTTTCCTGTATATCTCTAATCTATTAGTTAAAAGTCCTGAATGTTTTAAAGTGACAAATCAAAATTTATGTGGTTGATACATAGAACTTTAATTGAAAGTATTCAACATTCTTTTAGGGGTGACAATTTATGTTAGCGAGTCATGTCATATCAACTTTTATATATAACAATATTTACCCAGACTTAAACCCAAACTGTTTTATGATCGTGTCTAGAATCCAAACCCAAATTGTTTATAAACAGGTTGACATGACATGCCTAACCCATTTATATGAAGAGTATTTATAAAAAATGGCCTTTTTAAAAATCACTTTAGAAAATGGCCTTTTTTACACGTATTTAATAAATAACTGTTTTATAATTTTATTTTGATAAATAGCCATTTTTAGTTAATCTATTTTTTATATAGTAAATCAATTTATTAAAAAACAAATGAATATATTTTGATAAACTAAATATGAAAAACGACTATTTTATTAAATAATTTTCAAAACTCAGCCATTTTCAAATAGCATTAACGATTATTTTGCAAACTATAATCCAAAATTCGGTCATTTGGCTAAAAAATATTTATATGAATGAGTCATATTCTATGTCACGTTAATTCGACCCAACCTATTCACTCATTTAACATAAATTAATTAAAATAAATTCATTTAACTTTTGTGATATAAATTGACATATAATTGTATTTGCAGACTTAGCCTAATTATCATACCTTGCCTTTGATAGAGGCTTAAGGTTTGAATCCTTCACTTTTTTTTTTTAAAAAAAAAATACATATAGTACACACTTTTTAAAATTAACTATAAACCAAAATACACATATATGTCTAATAATATAAATTAGTTTTATATGAGTCATAATTTGTATACGGATTGACCTCAAAATGACCCGTTTATTAACATATTAAGGCAGGTTAATGTCGATTTGACATAAAATTGACCCATTATTTTCGTGTATTTTACAAGTCAATCCTATTTATGATCCAAACTCATTTGTAGTAAATCCAAATTTCTTAATTTTGTGCTGGTTTTGAGGCGAGTCTTTTGAAATTCAGTATTAAGATTAAAAAGTAGGGTAATAAATGAAAGGCTGAAAGTGATGGAAATTGATGGGTCGTTTGGGGAGTTCCTCCTTGTGCTCTTGCAAAATAACTTCAACCACAAGTAGCTCGTTTTTTTATTACACAAAATTACTATTCATATTTAAGTATGCCAGTAAAAATACCACACGGGAGAAGCTCACATTATTATTATTATTATTATTGTTATTATTATTATTATACTGAAAAGGTATAGAAATTGGAAAACAACATTCTATTATTTAAAAATGTGGATCATTGCCGACCATAGTAGTTATTGCATTTTGTTAGATTTTGTGTTGTATTTTTCTTTAAGCATTTTCTGTTGAAAAAATTGCTTATCTTTCATTGTATTTATTAAATTTACATACTGTTTTTTTCGACTTAATTCAATATTAAAAATTGCACAACATTTGGACGAGTGCTAGATTGTTTCAATGACCCTTGGATCCCTTCAACATGTAATTTCAAGGTTGTTAATACTTCTGCAATACCCAATGCCTTTCAAGATACATAGAACATTGAGACGCTTCAAGTGTTTTCAAAAGATGATGTTAACTGCATGAATAATGCTATGGGACACCAGTAGTGTCCAGCATCACAATGATGTGTCAGTCTGTCACTGGTTAATCATAATTATAATTCAAGTGGGACTCATGGGACCCAATTTATTAATTAGACCATCCAGTGATAAATAGACATGTCATTGTACAATTGCTCTAATGACATATCTTTCAAATTCAATTGGGTACATTTTCCGAAACGGATAATGTGGCACCATACTGCTCATTGGCTAGAAAAGCTTTAGAAGATAAACCACATATTGTTCTAATACCTCTCACTTTATTTTCTTGGTGGAGGAATTGAAAGAAAATTCTTGATCATAACATAAGGATGTTTGGATGGAGAGCTTATTATGAAGCTGTACAAATAACTTTAGTCTTTAGCTCTTCACAGAAGACATGTCCTTCCATATGCTCTTTGAACTAGTTGTAATTCACAGGGCGAAAACAACTGGTCAAGCTTTAATTAGCTACAAATTCGCTCAGAAAATGTGGACTGTCGAATCTAACAAAATTCAAGCTAAATTATAAGGATATATTCAGGAAAGATGTCCTTGTAAAGAAAGATCTTAAAAGAATTAATCGTATAGACGCGTTGAGGCACTAAAGTCGAAGCGGACAATATCTATACAAAAGGGAGGTCGTCGTATGAGATCTAAATGCAATGAAAGTAACGATTTGGAGTTTTTCTTAGAGATAAATCTTGGAACATATGCTCTTCTAGATAAACCTTTGCAATATATGCTTATTGACTAAAACACCCTTAATAACCCAAAAGCATAATTTGTCCTCAAAAAAAAAAAAAAAAAAAACCCTATCAGACCTCCCTCTTTAATCGACAACCGATACTTTCTTCTCGTCTCTCCCTTGGCACCCTCTTTCTCCTCTCACAGTCCTCTCTCTCCTGCTCTTCTCTCTTTCTAGTAGTCTCAGCAATGCCGCCTTTATCCCTCTTGGTATCGTCTTTATCTACTTCGCTAAATCACCTCTCTACTAGGATGAAAGTCAAACCCAGAAATCATTATTAAGCCCTGATTTTTCTGTGAATTTCAATGCAATTTCGCTGACTTTTCGATTATATTTCGATTATTATTCGATGTTTTTCGATATAAATAGCTTTCGACGGAGTTCGATGGCGTTCCGAGGGATTTTCCATCGTGTCTGATGACCTTCCGACGACTTCTAGATGAATTTTTCAACAGAATTCGACGGCTTTTCGACGGACAGATTTCAATGGCTTTCCGACGACTTTTCAATGTACGGAATTCGATGGCTTTCTGATGACTTCTCGATGGATTTTCGAATTTTTTTTTTTTTTTTTTTTTTTTTTTTTTTTTTTTTGGTGTTCAACGGCTTTTCAACAGTGTTGAGATGAATTTCGTCCGCACCATCATTGGGCTCGTCTTTATTCCCTTACCCCTCCTCCTTCCGTCTGATTTCTGTCACCTGAGAATAATGATATGATTGGTTTTTCTCTCCGTGCCTTTGTAGGTTTTCTGGGCAAAATTTTCTGTAAATTTACAAAACTTAAGGGTGTTTTTGTCCTTTAGGTAGATATGAGGATATATTATAGAGTTTTAATGAGGAGAGCATAGATGTCAAATTAGTTACACTATCATGCATATTTAATCAAATCTCTCTTTTCTTATGCATTGCGTCGGGCACATGTATAGAGTCCGCGCTACCATGTGGTCCATAAACCATAATGGTCACGTTAAACCCCCTTTCGCTCTTGTCAATTGGATGTCTATTGTCTAATCTGACAACTAGTCCCGGGAAATTAATATCATAATTAGGCCAATTTCAAACAAGGTATTGGTCACCACATCTTCGTGTGTTTGATATTCTTCTCCAATGAGTATGTGTAAATATAAATTAAATATTTAAATGTTGATGCTGAAATATGAAAAACAAGCCGAGTAGTGGCCTTGCTGGCATTATGCTACTATTCCAAGTTTTGATGATGTTGTACTAAAGGAAGCTTAGGCCAAAAACGACTATTCTTTATTTCTCTCACAATAAGCTGAAGCGTTGGCTTGATTAAGACAGAGCTTAGTTGTGTCTTCTTTATCAAAACTTCTTGCTTATGGTAACAACTCCACCGAGTTTGGAGATTTGTTCTACATATCAATAGATAATTGTCACGTTTTCGAGAACATATGCACATGCTCTCATGAAATTTAATTAAGTTGCACATGAATTAGCGTAGGTAACTCCTAGGTAAGATAATGAACTTATCCTTCACCAGTTGAGTTGTTGAGTTGTTGGTGTGTTAGAGATACTTATAATAATATGTTAATAACAAAATGCTCTTTTACTAAAAAAAAACAAAATCACACAATATCAAATTGGCTTTTCTCTGTCACGAAAATTTTCATTGTGTATGTATGGCTATGGAGTCATATCCAGGATGCTATAATTTGTATCAGAATTGCACACCAAGTAACAGCCGAATTGATGTAGCAAGATTTTATAACGAATATTTTTCAGAAAAGAATATTCAATTAGTAGTTGAAAACACCATAAATTAATTTGGCAAACAATTTAGTTATAAAAGTTGGTGTCCCTCTCATTACAAGTACATATTATTATTATGTGGATCATAAAAATATAATTAAGTAGCGTTTTCTCTCTTTTCTTTTTTATTTTTATTTGCGGTGGAATTAGTACATATAAGTAACTCCAAATAATAATAATAATAATAATAATAATAATAATAAAAAAGAAGAATATAGCTCCAAACAAATAAATATATCCTGGGTTTTGACTTTTTATTTTTGGAACGGTAAATAAAATATTTAAAAAAATGAAATAATGATGAAAAGGATACGAAGAAGAATATTAGTCCCAAGACTGAAAGAATCAGCAGTTTGGCCCTCCAAAGTCCTATCCTATCAAGTTCGTCCCAAATGGCCTCAACGGTCGCTTCATTTTCTCTCAGCTTATTTTCCCAGAATCCAAACAGAACCCCAACAAACTCCTCTCTTCTGAAGCTCTTCCCTAACTGTCTCCAACCCATTTCTGTTTCCTCCAGACCCACAAACCTCTCTCTCCCAATCCCTCGCTTTCTTACCAGCAATGGCGGCTCTTTCAACAACGACAACTCCTCCACTCGCGTCTCCGCCCATGGTCTCTCCACACTCCCCCTTTCCACCAAGGATTACGAGGTAATCATGCTCGATTCCCTTCTCTCCTCCTGTTTGGTTCCCTAGAAAATTTCAGCCTGGAAAAGGAAAAACAAATGATGAAAGTTCAGTTACGAAAAATTCGAAATGGTATTCATTCAATGTATGGTTTGCCTAATGACGCTTGACATTTTTTTGGCCAAAATGAATCATTGTAATGTGGAATTTTTTATTTCTTTGAGGGAGTTTGACGGTTTTATGGACGGATTATCCAAACCAGTGTACCAAAATTTTTGTACACGATAAGTGAGAGTTGTTAGCGTTTAATTGGTGTGTTGAAACTTACTGCGAATGAATTTGATACCATTTATCAATTGAATAATAACAATTCACTTGCCACGTGTGTTGCTAGCATTATCCTTTTACGGACACAATTGATGAGATTTCTTATATTATATCTATGAGCTTTTTATTTATGAGTTCTTCTGATTCCATCTGATATATTATTCCTTTATGCGACTTCCATTTTGGTTACAACGAGTCTTTTGAATTTTTAAAAGGGTTGACGTAGTTTTAGGCTTGATTTTCTCTTTCTTTAATATTGGTTATGCATTTACTCATGTCACGTACCAATAATGTGCCTGGTTATATTTTTTCTTGACCTCAACACAAATCTTAGTTTTCTTCAAGTTTACGTTGCGGTCTGGAATTTTGTTCTCACTAAATCGAAACACGATTCCGACTTCTAACTGCGAATATATTGTGTTTAACTGCTATGAAGCCCTACATGTTTTAATAACAATAGTATTTAGATGTAATTATCACTTTTTGTTTTTAACAATTCAAATAATGGTTTTATTTCTAAACTCTTCATTTATATTAATCTGAGACTGAGATGAGGAGTTTCCATCTGATCAACCTTTGTCTTTCAATCTGCTAAATGATCACTAAATCCTAGACAGAGTTTGGGACTGGTTTGTAACTGAAGTTTGTTTCCTTTTCCTTTGTCCGGTTGGATTTTTAAAATTTTTTTTCTTACTCATACTAATCTTGTGAGAAACAAATGCAGTTTTTTGATGGTTCTTCTGAGGTGGAGCTGAGGCTACAACTCTGTGGCCGAGATATTCAAAGTTCCAAAGATATTTTTGTGGATGCAAATGAAACCTCTTTAACAATCAGACTACAGCATCCTGGATCTATTGTCACACTAATTGAAACTAATCGTCTGTTTGACAGAGTAAAGCCTGCAGAAACAATCTGGTTTGTGCAACTTAAGTGCATGAGTTATGCTAAATACTCTGGCTCCACATGTTTAGGAACTTTTATATTTTAATTTTTTTTTTCAAACAGGTTTATAGATGATGATCAACTGGTTGTAAACTTGAAGAAGCATGATCCAGATTTGAAATGGCCTGACATTATGGAGTCCTGGGATTCTCTGACAGTGGGATCTTCACAACTTCTGAAAGGAACTTCAATCTACATTATTGGAGAGTCAACTGATATCAACCAGAAAGTGGCTCAGGAACTTGCAGTGGGTATCGGGTAAATACTCTGACTTGTTTTTGGCTTTGGATACATGATTACCATTATTTTACATCAACAGGAAATATGGATGTTAATAATTATCCTACTATTTTATTTCTCCTTTCTAAACATGGTTCTACCAAATTATGCATGTTTCTCTGTCCTTTGGCTGTAATCCTTCACTGTAACTAATGACAGTCTCATGTTCTGTTCAGTTAAATTACTTACTCAAAACATAATTACTATAACCATCTTAAGTCTTACGAGATTAGATTAAATAGTGTAACCTTGAGCCCCTATATTAGGTTGATTTTGTGCATTTAACTTTTATTTTCTTTTTCAATATCCAGCATTCATCCGTTGTACCTGTGCATCATCAGTAACTCACATTCCCTTTTGCAGTTAAAACTCAGTAGCAAGTAAACCTTGTAAAATTGAGCTAGATAATGTCGTGGCTTAATTACCTCTGTTTTAAAGGTTGACTTGGTTTTCAGGTACACACCACTAAGTACAAAAGAGTTGCTGGAAAATTTTGCCAAGCAAACTATTGATTCTTGTGAGTATATTCCATTAATTAATCATTAAAACTGATCTTTTGCCTCCCTTTATAGAAATCAATTTAGCATGCCAACACACATGTATGAAGTCATGTGACATAGTCTGATTTTTATGGTAAACTATCAGAATTTTAATGCTTCAAAAAGGGACTAATTTTTTAATCTATATGCATGCTATATGTGTGCTTTCTTTCAGGGAGGTACTAAGACATTACTGTGTTAAATGGAAATTGATCTTTCTCTTCTATTTATGATT
Organism: Trema orientale; assembly: GCA_002914845.1. Taxonomy (NCBI): domain Eukaryota; kingdom Viridiplantae; phylum Streptophyta; class Magnoliopsida; order Rosales; family Cannabaceae; genus Trema; species Trema orientale. The sequence continues at coordinate 449,628 of JXTC01000148.1, forward strand.
TATCTTATCCGTGAAATTCTTTATTAAGCAAAAAAACAAAAGAAAGAGAAGTTTGTGGCCCTCTCCAACCTAGTGAAGCCATATCTTAGATTAAAATATACATGTTTTACCCTTCTTATTATCCATGATGCTGTTGTCAACACTATTTCTTGATCTAATCCCATTCCACCCATTCCTTAAATTATTGGCTACTTATCTAGTTAGCCAGGGACTTACCTTTCAGTGATCTTCTTGAGTCCACCATCTTGTTCAATGTTAATAATCTGATACAGTTTGCCGTTTCTGTCCTCTTTTTCTGTTTTCTTCTTTGTTTTGAGATGAAATACAAATCTAAAGTGACGTAATTAGGCGAAAAAATAACAAAAGAAAAAAGAAATAGTAGAAAAAGAAGAAGAAGAATAAAATTAAGCTGATATCCTAATGATACAATGACATAAATAAATGGTATCAACCTGACCCCGTGTAATCATTTCAGGGGTTCTTGCTGAAGGCTCTGATTCTGTAGCAGAAGCAGAAAGTGCTATATTAGAAAGTTTAAGTAGGTACTGCCTATTAAATAAATTGTTGTTTGTTTGTTGTATAATTGTTTCTCTATTGAAAACATATTCATTTCTTGGTTGTTCCTGCAGTCATGTTCGGACTGTTGTTGCAACGTTAGGAGGACAGCAGGGAACAGCTCAAAGGGCGGATAAATGGCAACATCTGCATGCAGGATTTACCGTATGGTTGTCGCAAACTGAAGCTATAGGTAATATTTTCTTTCAAATATGGGACTCCTACCATTGCTTACCATTCCTGGATTTGTTTTTTCTTAACATTTTTAGACTTCCAGCAATCTGCAATTTGAACTTTTCTTCCTTCTCAATAAAGTCACCCTTTGCATTTTTCCTTGTAATTGATTAAAAAAACCATATTATTGTTTTCTTTCGTAGATGGTGATTTCTGAGATAATGCTTTTTCTGAGCTGCATATACCCATAAAACACAAATTTATAGCCTTTTCGTTCTCTGTGACACATCCTACTCATGATATCTGCAACTCAATTTATATGGTTTGCAGAAGCTTCTTGATTCCCAACCTTCTTATGTTCTCTTTTTTTTTTTTTTTTTTTTTTTTTTTTTTTTTTTAATGAGAATATTTGTTGCATTCGTGGAGCATTGTTCCATTTGATGGGAAGTTGAGAAAACACGGAATCTTGGTTTTCAAATTTGTGTTTACATCTTACATGTGGTTATTGAGGTGATATGGATATGGACCAAACGATCCCACAATTTAAAAAACCTATTAAGTGTCCCAAACTGCAATGCAAAATGATTCCTAGATAGGCAAAGTCCATATTGATCAAGTAATTAGAGTATGAGGCCCCCACATTTTGTACCTTATAGAAAATTTGTTTAAAAGGAAATTGGAGGCCACCAGTGCAGAAGCTTGTATTGATTAGAGTAACTTGGTTAACGTTTTCCATTTTGGTACGGCATATTAGCTCTGTGAACTTGAAGTCTCAAACTTCAATGAAGATCAACTTCAATTAACTTCGCTTATTTTCAGCCAAAAGTGGAAAAGGAGGGAGGTGCAGTACCAGGAGTGCTTTATTGAATTTGAATCATTTTTAGAGGGGGACCTGCTAAATTTTGAGCACTTTTTTTTCCCTGAAGAACATATGATCAACTAGCCGATCATTCTGATAAAATGATGCATCTCCATCTTGCCTATTATGCTTGAAATGAGATCGCTTGTATGGTTATCAAATAACTTTTGATTGAAACATGCAATTCTGTGGGTTCGATAGACTTTCCTGAAAAAGTGCTCCCTTTTGTAATCAATTTTGAAACTGTTGTAGAAGCTCCACATGCCCAGTGTCTTACTTAAGAACCTAGATAGATAAACCTTGTCCTCATTAGTTGCAATTAATTTCTGTCAGCAATCCCTGCTAACTTCCTTGCAGATGAAGATTCAGCAAAAGAAGAAGCCAGGAAACACATTCAAGATGGCAGGTCAGCTTACTCGAAAGCAGATGTTGTTGTCAAGTTTCAGGGTTGGGATGCAGATCATGCCAAAAGTTTGGCACAGGCATGCTTGAGCGCCCTCAAACAATTAATTCTATCTGACAAGAAACTCCCAGGTACTCCATAGTTTTTCTCGTAACCTACGGATTAGTTTAACCATATATGATGCCCGTTCTACTTGTATACTTTATTGGTTCATTGAAAGAAACTTTACTTGGAAGGAACGTTGGATGAAAACCCCAAAATTTGATCCTTTTGTCATCTAATACTCAGTAAGAAATCAAAATACAAACAGCAGGAACATCATTGATGATTGCTTGAATGTGGCTATTTAAGTAAGACACTTGTAAATTTCTACAATATTTATGGTGGGATCTTACCGAACTTTTATTTGCTTGTGACTCTTCTGTTTGAAGGTAAGAAGAGCCTCTACATAAGGTTGGGATGCCGAGGTGACTGGCCAAACATCAAGCCTCCTGGGTGGGATCCATCTGCTGGAGATGATGTATCTCCTGGTGCATTATAATGCAATTTTTGTTCATGGTGATGTTCCCATTAACTTATTAAATGTGAAATGTGAAGAGTTACCTCTCACAATGGGGCTTGTTTAATCAAGATTAAATACGTGTAAGGAAGATCTACCTGCGCAGACTTGATATTGGAATCACTTTCTTTTCCCTTCGAAATATGTACATGGTCCCACTTTGCCACTCAAATTATGAAAAGTTATATAAATAACCCCTGAACTATAAAAATCTTCCTTTCGTCAGTTAGTTAACTGAGAAAATTATGTGATGGTCACATGATCTAATTTTAAGTGTGTCCCATAAAAAAACCACCTTGGAAATATGAAGAATTCCAAAATATTATAAACATCAGATATTGGCTTTGTTGGTGTTTATAGAACATATTTGAGAAGATAATTGTAGGGAGATTTAACTTTGTCAAAACTTATATAATTTCTCATTGATGATAGAGAGATTTGCAAGACGGCCTTCAAGTTGGGGCCATAAGAATTTTTTTTTTTTCGGACACGTACTTATCTTTTTAGGAATACTACCAAAGATATAACCTTTAGAAAATAATTATCTTTTAGTATGGCTTTTAGTATATTTTTTTTAAATAGTTTAGCTAGAAGAAGTTGGTTTCTCAAAGTTAGTTTCTCTGGTTATTGTAAGAAACTAATTTAGTTTTTTTATTACATATTAGTTAATGATTTCTAATAGACAACTAGGTAACTGAAAACAATAATTTGGTTACTAGAAACTAACTGAGAAACCAAATAAATTTTTAGTAATAACTAGAGAAATCAACAATAATGAATAAAAAACTATCTATTTATCAGACAGAGATACCAAATAACCAGAATCAAAGAAACCAATTTAGTTACCAAAAACTAAGAAACTAATTTAGTTACTTGAAATAATTTAGTTACTGGAAATTGAGAAACCAAATTGGTTTTATTCAAGCAAATACATTTAAACACCCTAAAAATCTCTCTTCTCTTCTCTTTAGTCATTGGCTTTATACAAATTTCAACATAATAATTCCCAGTCCATTCAGTAGTCATTAAAGTGTCTATCCCTTTCTCACCATGAACTTGCTGGTTTTGCTTAAACCAAATAGTCTACATAATGATGACCAGCTTAAAATCCTAAACTCCAACTAATCTAGATAGTTCTTTTAACACAAAAAATCAATCATAGCAGTTTATAATAGACAATAACACACAAAATAAGGGATTGACTACCAATATGGAATTACTATATATTACCCAATGTCAACCAATTCATCATTCTTAAATGAATTACAACAAACACCCGGCAAGCAGGTAAAATACACAATTTCAATAAATAAATTGAAAAAACTGAAAGCATAAGCTATCAAAATTACAATTTTTTAGTAATAAAAAGCAAATTCCACCACTAACAAATCCATGAATTGTAATGAAATTCACTCACAAAGCATGAAAATGAAGAAATTCAATATTGAAAATAAACCTGGGAAAGCATTGATGCCAATCTTCTCACAAGATCATCTAAGTGGCGTGATTGATCACACTGCTAAGAACAATAATGGATTGGATTATAGTATCAGATTGAATTGTGATGGATTGGATTATATAAACTTAATAATATTCCATGTTTGGTGTAGTATTGTATCGGATTATGATTATTATTATAATGTAGGACTCACTCTTTATTTAAATGTGCAATAAATTTATTTAAGATTAGTTTAAATCATAAAAAATGTAAAAAAATATTCATAATGTGGGATCTGCTAGTTTTGAAATTTGGAATAAACGTGGGTCTCACCATTTTAATTCTACACTTTTGAGTGAGATAATTAAATATGAGATTATTTTAGGGTTATGGATTATTTATCATAATCCCAAATTAGTATCAAATATAGGTATGGGATAAATAAGCTCAATTCTAATCATAGTCCTATATACCAAACAAGGCCTAAAGTACAAAGTATAAGGCTAAAAATGGGTTTTACGCTATTATTTATTAGTTATTTTCCAACCAAAAAAAAAAAAAAGAAAAAAAAGTTTCCGTTGTAATTTGTATGAGCGGAGTACCGCATCCGGGAGTGGGAGGGTTTTTATTTCTAAAGGATCGTATGCGCATTACATCAGAATCAACGGGGTAATGCTTTCACCTAAACCTTTCACCTGTAAACTAGTATTGAGTTTCTGCGGCAGCCTATCTCATTTAGTACATCTAGTTTCACCATTTCTTAATTCAAAAAAGCCCTCTACGAAGCTCGTTATACATAACACCTTTATTCCGAGTTAATAATAAAACAGAGGATAACTTTTTGGAATAACAGACAAAATGGTCACACCCCCAAAAGTGGATCTGGGACATAAGAATCTAAGTAAACTAGAATCAATATGAATATCCAAACGATCTCTTTCAGATTAAGAATTCCATAACTCAATGGAAAAATGGGGAAATAGATTGGCCCAAAATGAACACTTCAAATTCTGAACCCAATAGCGCTATACGAAGATTGGCCTAAAACTTGTAAAACAGAGATGAACACCAAATTATGTAAAATCCTTTTAGGGATGGGGTTTCCAGTTGATACAAAAACGAGTGATGGGTCATTCCCGAGCAAGTTTTTCCATTCAGAATCACCTTTACAAACAAGAGAACATTTAGCTATGGAGGGAGAGAGAAGAAAGAAAGACCTTGTATTTGGAGATGGCATCGTCGAAGGCATTGATGAGAGCAGAATTAACCCACAAATCGCCTTGCTTCGCCATAACCTCTCTTCTCTTCTGAGTTACCGCCCACCTCTCCCTAAGGCCTAAGAAACCCCCCTTCCCTCCTTTTCTTTAATAAAAGACTTATTTGCGTCATTAGTCCCTAATCTTTAGGTCTTTTTGCATATTGGTCCCCGAATTTTAGTTTTTGGCATATTAGTCCTCAAATTTATAATTTATGTGCAGCAATAGTCCGCCAACCAAACTTTGTTAGTTTCTCTGTTAAAATGTTACGTGATAAACATATGACTCATTTTAAGAACATTAAAAAAATTAATATTTTTAATTTAAAATAAAATAAAAAACAAAAGGCATTAAAAAGTAAATAATGAAATGAGAAAAAGAATTTACTTTCCCTTCTCAATCTTGTACTTCGTCTCTTTTCAGTCTCTTCTCATCTTATTCCTCTCACGCTCTACTATCTTCAGTCCCCAAAATGGCAGCCATGCCCCATCTGATTTGGAATCTTGTGTTGTGCCGAGAAAGCCAAGAAACTCAGCTTCATTACAGTTGATAAACATCGAGCTCTATGTCGTCACTAGCTATTCGATCGACAAGGCCAAGGACTTCATCTTATCCAACAGCTTCCCTCCTCCCAGCGAGATCTATGGCTCCCACGAGTTCCTTGATTTTGGTTTAATATGTGTTTTATTTTCATTGATTTGAAAGTACTGGGTATACTTTTAATTTTATTGATCTGGGTCATGGGTTTGTCTTCATTAGTTTTATGCTGGGTTTCTTTATTAGCTTTATGAAAATAGAAGAAATGAAGAGGGACAGTCATAGAGGGAGAAAGGAAAGACATTCTTTTTTTCTTTCTATTTTTTATCTTATTTTATCTTGAATTGAAATTTGGGAAAAAAATAAATTAATGTTCTAAAATGAGTCATGTGCTTATTACGTGATATTTTAACAGAGAAACTAACAGAGTTTGGTTGGAAGACTATTGCTGCACATAAATTATAAGTTTGGGGACTAATATGACAAAAACAAAAGTTTGGGGACCAATATGTCAAAAGACCCAAAGATTAGGGACTAATGACATAAATAAGCCTTTAGATTTTGTTTGGACTGACAACTGGTGCGCTTTACTTCACAATTGCGAGCTGCATTTTGTTTCGTTGCAAAGACTTTTAGGACTGCCCTTCTCGTACTTACCTTATAATTGGTAATGTTGTGATCACAACAATAAAAATAAATTAGTACGTGAGTATTAGCAGTGTTTTTAGTAGTCACTTTATCAATATGTGCAGTTTCACAAATTATGGATCAATTAGAGATAACATTTCTGTCAAAAGTATCTTGTAACTTCTATGGGCCAAATTACAGCGGGTAAGGCATAAGATTACACCTGCCTGCTATCTTCCTTTTGTTTTTGGTAAATAGTCCTTGGAACCCTGATATTTTTTCCCCTTTTGCCCATATATGTAAATAAGTGTGTGTTTATAGTATTTATTTAGTTGCCATATTACTTGTTTCTCATACTATTTTGATACTTTCACAAATACTGCTGTGTTATGAACTGATCTTTTTTTTCTTTTTTTTTTTTTAACTTTCGTTCTAGATAATGCATGGAAAAAAAAAACCAGAGATGTTTCAAAAGACAATGGAGAAGTCATAAGCAGCAGTGGAGATCATCCTTTTGCTGGTATTGAGTCTATTGATGAACGTCAGGAGACTAAAAGGTAACCTGATCTGTTATTTTTACTCTTAATAGAATTGGCGTATTATTATAACATCAGTCAAAAAGGAAGCATCATTGTGTTACATTATTCGTGATTTGGAACCGATGTTTCATACGTATCAGGTGCCTATTTATTTAGTTCTTATTTGTGCCTCTATTGGTTTATAACGGTCTTCTAAAGCCTAGAACAAAAATGTTTTCTTTGTTATTTCCTTTCAACTATTTGGATTTGTTTTCTATAATATGGGTATCTTATCTGATTCTATGAACCATCTTTAATATGCCTATTTTATTGAAGGCATGTTCTGTAGTGGCTTCCTTAGAATCATATATTTTGTTATAAGCCTTGTACCATCCCTTGGGTCATGCGAAGACATGCAGGAGGGAGCAGATGAGAAAAGCAATCTTCAACAAGATACTTCTCCACCGGTGGGAGAAAGTACTAATCCTTCTGAAGTCAAAGAAACTCTTTGTATAGATCCACCTCTACCTGAGTCCTACGCCGAAGTTGCTCAGGATGTGCAACAGAGCTTTTCACATTCACAAGGTGCACAAGATTATAACCAGTTACCCCGTCAATATTATGAGCTTGAGGAGAAGAGCCAACCGATAATTCAGCAGCTTTATCAATATAGTCGTTGCAATTATCAAGGTACCAGCTCTGGTATGCAGTGGGCTAATGGTCCTACAATTCAAGAACATCGAGATTCCAATGCAGCTATGTCCTGCTCTTGTTGCCCATATGTGAATCAATGTTTTGCCGCTCCATGCACTTCAGTTCCTACTTGTTTTGTGGGTGCGTCATGTGCTGGTGAATCTCGTACTGATGCTTGTGGAGCAATGGATCCTAGGGAGTCCTTCTCTCAGCAAGACGGCTACATAGTCGAGGCAGCAATGGGAGCTGCCGAAAGAGCATTATCTTCCGTGAGAATAAAACTTTCTGGTGATTCTAATCCAACTGAAGGTAAGCATGATATCCAAAGTATAGTTTCTTAGGAAGATAGTTTATCAAGCACTTAGCATGAAACGGCTGTCATAAAGCTTTTAAGTATCTAAGTGAACATACCTCAGAGGTTCTAATGTTCCAAATTTGACCTTTTAAGACATTATCTGTGACATTATTTCAATTTCTAGAGTCTTGTGTTCTTCATTGACTGCCCTTTTTGTTCTATTGGGTGTCCTTTTAGTAAAGCAAAAGTTTTAGCACATTAAAAGAAACAAGGTCCAATTGCAATTATTTTAAAAGTGGGCATCGAGTCCAATTATTCGCAAGTTTTATGTGTTGTTATATTGGCCAGTGGTCATTAAGTTGTTTTCGTTGAATGATCAAATCGGTGTTGTCTTGAGTGATTTCTCAGTGACAATATCTTTGAGGTGGTACTATATTGGTTTTGCTGGTTTTATGGTGAGGTTAAACTGTTGACACGATTATTGTAAAACCCCAAAATATTGTAAGGGTGTTTTGGTCTTTTGACCATATTTTTCAAAAAAAAAAAAATTCGAATTTTGGATCAAAGTGTGAAGATTTCTGAACCAGGGACTAAATTACAAAATTTGAGGACTCAATTGAAAGCGATTTGAAAAATAGAGACTTGTGTGCAATTTTAAAAATATTGCACAACGCATTTATGCCCGGCCACGTGGCCAGCTCATTTCCCCCTCTCCCCTTCTCTCTCCTCCCTTCCAATTCCCCTCTCTATAAAAACGGCGAAAACGCCGAAATCACAGTGGTTCTCTGACGAAGCTCTTTCCGTCGTCGACGAGCATCGCCAGTTGCCGAAATCAAAAGCTCGTCGCCAAACGAAGCTCTTGCCACTGGTCCCGTAGCTTGAAACTGCCTCGTTTGCCGCAGGTGATGCAAAGAAGCAGCGATAGTTTTTCCGATGCCGACGAGTTTTCCGACAACATTTTGACGTGAAATTGGTCTCGTCCAATTCGTCTTCTCATGGGCAATCTCCTAGTAAGTGTCTTGTAGCTCGATTTTACTCTGTTTAATTTCAATCTCATTGACAGTTTTATGTGTAAATAGTTTCAGAGTTGACTTTTTGATCGACTGTTTGATTTCAAAACTAATATCATTTTTGGAATGTACATAAGAAATGGTGAAAAATGAGATATATATTGACTATATTTCGAAACGGACACGAAAAATGAAATCAGACGGTTCAGATTTGCCTCGTATTGTGTGCCGTGATCGAGCAAGTTATATGTCTAACTTAGCTATTTTAGGTGCTAGAAATTCAGTGGTGAGGTACGTTTCACAATTTGAAGCTCTATTTGAAAATTGAATTTTCAAACCATGTTATCGAAGGTTCAAAAACGATGTTGGACCCTCTGAACGATAACCAAACAACGCCAAACACTCTCCATAGCGCTATCTAATTGCTCGATTGAGGTAGGATTCGATTACTTGATTCTAAAACTAGTTTAATTTATGAATGTACATATTTTCAATAAATATGGAATTTCGTGAACTAATTTATTAAAATTGTTTTTAAATCTATTTTGACTTGATTTAAGATTTAACCGCCTGGGAGGCACGTCACACTGGGTGGCGTGTCATATATATTGTTTTGAAATATTTTCTACAGGAAATTAGATTTTTGGGTTTTGATTAAAAATAGCCATTGTGCTGTCAAAATTTTTAGAAAATCTAAAATAATTTGAGAACTCAATTTTGAGGACTAAAAGTGGTTTGATTAAAAAATATTGCCTGGTTATTTTATGATTTTGTAGAAATTGTGCATATCCTTATTCTGTCATTCATATAGCATTTGCATGCATTCACATACTTACGAGGCCGTTGAACTTACGGTACCCCACGTTGGGTGCTCGGACTTACGGTCACCTTTATAGGTGGCTTGGACTTATGGTTAATCCACTAGGACACTTCGGATATCATGATTGTATACATAGTTATATGTTAGCTTGAATAGATATGTACTAGTTTTGATGAGATGTTTTACAATAGTTTGGAATGTTTGAACCTTTAGACTGTGATTTCTACTTAGATTTTGTGAATTGTTTTAAATAGACCACTAACTATATAAGATCTTCAACGTGAGTATATTTCTTATATATAAAAATCTATAATTGATTCTCTACTGGGCTTTAGCATACCCCTCCTTCTTCTCCCTTAGGTGACACTCAGTGTGATGGCATTATAGGCTTACTAGCTTGTTTATATTTTGGTAAATTCCTATTAGACTTAAGTATTATAGACTTTAGTAGGAATTTAGATTTAATTATAATTGAGTAAGCTTATTTGTGGGATTTGGACATGATTTGTATAACTTATTTCTATGTTTGGGTGTGAGATAATTTTTCGATGCATGACTATAGAATACATATTTTAATTACAGTCTATGTTTAATGAATGTAGCATAACTGTGGGATTTTCTTTCAATTAAACATTTTATCGAGGTCAGTTTGAAAAATTAAAGTTTCGAATTATTTTTAAAATTATTTCCAGTATTTCTATTTTATGAAATATTAATTTTGCCACTGACCCTAGCCTCGGGTCGTGACAATTATAATTCAAGTTATTATATATTTCTTATACTTAACATGAAAAAAACATGTTAGATTGAGGTTGACAGTGAAAGATCTATTTTTATGTATATTACTAAATAATTAATTAATTGATTAAGTTAATTATTAATTAATTATGTTGTAACACATATATGAAAAGTTGTTGCAATAACGAGTATTTATATTGTAATAATAACAAAAAAATATATAAAGAATAAATACAAGACGTTTTTAACGTGGTTTGAACCTTAATCTCTTACTCCAAGGGACCACATCCAGTGATTAAATAAATTAGTAAATTATAAAAGATTACAAACACGAATTACAATAGTTTTGACTCTGGCTCTATCACGCCTATTCTTGGATTGTTTAGACTCTGGTGTCAACCTCACCGATATGGATTGTTTAGATAATGGTGTCAATCTCACCAACTTACGGGTTGTTTAGACTCCGGTGACTATCTCACCTACACTTTAGTTGTTTAGACTCCAGTGACTATCTAACCTACACTTTAGTTGTTTAGACTCCGGTGGCAATCTCACCCGTTTAGACTCTGGTGGTGACCTCACCTATATCGGGTTGTTTATAAATCTAGTGCCAATTTCACCTTATACTCAATGAGTTTTTAATAATCAAGAGTGAAAATCATTTATTTATTTATTTTTAAAGGAATTAACATCAACTTTATTTTGTCCTTCCCAGCTCATGTATACAATGTTTTTTGGACGGAGGAGAAGTATACTTATCAATCGTTTTTTGTTAATTTATATATTACTAATCTTTTTTTTTTTAATCTATGAGAGCGTGTTTGAACATTGTTCTTCGTCTATTTTAGCTTTAGATTTCTAATTCATAAATTGAATTAGACTTTGTCATCTTTGATAAGAACCATTGGAACGCCTCGAATGAATTTTGAAGAGAGATGGAGAAATGAGATTCGCATTCAGTATTAAAAATTTATAATCTACGAACAAAAGTTGCAATCACTAGAGCAATTTCAACCAAAAAAAGAAGAAGAAGAAACTTAATTGATAACAAGGCATATGTTAATGTATTTAATTACGTACGAACACTAATCAAAGGAACATGTAAAAACTGAAAAAGTTTTAAGGGTAATTTGGATATTTAAAGAGGGATGACATTGTTGTAATTTTATTTTTTCGGAATAAAATACTCTAAAATATCTAGAATTTTAAAAAATAGGGTGCTATAGTGTTTCGAAATTTTCTTAAAAGGGCCCCTAGAGTTTCAGATTCTCACAAAAGAAGGCTCAAGAGAGAGGAGAAAGAGTCGGTTCTGGTCAGCCTCGCCGTTGCCACATGCCATCGATGCCGGACTCACGCACCACCCTGCACCGTAGAGGACTCACCTCAGTCAGATCCCTACTAGTTTCTCTGGAATCGGAGCTCCAGTGGCCAAGATCCATCTCTTCGAAAATCACGCCTATAGTCCGATTTTTTGGCGAGATTTTCGCCGTCCGACATCGATTTGTCTCACTGCCGGCACGTGCAGTCTCCTCTCGCTGTTACCGACCTCCTCCAAGTGGTTGCACGGTCAAATTCGTTGTGGGTAAGGATTTCACTATTTTTATCCTTTTTACCAACTTTGTAAAAAGAGATATTTACGTAATTATTTTGGCTACGTAATTTATTAACCCGAGGTAAATATATAAGGTGAAAGAGGATTAAAAATTATGAATAATTACAATTGGTAAAAGTAAAAGTTGTATCCGTAAGTACAGTAAATTCTAATTAGAAAAAGATGACTTTTTTCTAAATATTTACAAAAAGTGGTATTTATATAATTTTTAGATTTTTGAGCTTAATTAATGCTCGGGACCTCGAAACTGAGTTCTGACTTCAAATTTGGACTCAGTGAGGTCGAGAAATGAATTTTGATATAAAATATTACTATGTTTCAAAGTGGAACGAAAATTGGAATTTTGTGGCTTAAAATTGTATCATTTTGAGTGCCACCGACTGGTCTCGCACCGGGACCCACTTTTGGCAAAGTATATATATAACCTAGCATTTTCGGGTGCTTTGAATTCAGTGGTGATCTCTATTTCTCCATTTGAGACTCCGGTGGAAAAGTCACCTTTTCAAGTGGACTTACCGAGAACCGAAAATTGTCATTTGAACACCTGAGTGACCAACGGGGGATCCTTCGAGCGTCATTAGCCTGGTATTACTATCATATCAAGGTAGGAGTTCGATTACCTAATTTTTATATCTGTTTTGGATTTTAATTGTATTAAAATTTATTTATGAAAAATCGTGATTTTATGATTATTTGAGAAATTGTTGAAAATTGTTGGATTGTACTGAGATTAGACTGTGTGGTTTTTTTTTTTTAACATATTTTTATATAGTGATTTTGGTGTAAAATAGCGATGTGCTGTCTTTATTACAGTAAATCCCAGAATAATGCCAAGTTGGATTTTAAAGTATGATTTGAATATTAAATGCATGTTTGTTGTGAACTGTTACATATTTGTACATACCATAGGATCACACACTTGAGTTCCATTATAGCATCGCGATTTTTTAAATCGCTGGTGAGTTACTGTAGCGATAGGTGAGAGACCTGGGCTCCTGCGCAGGTTTCTGCTGATACGCCTACGGACAGTGTCAGGATGCTGGATATCTCTGTTACAGAGGTATTACAGGACCGTGATGGGAGGATGAGAGCTTATTTATTTACCTGTTTTGTATGATATGTACAATGATATGGTTTTGGATTTGGTTTTGAATATGTGATTATTCTAGATACCAATGATTTATAAACTTGATTTATAAATAGATTTAAAAGTACTAACCATATAGGTTTGAGAAATTGCATCCATCCAAAAAAGTAATGGAATTCCTACTGAGCATGTAAATGCTCACCCCTTTAATTTTTCCCTCTCAGGTAGTGCTTGGTGTGATTTTGGAGACTTATGAGTAGTGGAGTGAGGAGCTAATTACCTTATTGGGAATTGGTAACTATGTAAAATAACTCTGTTATTTATCTTGGCTTGTATTAAACACTTAAGAGCTCATTCCACGGATTCGGTTTGTATAATTTATGTGTTGGACTGCGAGATTACTGATAATGATACCTAGTTTATTTTAAAAAATTTCATTAATAATCTATGTCTAATGGTGATCACAAAAGGGTGAGAATTTTATTTTTAAAATTATTTTATAAATTTTTTAAAAAAAATTTTGAATTTCCACATGTAAAATTCCATTTCTGCCATTGGTCCGAGGTTTGGGTCGTAACAGATCAAGTACGTAAATCAACAAAGTATAAGAATAAATGTCTTTCTCATCAAATTCTTTCCAAAAATACATTTAATTCTAAATAAAAACTAATCAGTCTTGCCCGATGGAGAGAGGGAGAAAACACAAAGACCAAGCAAAGCATAGAGATCGAATAACAACGAAGATCGAGCTTGAATGGTTAGAAATAATGGCGGAATCTATCAAGCTCAAATGACCTTGAGGGAGAGAGAATGATATATATGATATAGATCAAGCTTTGGATTGATGGTCAGAAAGAATGGTAGAATGCATTATAAGCTCAAGCCGCCTTGAGATAGGGACAATATAGATCAAGCTTTCAGGAAAAATATAGATCAAGCTTTGGGAATGATATAAATCGAGCTTGCATGGTCGAAAAGAATTGTATAATTCATTAAGCTCAAGCGGCCTTGCGAGAGACGACATAGATCAAACTTCGGGAACAATGATAGACACCGTTTGGCTCCTTCAACTTAGAGGGAGAGAACCATGCCACATAACAAAGGTAATTATGACGTAAATTTGTAAGATCATCATTTATTAATATAAAATAAATGACCATATAGCTATAAATTAATTAAAAGAATCAGACATTTTCTAACTCAGTAAATAAAAAAAGGACAATGGGCATAATTTCCATTGATTAAACCATTACTGTATGGTTAGTTTGAATACTAAAATATATTATACATACTATAACATCACGGTTGAGACTATATATTTGCATCACTGTAGTTTGAGTCTATGGTGAATTATTGCACAACTAGGTGTAAAAAGTAAGAAGCTTGCATTCATCCGGTGAATTTTTAAGGTAGCAGGTTTTTTTATTTTTTATTTTTAAAAAAGGGGACACGGGGCGACTATGGATAGCTAATCTTTAGTCAGGACATGATCTCTTGTAGCTCCGAATCCTATTAATGGGAATGTTCGCTAAGGGCCTTCAGGTGGGCTGCGTCACCCTGGCCCCACCAAGTATCTCGTCGGCTAGGTGACTTAAGTAGGCAATACTAGGAGGTGGGCAATGTAGGCACGCCTTGCAGACGCTGGTCGAGGTTAAGGAAAAGCAAAGTTCTGCGGAAAATTCCTGACATCCCTTAGATTCGAACCCGTGATTTCTGCCTTGCCACAATCCTCTAACCATCTAAGCTATCACACTCGGTGGTTGTAGCAGATTTTGTTAGAAAAATGGTTTAAACCATTATAAATAGCTATTGTGAGGCATGAAAATTCCTAAATAGAGCTTAGGTGAATGAGAAATTAAACCCAAGGTGAAAAGGTTCTAGAATTGGATTTGTAACATACTGGAGCTACAAAATTCATTTTGGACCATTATTTAGCCTCATAGAGTTGAGGTAACAGCCAAAAATATTTTGGCTGTTATGTTATAACAGCCAAATATTTTTCAGCCATATTAATAGGCTGTTACTGTTATGTTGTAATTTAGTTATAACAACCAAATATTTTTCAGCCATATTAATAGGCTGTTGCTGTTATGTTATAATTTTTCAGCCATATTAATGGACTCTTGCTGTTATGTTTTTTAGCCATATTAATAGGCTCTTGCTGTTATGTTGTAATTTTTCAGCTATATTAACGGACTCTTGCTGTTATGTTATAACAGTCAAACATTTTTCAGCCATATTATTGGGCTATTGCAATTATGTTGTAACAGTCAAATATTTTTTAGCCATATTAATAGGATGTTAATGGCTTGGTTTTCCCATGAATACTATAAAAGGGGACCTTCTCCTTCACTTTTACACACACCAAAATATTTCTTAGCTTATTCTTATCTTCCATATTCTCTCTATGGTGGTTAAGAAATAGTTAGTTAGTAGTTAGAGAGTTTGAGTTCTTTCTTTTTGGTGTGCTCTCCTAAGTTCTGGAGATAGAGTTTGGGCATTGCTCAGTTCATTGTGAGTAGTAAGTTGGTGCGACGTTGCTATTTATGAACCGTTTTATCCTAGAAAACAGACGCTGTTGATATTTCTCTAAGCACCCCGGTGAGGCGGCGTAACTATTTTAAAGAAATTATGTGAAACACAAGACTTGGTTTGATTTCCTTGAACTCCTTTGTTATTTTAGTCATTACTATCATGATTATTATTATAATATATTAAATTGTGATTTATTTTTTTACTTATCTGATTTATTTTTATGATAATTGTTATTATCCTAGTTGTAGTTAAATAATCGTGATTTATTATATCATATGTTATGACTATAATTTTCCGTGATTTCTCCTTGATTAAAATTACAAGAATATTCATATTATTGATATAATATTGTTATATTTTTATTTCTAGATTTATTATTACTTGTAATAATTTTTCTAATAATCTCAAAGCAGTTATATATCTTTTATGTGTTATTACTTTATAATATATCTGGATTTATATATTGTGATTGGAGATATTTCTTTAATAAATTATGATAATTGAACAATTACAATTTAGACAAATTCTATCTAGGAGGCTGGATTTTAAGTGGGACCGTTTATGACCCCTCTGTGATCTTTCCTAAGAGTTTGTCTATTGAGTAATATTTAATTATCGCCGTCTATTTCTAAAAAAAGAAATCTCATTGGATTTGCTATTCTTTTCAGAAATGGCAACTGAATCAAACAATATTGTTGTGGCCTAAGGGCCTACTCCTGCTATGGCCCATGTGCCTGCTCCTATTGTGGCTCGAATGCCAACCCCTATTGTGACTCCTGTGGTATCAGCAGTGCATCACGGAGAGAAGCCTGAGAAGTTCAATGGGTTGAACTTCAAAATGTGGCAACAGAAGATGTTATTCTATCTGACGACATTAAACCTTGCGAGGTTCTTGACTGAAGAGGCTCCAAAAGCCAACGATAATGAGCAAGACTTCCAAGTCATCGCTGCGATTGATGCTTGGAAACAGTCTGACAACCTGTGCCATAACTATGTAATGAACAGTTTGACCGATTATTTATATAGCGTATATCGTAGTAAAAAGACGGCAAAGGAACTATGGAAGTCACTTAACTATAAATATAAGATTGAAAATGCTGGGTCTAAGGAATTTGTAGTGGGACGCTTCCTTGACTTTAAAATGGTCGACTCTAAAACAGTAATCAGTCAAGTTCAAGAGTTTCAATTAATTCTCTATGAGATTCAGGCTGAGGAGATGGTTATATGTGAACCCTTCCAAGTAGCTACTGTCATTGAAAATCTATCCCCTACATGGAAGGATTTCAAGAGCTACCTCAAACATAAGCGAAAAGTAATAAACCTTGAAGAACTTATTGTTTGACTTCGCATTGAGGAAGACAACAGACGTGCTGAAAAGTCAGGAGCATCCTCTAGTACGCCTGTGGCTAAGAAAAATGTTGTAGAACATTCTCAAGGCTCTAAAGCCAAGAAGAATAAATAGAAAAAGCTAAGCCAGAAGTTGGGGGGCCTAAAGGTGGAGTAAGTAAGAAGTAGAAATTTCAAGGGAAGTGCTTCAACTGTGACAAGATGGGTCACAAGGCTTCAGATTGTCGATTTCTAAAGAAGAAGAAGAATAAAGCCAACAAAGTGGATGAAATTACACAAGAGGTTTCTAACATAGACCTTTGTACAATAGTTTCTGAAGTAAACTTAATTGGGTCTAATCCTAAAGAATAGTGGCTTAACACTGGTGCCACTCGGCATGTATGCTTAGACAAAGGTTTGTTCACTTCCTTCAAACTGCTAGAGAACGGAGAGAAGTTATTTATGGGAAACTCTACCACATCTACTATCGAAAGCTAAGGCAAGGTGGCCTTGAAGATGACATCTGGGAAAGAACTGACTCTGAACGATGGACTATATGTACCGGAGATCTGTAAGAATTTAGTGTCCGGTTCGTTGCTAAATAAACATGGATTCTGCATGGTATTCAAGTCAGATAAAGTAGTTTTGTCTAAGAGTGGATTGTATGTGGGAAAAGGCTATGTATATGATGGACTTTTTAAACTGAATGTAATGACTATTAAGCCAAATAATAATAAAGCTAGCTCTTCTGGTTATTTGCTTGAGTCTTCTAATGTATGGCATGGTAGACTAGAACACTTTAATTATGATACTTTGCATGGATTAATTAACTTAAATTGCATATCCGCTTTTAATATTGATTCAAAACACAAGTGTGAAACTTGTGTTGAGACAAAACTGACTAGGTCATCGTTTCAAATTATTAAAAGGAACACTAAATCTCTTGATCTAATTCATAGTGACATTTGTGATTTAAAATTTGTACAAACTAGGAGAGGTAATAAGTATTTTATTACTTTTGTCGATGATAGCATAAAATACTGTTATGTGTATTTATTAAAATCCAGGGACGAAGTTATAGAGAAGTTTGTTCTCTATAAGAACGAGGATACTTGGGTACTGGTGGACCTTCCTCCTGGATGTAAACCACTAGGTTCAAAGTGGATTTTTCAAAGGAAAATGAAAGCTGATAGATCGATTAATAAGTACAAGGCAAGTCTTGTAATTAAAGGCTACAGGTATAAAGGCCTGGACTACTTTGACACTTATTCTCATGTAACGAGAATAAATTTCATTAGGATGGTGCTTGCGATTGCCGCTCTGCGGAATCTCGAAATACACCAAATGGATGTAAAAACAGCCTTTCTAAATAGAGATCTGGAAGAAGAGATCTACATGGAACAACATAAAGGTTTTTCTGTACCAAGACAGGAAAAGAAAGTCTGTAAGTTGGTAAAATCCTTGTATGGATTAAAACAAGTCTCGAAACAATGGCATGAAAAATTTGATAGTACTATAAAGGCTAATGGTTTTAAAATCAACGAATGTGATAAATTTGTATATATCAAAGACACCGAAAATGTTTATGTCATTTTGTGTCTTTACATTGATGACATGCTCATTGTTAGTAGTGATGATAAAATGATCAAATCTATTAAAAATATGTTGAATTCAAGATTTGATATGAAAGACATGGGTTTAGCCAATGTCATTTTAGGAATGAAAATCTCAAGAATTTCGGATGGACTTGTTTTAAGTCAATCACATTATGTGGACAATATTCTTGAAAAATTCGATAAAGATAATTCTGGAGTTGCCAAACAATAATAGATTTGACTTTATGTTTATCCAAGAATAAAGGAGAGAGTGTTTCTCAAGTAAAATACTCCAGAGTGATAGGCAGTCTAATATACTTGATGAGCTATACAAGACCAGATATCGCCTACGCAATTAGTAAACTAAGTAGATACACAAGTAATCTTGGAGCTGAGTATTGGCCAGGGATTATAAGAGTATTGAAATACTTGCAGTTTACACGTAGTTATGGGCTGCACTATACAAGATATCCCTCTGTACTTAAAGGTTACAGCAATGCCAATTGGATTTCTGACATGAAAGATTCAAAGTCTACTAGTAGTTTTGTGTTCTCAATAAGAGGTACAGCAGTGTCATGAAAATCCTTGAAACAAACTGTTATTGCTAGATATCCACTATGGAATCTGAGTTTATTGCACTGGATAAATGTAGGAAAAAAGTAGAATGGCTCCGCCACTTCTTAGAAGATATTCCAAGATGGCCAAAGCCTGTGCACACAATTTGCTTACATTGTGATAATTAATCTGCAATTGGAAGAGCATAGAGCAATATGTATTATGGTAAGTCTAGAGATATTCATCGTAAACATAATACTATTAGACAACTACTCTCAATTGGAGTTATCTCTATAGACTATGTAAAATCAAAAGATAACATTGTAGATCGCTAACTAAAGGGTTAAATAGAGAGTTAGTTGAAAAGTCATCGAGAGGAATAAGACTAAAGCCCAGGAAAGAATAGGTCGATACAGTGGATACCTAACCTAGTTAACTGAAGATTCCAAGATCTAGGTTCAAAAAGAACAACTAAATTATAAAGACTGTGTTGGATCACTATGGGAATTTTCCTGTGTCTATTCCTATGATGAAACAGTGATGCCCGTAAAACAAAAGGTTAAGCTATGCTTTTAATGATTCTTATGCGTCAGAAATAGAGTTTCGAGCGAAATAATACGGGTTACTCTTAATTAAGAGATTACCTATGTGAGAGAGAAGTATGGCCACTTTTAAGAGAATTGTTATGGTACAATTCATATTAAACTCTTGTAGAACCAGGCGTATATTCATGGCCAAAACGAACATAATAATGAAAACTAAAAAAGTGTCAGGAAGATTCCTGTGTGAGATACGTTATCATTTACACAAATGACAGAATAGTTCAAGGACATCACGTCTATTGTTTAGTTAGTAAAGTAAACATATTTTTACAAGAGAAGGTTCAGAGGGTAACACCTACCAATCCTATGCAGATTTCGACCGTTAAATTCTATCACCAAGTCTGTCATGTCTTAGGTCGTCAATTTCATTCATGTGGGGAATTATTAAAAAAATAGTTTAGAAAACCATTGTAAATAGCCATTGTGAGGCATGAAAATACCTAAAATAGAGCTTGGGTGAATAAGAAATTGAACCCCAAAGTGAAAAGGTTCTAGAATTAGATTTGTAACATACTGGAGTTATAAAATTCATTTTGGACTATTATTTGGCCTCATAAAGCTGAGGTAACTGTCAAAATATTTTTTGGCTGTTATGTTGTAATAGTTAAATATTTTTCAGCCATATTAATGGGCTATTGTCATTATGTTATAACAGCCAAATATTTTTCATCCATATTAATGGGTTGTTGCTGTACAGCCAAACATTTTTCAGCCATATTAATAGGATGTTAATAGCTTGGTTCCCCAATGAACACTATAAAAAGAGATCTTCTCATTAACTTTTACACACACTAAAATATTTTTTAGCTTATTTCTCTCTTCCATATTCTCTCTGTGGCAGTTAAGAAATAGTTAGTTAGTAGTTAGAGAGTTTGAGTTCTTTCTTTTCGGTGTGGTCGAGCTCTCTTGAGTTCTGGTGATCGAATTTGGGCATTGCTCAGTTCATTGTGAGTAGCAAGTTGGTGCGACGTTGCTATTTGTGAACCATTTTATCCCGGAAAACAGACGCGGTTGACATTTCTCTAAGCACCCCTGTGAGGAGGCGTAACTATTTTAAGAAAATTATGTGAAAACTCGGTTTGGTTTTTTTAAGCTCCATTGTTATTTTGGTCATTACTATTGTGATTATTATTATAGTACATTAAATTGTGATTTATTTTGTTACTTATTTGATTTATTTTTATGATAATTATTATTATCCTAGTTGTAGTTAAATAATCGCGATTTATCATACCATATGTTATAACTATAATTTTCCGTGATTTCACCTTGATTAAAATTACAAGAATATTCATATTATTGATATAATATTGTTGTATTTTTATTTCTAGATTTATTATTACTTCCAATAATTTTTCTAACTGATTTAATCTTATATATATATATACTATTAATGTGGCACGTGCCTTAGGCACGTGTCCCGTTTAATTTTTCTTCTTTATTTTTTAGATGATCCAAAAAAATTAAAACGTGTATGGAGCTTTAAATCAAAAAAAAAAAAATTATTGCAGGTAGAAATAAACTAACAAAGTCTACATATATGTTAAGTTATTTATTAAAATGTATAATTGACAATATAACTTAACCTTCATAATTTGTATAAATGATATTTAGAAAAAATAAAAAAAAAATCAAAAAACGTGTCAATAGCTGATGCTTATTAAACAGAAAGAAAATTATATCTTAAATAAAATAAAATTAAGAAAAAAACAAAAATTGCATCGTGTCTCAGGTAGAGGGAAGGTGTCTCAGGTAGAGGGAAGTTGTCTCAGGCTATAGCCCCCAAAACATAACTATTAGCTTTTATTTACTTTTTAAAAAAAGACAAAACTAAGAATTACCAAATTAGTTTTATTTTGTTGAAATTCAAAAGAAAGAGAAAAGGTATAAAAAGAAAGCAAAAAAAGTTAAAGCACACCTGCTTATTCAAGTTATCTATTAATATAAATAAGACAAAAAAAAACGTAAAAAAATATTTTAAAAAAGCAGACAAGCAGGTGAAACTGCTTATTCCTTTTTCTATAATAGTAATAGATATGTAAGGGAATAAATGGAATATAATGAGATATTAATATGAGAAGAAAAGGGATAGGGTTGTGGCTTTGGGCAGTGAACGATTTAGTTGACTTAGTATTGTAGGACAAATTTAATCATGGTCCTGTCAGAACACTACTAAAATAAAACGTATAAAGAGATGGAAAGAGAATGTGGTAACGACAAGGAAAGGAAATAACTTATATTAATGTTATCATATGAAAGGCCTGCGTTTACAAGTGATTAGCTCGTTTACAAGTGATTAGCTTCTATATTTATAGGCATATAACATGCAGCTTCTTAATTGCTTTTTGAGCAGATAGTTTCAGGGCAGGTTTCTTGACACCTCAACCTTGAGGTTTGATATCTCTTCAAAATTGAGCTTTGAGCTGGCAGCTTGAGGTGGTGAGACTTGATTAGTGTCGATGTGATATTTCTCTTCTTTCTGGCTTATCTTTCACTGTTCCAGTAAAATATTGACACATTGTCTTGAGATGTCAAGGTCCTTATTTGTTTAATGTGATTTTGACATATCATATTTTCTCAATGAACTTATATTAGGCATGTCACATGATTTGATTTATCATGCTTTAAGTTTGTGATGATGATGGTGTATGGAGATACTTTATGACTTCTATTACAATTATACGTCTAATAGGTATTTACACAAAAATGTTGTGAAAATTTACTTATAGATGATTTTATAAACTTTTACAAAGTTGTGTTTTTCATTCTAAGCAGTTGTCTTTCTAACAACTCGTAAAACAGGATTTCGCCTAGCACTTTTATAAAATAATATCTAGATTTCTAACTTGCGAAATTCTCGTTTTACCACACTGACGCATGATTTGGGTTGTGACTACAAGTACCATAGGGAATATAATTAACCACAGATCACAAAGATGGCATGCCATTTAATTCGGATAGGAATTAACATTCTATTTTGCCCGAGAAGAGAAAAGATGGAAAGTATAAGTGGAAGAATCTATATAAGTTAGTAAGTAGGGAAACGTGCGTGGATAACAGATAACTTATTATTTGTTTAGTGATCTCAGACGAAGAGTACATAATTAAATTCTAAACAACATAAAAATAATAGCTATGCTTGATGCTTTTTTTTTTTTCTAATAAGGCACGTAATAGCAAAAAAACTTAGGAAGATTGCAAAAGGAAAAAGAAAAAAATACAGAAAGAAAAAGCAAACAATACATGAAACTGCAAATTAAATCAACGTGTGAAAATAATAAACAGCCAATAAATAGATATGTCAATTATCATGGACGGTAGTAGGAAAATTTGCCGGCGGTATAGCGATGAACAACGCGGCGACGTCCATCAGGCAGCAGTTCCTCAGAAGTGCGGAGAAGGCCAAGAGGTGAACGAATGAGTCCCGTGGGAGGATAAATAGCGCAACCACCAATCGGAAGTTTTGCAATTACTCCGCAACTGGACTGAGTTTGGCGAGATAGAATATAGACTACAGTGTCTACAGCATCAAACGTAAAGTCATAAACTCCATTTTTGTCTGTCACGGCCATGGCGAGAGTGGTTAAACCGTTATCACACGTGAATATTAAATTCACTCCGTTGAGCTGGGGAAACAATTGCGGGTTCGGAGCAGTCCTAGGTGCAGGGCTTTTGCAGTCTAAAACACCAATGACGTTGATATGAATATTATGGGCGGCACCAGATTAGCAATAATATTACTACTATTGGAAGTAACATTGCCAGTGATTGGCAAGTCAGTATGTGGCAAATTATGGCAGTGGATGACTGAGGTCATGGAAGTCATGAGCATCAAGGAGAAAAGGAGCAATGGACAATATGCCATGATATGTATGGATGCAAATATATGCACTACAAAATGGGAGCTAAAGATATTTCAAGTTTGTTTTCTATTTCAAGTTTGATGTTCTGGAATAAACTACCTATTTATAGGCTGCAATATGAGAATAGTACTACTCAGTTGTATACTGACACCATATAACTACGTATAGGAATCTAATCATTAAATAATTATGCATTATATATTATCCTAAAAGCATGTACTTTGTGCGTTCCACGATACCAAACTAGCAAATTTTTAATAGCCCATCCGACCCACGTCTTTACCATTTATGGAGTCAATGCCCCCACTTAATAATTTGATTCTTTTATTTGGGGAAATTAGTCTGTATACGGTTTTCCGTAAAAAACTTACAAAATACGGTGTACGAACACCCATTATTCAAAAAATATGACAAACCTTTTTATCTATACGGATTGGCGCGCATGCGACTCCAATGCTCCTGAATTTAAAAAAAATTAAAATAATAATGACCTAATATCTATTTTATTTGATGCATAGAGCATCAGATTAGACCATTGTTATGTGAGGTTTGACGTAACAGTTCTTTTTTTTCTTTTTTTATTTTTTCTTTTTTAACTTTTCTCATTTGTTAACGCTTTTTAGTTATCTTTTCTGTTTCTTTTTTTTTTTTTTCTTATTCAATTTTGTTTTCCTTTTTCATTAGATTATTGAGAATAATTTTATCATTAGATTATTATAAGTATCTTATCAAGTTATTGTGGTATCTTAACATATTTCCTATAGTATCAATCTAGTAAATTTTTTTAAAAAAATATTATATAAGGTATCTTATTATGCTACCTATGGTATCTACAAATCATAATATGTTACATGTAATATCAATCTAGTAAATTAGAATGGGAGTTTGGTCATTCCTTGTGCGAAAAAAAATATATATATATTATCATAAGTATCTTACCAAGTTACCTATAGTATCAATCCAGTAAATTAGAACTAAAAAAAGTATTATAATAAAGTATCTCTTACTATTTACTTAAATTATCACCGAAATTTACTTATAGTATCAATATAGTAAATTAGAATTAAAGTATGGTCGTTCTATATTATGAATATATATATATATTATAAGTATCTTATTATGTTACCTACAGTATCAAACGAATTCAGAAAGTGAGCTTAAGAAATTACCTTTAGTATCATAACAAGTTACTTTAATTCTGTAAATTAGAATTAGAATTTAGAGTTCTTCTTACTGAAAAGAAAAATAATTATCTTAAGTATCTTATTAGGTTACCTACGGTATCTTAGCAAGTTATCTATGGGTTACATTTGGTATCTTAACACATTAACTGGTATAATGGGTATCTTATCAAGTTATCTACAATATCTTAACAAGTTACTTATGAGTTACCTTTAGTATCTTAACACGTTACTTGGTATCATAAGTATCTTATTTGGTTACCTACGGTATCTTACCAAAATACCTATAATTAGTTACTTTTGGTATCTTAACACGTTACTTAGTATCTTAACAAGTGACTTATAAGTTAATATCAAATCAGGTAAATAAGAATAGTAATTTTCAGTACTTCTTATTGTTACAAAACAAAACAAATAAATAAACATGGAAGTTAACATAAATAATCTAGTACTTATAATATCTATAAATTAGGACTTGAGCGTTTCTTATTCTTATTGGGAAAAACAGAGACTTGCTTATTAAGGCTGTTCTGTGGGATGGGAGTGAACTCGATGGTGTACGAGCTTGACCATGACCCCAGAGGGAAGGACATTGAGAGGGCCTTGATGAGGCT
The DNA here is from genome assembly GCA_002914845.1 of Trema orientale. Lineage (NCBI taxonomy): Eukaryota > Viridiplantae > Streptophyta > Magnoliopsida > Rosales > Cannabaceae > Trema > Trema orientale. Next base: position 475,080 of record JXTC01000148.1, read on the forward strand.
GCTCGGCACTTCCACCGCTCTCCCCATCGTCTTCATCGGCGGAAAGCTCATGGGTGGCATGGACCGCGTTATGGCTTCCCATATCAATGGCACACTCGTTCCTCTGCTCAAGGAGGCTGGAGCAATATTAAAAAAAAAGATAAAATAGATAAAATAAATTATCTTTTTTGATATATGTCAATATAAAAAATTATTTTAAAAAATGGGATAGCGTGCATCAATGCGTGTCAGGAGGCTTTTTTCTTTTTTTAAATTTTTCCCTCAGCTGTTAGGTCGTATTAAAGGTATGTCAGACCGTGTTAATGTAAAAGTATTACAGCTAAAGTCGTATTTTTATGTTATTTTCCGCGTGGTCGTATTTTTAAAACCTTTTGTATAGAAAACCATATTTGTCTAATAAGCCCCTTTTATTTCGTATGTATAATTGAAAAAATAATTTCTACTTAATTTGCACCCCATTAAAATATTATTTCCAACATTGTCCTTATTACAAATATGAATTAACAATTTTATCAATTTAAGTGATCGTACACTTAAATTTAAAATTTCCTTCTTTTATTGAAGTTTCCAAATCCATATTCATAAAGAAGTAGAATTGAAAAAGATTTTCCATATTCTCTCACTCTTCAAATAAGTCTCGAAAATTACCTTATGAAAACAGGACGTGAAGACAAGATCAAATTAAACAATTCATTAGGGTCCCTATCTTTTAAATTTTTTCTTTCACTAAAATCATATATTTTTGTTAGTAGAAAAAGATTTTAAATGAAAGATTTATCATTTTGTTTCAACGTTTGATCAAGCTGTTATTTTCTTTTTATTATTTTTTTGAGTCGAAACTTGTTTATACTTTTATTGAATAACAAGCAAATCATCCGGTATTCAATGATTTGTTGACATGTCCTGTACTTATTCAATTTTCCATCCCTCGTAATAAGGGGATATTTCGTTTTTCAAATGAGTTATCAAGGGATAGTCAGTGCACAATTATTGTTGTATATTCGACAGAAAATTAAAGACAAATTCTTTGTTTACGAGTTGTCTTGCTTGTAATATGGATCATCAATTTTGATTCATTTAATTGACTAGTGAGAAATTTGAAAAAATATATATATATTTGCACTAGTGTTACTCTGAACTTTTCAAAATATGATATTTATAATTTGGTCCATGAATTAGGTAAATAACTAAATTACTTTGAATTTGTGTTCAAGTGATCATTAAGTCTAAATCATTTGCACTGCGTAATTTTAGATAAAATTTCCATGCGTATATCACATGCTTAATTGGAAAACATAAAATTAAAATTATAAAAAGAGTATATAAAAATTTTAATTTTTAGCTATCTTATTGGTATCAGTTTCCAATCAGAGACAATTCTAATTTTCTCGGAAGCGTAGAAGATAGCATTAATTAATGACCACTGAAATTTCTACCTCAAAAGCATAATAAGTCACTATAGGAGTCGCAAAACAACCTTTCACAAATCCATGACAATTATTGACAAATCCACCACATCCTGGAAGACTTGGACTTGGACTACAATTAGTTGTATCGTCAGTGTTAATCTTAATCCATCAAGGCCGCAAAGGCAAGCAAGTCACCATGAACACACGAGGAGCCTTGCGAGGGCGACAAGACAACCGAAAGGGTTTCGAAATTTGTAAGTCTTTTCATTTTCTAGAAAGTCTTTCGGATATGAAAATATGTATTTCTTTTTATAGAACTTCCAAAAATATTTTGACACTAATGAATTAATGTAAAAATTGCTCTATTTTGTCTATTTTATGTTTTACATATACATATATAACTATTAAAAAAATTATTTTTTTAATCTCTTTTCGTTTATTTTATTTATTTAATCATAAAAACTAACTCTTTGGAAATATTTAATATAAAAAATAATAAAAGATATTTATTAGTTATTTAAAAAGTAAAATGATTATTTGGCTATTGTCCATTAACAATTTTCTAACGGTGTTAGAGTTGAGGGGTTAAAAGAATAATAATTTTACTATTTTTAGAGACATTGAATACTAAGTCAAAAGTGAGAGGGCAAAAGAAGAACAACTTTGCCATTGTAGGAGGCACTTGAATATTAAGTCAAGAGTGAGGGGCAAAAAAAGAATAAATTTACAATATAAGGGGCACTTGAATACAAAGTCAAAAATGATGGGGCAAAATCATACTGATGGCAAATCTCAGAGGGTAAAATGACTAATTCTCCTATATGTATATATATATTGAACTGAAAATCATATATTATAATTAGATAATGCTAAAGATTTGACCTAATATACCACTTTTTTAATACCATCTAACTTGTCAAACAAGTTGTCATTATACTATTAATAAATTGAAACTTATGATAAATAAGTTGAATGATATTTACCAATTGTATATGGTAGCATATCACTTGCCACATCATGTGGTATTAAAAAGAATGGATATAAGATGCGATATTTTGTATTATCCATTTTTATTTGTGTGAAAAAATTCTAAAAACGAAAGATGTATCATTTTGTTTTGGCCATATAAAGCTGTTATTTTTCTTTTATTCAATAAAAACTAAATCATTTAGTGCTTTTTTTTTTTTTTTTTGGAAGGGAAATTATCTAGTACTTAATGATACGTTGTGTCCATTTTTTATTCAATTTTCCCTCTTTTGTAATAAGAAGTTTTTTGTTTTTTTTCCTTTTTTTTCAAATGATTTAAGAGTCTTCCTTGCAATTTCAATCATTAATTTTGATTAATACGTTGACTAGCTAGAAAATTTGAAAAAAGACAATAATAATAATAATAATAATCTAGACTCAAAGTTTTGGAATGCAATTCCTCAAAACAATATTCAGGGGCAAATTTGTTTGGTTTAAATGATTACAACAATATTTACCCATGGATAGTTACAATGGTTTAAGCCGTTAGATCTAATATCCTATGGTGGTGATTAGTTTGGTGGTTGGCCAAAAAAATTTAATGCTATTTATTACCACCAAAAAAATTTAATGCTATCATTACTTTTTTAGTATCCATTCATGGTCACAAAAAAATTGTAACCATTGAGAAGTCTTCCATATATATATATATATATTCAGGGATAAATTGTGTATTTTTCCAGTAAAATAAGAGTGTTCAAAGCCAATTACATTGAACCTAGATTCATTTGACCCTATCATCATATCTTCGAAAAGTGGGAAAAAGTAGTGTACAGACTTACGTTGCCATCATCATTGTCAAATGCAAACAAATTCTTTCAATTCTCCTTACTGATGAGAAAGTATGTTTTCAAATTCGTCTCACGTATTGACTTAGGGTTGAAACAAGATCTTACCTGTGATTTCTCTAACAAAAATATTGTAGAAAATACTATTGAAGATCTAATTTTAAATGGTATTCTGGGATGCTCCATTAATGTACATAAAATGTGCGATTTCTTTCACAAAAATATAGTAGAAAATGATATATATATATATATATATATATATATATATATATATATATATATATATATATATATTGATCTTTTAGTTATATTTGGAACTAAATAAAACTGAAATTTGATTTGTACGCACATTCTCTTCAAAAAATAGAAAACTAATATACTTGGAATTTTAGATGTACCATTAATTTATTCCTTCGGCTATACTGTACAAGAATGTTTTAGGAATATATTTTACAAGATTTAATAGATTATGTCATAGCATTTTTAAAATATATCTTGCATGATCCATATAATATTTTCGATTCCGCATACCTAATTAAACTCTCATCTTATTTTCTGAGAATCAACATATCTCATTGCACTATCAATAATATATTGGATTTTGTGTGTGCCCAAAGATATGTGACTGATCAACACCTGAAAACACGAATGAAAGGGAAGTCACACAGTATCTTTTCCAGAATCTGATAACTTACCAGATAATGGCTAATACTATATATTTCTTAACAATCTCCTAACTACTAGTATACACATTTTTTTGATCAATAAATCCGGCCTCTTCTGAGCAAGAGATCTAGGGGCTAGTTGATTGGGTGTCAACTTAATTCCCAATTCACTAGAAACTTTGATCAACTAATACCTAGAGATTGAACCTATTAATTCTCAATGATTGTTGTGGGTTGATATCGTTTTATATTAATGACAATGGATTTGGATTTTATCATCTCTGTGTATTTACATATGGATCATTATCCAATTGATTTTTTTTTTGGATCAATTATTTAATAGTTACAATAATTTGACTAGTTAGAAAAAAAAATAATAATAACAATATATGGACATTATTTAATGCTTTTTCATTCTCTTTACCTTTTACTATGTAAAAAAATATGCATGATGAATTTTAATTAGGTAAAATAATACATTAAAAAAAATTACCTAATGCAGTGTTGTCCTTTATATATATATATATATATATAAGCTTTCTTAGGAAATTTCCTAAGAACTAATAAGTAGTTCTCCCCGTACCAATAATTTCGAGATATTATAATTTTATGTTGAAATGTATTATTAACGATCTAATATAGAGAAAGTAGTGCTTGAAAGAAAATATGAACCGAAAAGGTACTATTTTGTAAATGCTCTCATATTAGGCAAGTATTGTTTGGATAGAAAATACGTAAAGAAATAATGATTTTTTTTCTTTTAAAATAAATCCATTACCATGTATAACGTTGATTTTCATATTAACATTAGGTGTACCCAATGCGGTTTTGTAGTGAATTGGTGAAAAAATCCACCAACCCTCTTATGCAGTTAAATGACCTTTTTTTAACCACATGATAAGATTCGTGAAGCTAACCGACTGCACCACAAATATGTGGTGCCATTGGTGCGGTTATGAGGCAGGCAAGTAGTGCTTGGATAGGAAATATGTCACAACCTATGGCCGGGGTCAGTGACAGAATGAGTATTTCATAAAATAGAAAAACTAGAATGAATTTTAAAAATAATTTAAGAAAATAAAAATGTTCAGAACCTTTAATTTTATAAATTGACATCTATAAAATATTTAATTGAAATAAACTCACAGTTATGTGTCACTCATTAAACATAGACAGTAAATAAAATATATGTTCAATAATCATGCATCGAGCATTCATCTCACACCTAAACATGAACATAGGTTATACAAATCATGTTTAAATCTCAAAAATAAGCTTACTCAGTTATTATTCAATCCAAATTCCTACTCAAGTCTATACTACACAAATCTACTAGGGATTTACCAAAATACAAGCAAACTAGTAAGCCTTCAATGCCTCGATCTAAGTCTCCACAAATCACACTAAGTGCCACCTGAGGGGAAGATGGGGGGTGAGCTAATGCCCAGTAAAGAATCGATTACAGGTTTAAATAAAGGAATAATTAAATCTAAATTCCTGCATGGTTAATAGTTTGTTTATAAACAGTTTATGAAATCCATTTATAGATAACAGTTCAAGGATATATTAAACTCCAATCTTTATAAAATATTTTCCCATATTCCAAAAGTTCACAAATTCTAAACCTTTATCAGTTATGTTTCCAAAGTTCAGAGGTTTACAAATCTAAAAACCTTTTCCAAACACCTTTCTAAAACAAGTACATATCCATATTGCGAAATATACAACAATGCAATACAATCATGAAAATATGTCCGAGATGTTCAAATAGAACACCCGTAAGTCTGAGCGCCTTATTTGGGTACCGTAAGTCCAAACACCCTCCTTGGGTATCGTAAGTCCTCGGCTATGTAAGTGTTATGAATGCGTGCAATGCTATATAAATGACATTGATGAGACAATCTAACATTTGTTATAAAATCACAAAATAACTATGTAGTAAGTTTTATTCCAAAATATTACATTTATCCAAAATAATTAAAAAAATTAAATAGAAAATATTTAATTCACAAAATTTGGATAACAGGTAAAATAATTCAAATGTATTCAATTTTTCATAAAAGGTTGTAAATTGATCTCCTACCTCAATCGGGTGACTAGATAGCACTACGGTGCTATTGAGAGTATTTGACGTCATTTGGTAGTCGTTTGGAGGAGTCAGGGGTCGTTTTCGAACTCTCGATCGCTTGATTCAAAAGTTCAATTTTCCAACGGAGCTTCAGTTCACGAAACGGACATCACCACTGAATTCTTAACGTCTAAAATAGCTAGATTAGACATATAATTCGATGAATTTAGGTTCCGAGCCAAGGTCTGGCTCTTAACATGCAAAATGAGGTAAATCCCGATCCTCATGTTTCAAAATTCGTGCCAATTCGAAACATAATGATATTTTGTATCAAAGTTTATCTCCTGACCTCACCGAATCCAAATTTGAGATCAGAACTTCGTTTCGTGGTCCCGAGCCTTAAACAAGCCTCTAATCTTAAAATTACAAAAATATTACTTTTTTTGAAATATTTAGAAAAATGTCCTCTTTTTCAATTCAAAAATTTACACATTTTCGGATATCGATTCGACACCCAGTAATTACATTTGTTCATGTTTCAATCTCCTCTATAACCTTGTGTAATTATTTCGGCCAAAATAATTACTTAATAAAAATAATTATAAAAATGCCGTAAAAGTAATGTGAAAAATGTCCAAAATAGAAAAGTTATTACCGGTGGCGAGTTGACGGCTGAAACTGGTCAGAGAAGATCGGCGATGATAGGACGAGACTCCACGTGCCAGGGATGTGGGTATGCGATGTCGAACGATGGTCTAGTGACCGGAAAACGCTGCGGGTGGTAGAAACTTCGAGGAGCTCTAGCTCCGTCTACAGTGCGCGCACGGTTGCAGGACCACCGAGATCTGCTTCGTCGGCCGGCGACAATGAACGCAGGCAGGCGCGTGGCCCGCGGCCATCGTCGGTGCCGGAGTGGCAGCTGAGCAGTGTTCCGGCGTTTCGAAACTTTTGAGATAGAGTTGAGGGATTTCGAGGGAAAAAGAAGAAGAATTCCGCGGATTTAAAGGCAAAATTAGAAACTGTAGTGCACGTGTCAAGCTACGGTTGATTGGGCACTTTTTTTTTATTTGCACATATGTTTGGTTTTTGAAATTTTCTTTCATTTACACCCTTATTTATTTATATTTTAGTCCCTATTTTCAAATTTCTTTTACACTTATGCCCAAATAAACCTAGACTTAATATAGTCTAGATACATTCCAGATATTTTTGATTTAAATATTCGAAAATTCGAATTTACTAAAGGGTGGCTCTATTGGCACCCTTCTTTTATCTCTCTCCGCTTCTTTTTCAGTTAATGTTTTATATACAAAATTAATCTTATATAAAATGACATAAATACCCATTTTAAGTTTTAAATAATACAATATTTTTCTTATCACACCCCTCAAATATACCAATAAAAGAGCCATAAATTTTAAGACACAAAATTTTATACAATGAAATCTCATCGTAATCATAAAATGTAATTTAGACACAATATCTTATATAACGAAATCAAATCGTAATAATAAAATAGAAAATTACATAGAGCATTGGCACAAATAAATTTTTAATGATATTGTAAATTAATTGAACGTGTTTCCCTTTTTTTAAAATTATTATTAGTTACATTCGATGAGGGCAAAAGAATGAGAAGACACTACTACAAAATACCCTATTAGACGATGGTTTTAAACCGTGATCTAACGTAATAGACGATGCCTCCAAAACTGTAGTCTATACCCGTGTCGTCTTTTCTTCAGTACGAAAGACGACGAGTTATAACCCTCATATACAAGATGAAATTTGGAGGAAAAATGGCGTTTTTCAGGTTATAGACGATGGTTTTCAGCTAAAACCCATCGTCTATTGTTAAAACATCAATAACTATAGATCACAGTTTTCTGAAAAACCGTGATTTATAGTATTTTTTTAAACAACTATAGATCACGGTTTTCTGAAAAAACTGTGATCTATATTAGTTCTTTTCTTTTAAAGCAGTTTGCTCAATTTTGCATTTTTTTCCACAGATTGCCAACATCTGTGATTCAAATGAAATGACAATAAACCCTGTAATATCTTTCAAAGCACATCTATAATATAACTTCCAATTCAAATCATCCAAAAATTAAAACTTATAGGTACTAATTAAGTACTTAATCATAACAAATTAAAAATATCGATTACCTATTAAGGAATTGATGATATTGCCTATTGTGGTTCAACTCTCAATTATAGGAGCCTATGGGTATGTTTTTTAGAGTAAGGCTTTCAAAAGAGAGAAATACACTAAATGGCTCTAAAGGAAAATACCCACTTACAAATTCTTTATGTCAAATGGCATTTTTTACTTAAAAAGAGGGTGAGCATAATTTGTGAATAGCAAATTTGAAGAATGAACTCCATACAACTTCTCTTAAGTGGAGTTTTTCATTAACTTAATCAAAAGTTTGGAATATTGTTCTCTCCCTTATTCTCTTATATAATCAAAAGTTTGGAATATATGGCTCAATCAAAACTAAGCTTCTAACTCAAACACATTGTATTAATATTCTCTTAGGCATTTTATCAAACACATTGTATGCTCATCATGTCCTCCTCAAACTTAAACTTCAAATGACCAAGTCTAATAAAAAAGATACAAAAAAACATATACCAAAACAATTATTTTACTCTATAAATATATACCAAGCTAGCCTAATCAAAAAGATAAAATATATACTAAAACAATTATTTTACTCTATTATCAATAATATGTCACTCAGGTATTTAATCAAGCACATAAACTACATATATCATTTGTATTCAAAATCAATGTCTACTTGCCAAATTTAATATGAGAATAATTATTTACTGTCAAACAAATAACAAAATAATATAAACTATTTGATAATACTTCTCTTAGACATTTTATCAAACACAAGTTGTGCATCTTATATGTTATTGAAACAAAGAAATTACATACACAAAATTTAAGCATCAAATTACCAAGTTCAAGGAAAGAAGATCAAAATGAATAATTACAAAATGTTGTACTGTAAAATTTTCAATTTCACAAGCATAATCTCTCGGATTAGCCCCAAAAGTACCCAAATATCTTTACACAATATCTTCTACAACCTACATCTTTAACTAAAATCCTAAATTCGAAAACATATGCAACCCAAAATAAGACTAATCTTACACAAACAATCGAACAAGTAAGAAAATTTATCAAACTTACATTTACAAAGACACACATACCTTGCCCAAGCAATTAGAATGACCAAACTCAAATCCAGTCCTTCAAAGGTGAAGAAAAACAAGATTAAATGCGGAGAAACGGAAGAAAAATGGATTAAATGGCCGAAAATGAACAAAATATGAAAGAAGAAGGTAAAATACCTTTCTTATTTCGCTTGAGGCTAAGTTCACGAAATTGAGAATAGAGGAACCATCGAATAGAGAAACCTAACCGAATCTAATTCCTCCAAAATCTCCAAAAACTAAGCTAAATACGAGAATCGGCCAAAAAATTAGAATTAGATGGTGGAAAATGATGTGAAATAGTGAGAATGGGGCGGAGAGGAAAAGGGATAGTAGCTGAAAGTTAATTGGGAATATTCACTGAGGGCTCAGTTTCGAGCCCTAAAAGAAAAGAGAATAGATGACGAGTTCCTCATATCCATCGTCTATTCTAGCCAAAACCGTTCGAGCCCTAAATTGAAACGCGCTGTTTCAAGTAACTTGAAAAAAAAAATTAAAAAAGAGGAGAATAGACCACAGTTTTCTCTAAAACTGTCATCTATAGTCAACAAATTTTTTCAATAACACACGTTTTCAAGCGCGCTTTTATTTTGAAATAATTTTGAAAAAAAAATTAAAAAAAAAAGAGGAGAATAGAAGACGGTTTCCATCAATACCTGTCGTCTATAGTGCCTTAGTATTCTCAAATATCACCCGCGTTTTTCAGACGACGTTTTTCTTAAAAAACGTCATCTTTACTCCTCTCGATCCCGTCTTCTAAAGACAAATTTGTAGTAGTGAAACATCACATAACGGATTCTCTTATATTGAAAGCTAGGAATTTCGCGGCTAAGCAATAATCAAACTATAGTTGTACTCTACCAATGAGTGAAAGAAACCTGGCTGAATTCAGATTGAGCCTTGATAACTCTATGAAAATAGAGTTATTTACGGTCTTTTACTTGCTAATTTTGTGCATTTTTGAGTAATTTTAGTTTAATTTTTAGATAATTTAAGTTATTTTATTTTAATTTAGTTGAATTATTTAGATTTAATTTTATTGAATTTTAGTTGACTTTAGATTTAATTTTAGGATAGGAGTTTATTTATCTATTTGTTTTTTAGTTTTAGTATTTAGATTATTTATTTAGAATTTAAATCTGATTAGGATTTATTTAGTTTTAATTTTATTTTGATTAAGATTAAAAATAAAAGATAAAAGAAATAGATACTCTGAAAAAGAGGAGGCCTAGTCGCGCATGTGAATGTGGAGTTGCAGGCGCTGTTTCAGCCTTCGAATCGAGCCTCTAGGCCATCTGGTGAGCGCATGTCTCGCACACCCGAGCTCAGGCGAGTGAGGATGCCAGGAAACATGTGGGGCCATGTCGTCAGCTTGCACAATCATTTGACACATCATTTGACCAATTAGATTGCTTCTTTGGAAACGTGAATATTTGTACAACACTCCAAGCTCAGCTATAAATAGTCAGAACGTAAGGAGAAAAATATACACCAATTTTGAGAGAGAAAATTCCACTTTTTCTAGAGAGAGTATGAGATGAGTGAAATGTTAATCTAGTTTTTAGAGAGGCTAGAGAGATGATCTTAATTGTATAGTTTTTCTGTTTTTCAGCTTTGATTCCTGAGAGTACTTCAACACTTATATATTTGATTTTTTAAATTCTTCAATATTTTTAGTTTCAATATATTATTTTCTAGTTTCTCATATAAATTCAGTCATGCTTTCTTTATGTGGTGATTTAAACTAGATTATAATTATATTTGTTTTATTAGTTGATCTTTTACTACAGTATTGTCCCTATGATATATTGTCGATCTTAGATAACTAATAAGATAAATTATCCTGGTGTTAATTAGAAGAATTTCTCATATTGAATACTTTAGATTAATATGTGTTCTTCAACACTATATTTTCCGGTTATGTGTTTGAGATGTAAAACATATAATTGAGTAATAAATAGGAATCAAAGTTGGTAACAGTTAAACGAACAATTAAGTGAATCTTGAAGCCTTGTTTTCTTATATTGGTATTTTTATTTATTATTTCTGTGATTATTTTAATTTATTGCTTAGTTAATTTTTATTTTTAATTTTTCTTTATATTTTTCATTACCTTTATAATGATGATATAATTCCATAATAAATATACACAATTAGACGTTCATCAATTGGCCTCGCGACCAAGCGATCGCGACTAAGAGGATAGCCTGGCCTCTTGATCAAGAGGCCATGACCAAAAGGCCTCGACCAAGAGGACTGCCAGACCTTGAGACCAAGAGGTCTGCTTGGCCTCATGACCAAGAGGCCGTTACCAAGATTACAACCTGACCTTAAAAGCGAGATGCCTAGACATCAGGATGCACTTTGAGATTCGCAGATTCCTCGACAACTGATACACGCCGTCAGTGGCGCATAATCGCTCCGAACCCCATAAAGTATAGGTTGTGCTTACACCCACACCACCGAAAGCCATAAGTGGCCCTCGACCTAGGGTGTGGGAAGATTAGAATATATCAGTGATTAAAGAATTGCGGCCGTATGGGTCGCCATACTAAATGCACAAGGATCAAGGGCTAGGAGGACTGCACTCCCTTCCCGGGATGATCCAATGCTGCTGATGCGCTCTGAAAGTTGCCTATATAAAGTTCACGAATCGCCACGTTATGGAGGAGAGCTGAAACTGAAGGTCGAAACTCTACCCTACTCTCTCATCATTTTTACTTCCCTCATTAGTAGTTCTCCACCGAAGACTATCTCTCACTAAAACTCCAATTGCTAATTTAAGCGTTGGAGACTATTTGGCAGGTACCATGTCGGTGCCTAGCACCCCCCCCCCCCCCCATTGCGACCTCGGGACCCCGAGGCCAAGAGCTCTCAGGTTCAAACCAAGCCTGCAGAGAAGGAGTTTTGACCAAGTTTTCAGTAATGACTGGTAATAAGTTTTGCTCTCGCACTCCTCTATAGTGTCAGGATGAAATTTTGCACCAACAATAGTTAAATTAAACATTTCATATTGTAACATAAAAAAAGAAAAGAATTCTTGAGGTTCTTAAAATATTTTCGTATATAAAAAAGGTTCTTGTCAAAATTTGGCAAAAACAAAAGATTGTTTGTAATAATTGCTCTTAATAGACATTTAAGTTATCAACGAGGGAAAGAGAAAGAGAGATATAAGAGAGATGAAAGGGAGAAAAAGTGAAGATAAATAAGGAGAGAGAAAGTGAAAAGAGATAATAAAAAGAGCTGAGCGAAAGTGAAGAGTCGGTGAATAAAATAGAGAGGATAGAGAAAGTGAAAATAGAGAGATAATGTATATGTATGTATATATATATATATAGAGAGAGAGAGAGAGGACTTGTAGGTTCGAAGAGAAAACAGAGAGGGGGGAAGAGGGGAGAAAGCGGAGACAGATAGGTAAGAGAGATGGAAATGAGAGAATAAGTGAAGAGATAAGAGTTAAGGAACAGACAATGGAGAGATGGATGAGCGAGAAATGTTAATAATATGAGAAACTAAAGAGAAGAGAGGTGTTAATAAAAATTGAACAAAACCACCACGTTAATTTTTCGTGCAATTGAATAGTTTTTACTTAACATATCCACATGCTATGCCAAATTTTGAGAAAGAATACTCAAAGAAATAAATATTTGAAATTTAGTTTATCAAAAGAATCTGTGCAAAAACGAATGACCCAATTACATAAAATCTATTTTTGAAACTTGATGTAACATCAACATACACATAAATATTTGAAAGATAGAGAAAAAGACTATGAATGATATAACATCAGCTTAATATTAAACTCTAGAAGGAAAAATGGAAGTTTTGTAGCCTTGTAGATGTTATTGTCGATGATAGTTATCTTGCAAATTCCAGCAGCTAGAACACACTCGAGCCGCATCTTGTAATATATCCATCACTAGTTCATCAAATAACAAGTATTTTAAGGTTTGGGTCGTGCCTGCAAAATTGAATAGAAGAATAGATATAACAACTTGAACACAGAGTGCAAAATATATATCCAAAAAATGTGCATACAACACTAAAGCTAATTTTATAGAATTTACGATCGAAATAATGAACTTTGTATATCTATTATGTAATATTCTCAAATTGGATTGAAGCTATTAAAATATTAAAAAACTCTGGATTCCTTTTATTCAAACAAATCATGGTATTGCTCCTCTATTCTAAATGGTTTCATCATGAATCTCAATTCATATTCTAAAAATTAATAAAGCATACTGCGACATTGAAAAAGTGAAAACTTTTAAGCCACAATACAGTTTGATGATAAACAACTTGAAAAAGGTTTAGTAGCATATTATTAGTATTTCCTGTCACGACCGGGAATCCAAGGCCGTGACTTTTAGTAATTTTATGTTGAAACAGTGGTAAATAGTAATTTTTCAAAATTCTAGAAAATCGAGTACTTGAAATTTTAGGTTTTAGTCCTCAAAAATGAGTAAACTACAAAATCAAGAAACTTTCCATTTCTTTTAATTTATCAAGAAAATCTTCATTTAAAAATTTAGAGAAATTATAAATAATTAGTTTGGAAACTTTTACTAAATCATGAAATTTAGTAAAACGTTCAATTAAAACCTTAGGCGCAATGTCCAAATATTTACATAAAATCATTTGTATTTCTAAGTACTCAATTTAATGCCAAAGTCATCCTCATACATCCACTTAGTAAATACACTATTATTGACTAAATAAATTTGACAAACAAAAGAAGAGATGAAAAAGAATAGGAACCAACCTTTGAAGACATGGGAAACGATAAACATATGCCAAACAAGCTTGTCTAGTCACCCAGATAATTACCTCAAAATAAAACAACACCTGAAAGTGGGAGGAAGTAGAGGGGTAAGCACGTGAATGCTCAGTAGAGATTCGATTACAAGTTTTTATATTTATGAAATACACTCACGTTGAAGGTCCTGCATGGTTAGTATCCCATTCAAAACAGTTCACAAAACTCAAGTGGAAATCATAGTCCAATGGTTCAAACATTCCAAACTATTGTAAAACATCCATCAAAACCAGTACATATCTATTCAAGCCAACATATAACAATATATGCAATCATGATGCCCGAAGTGTCCCAGTAGATCACTCGTAAGTCCAAGTCACCTAAAGAGGCGACCGTAAGTCCGAGCACCCAATGTGGGGTACCGTAAGTTCGACAGCCGCGTAAGTGTGTGAATGCATACAAATGCTATATGAATGACAGAATCAGGATATGCACCATTTCCATAAAATCACAAAATAACCATGCAGTATTCTTTAATCAAACCACTTTTAGTCCTCAAAACTGAGTTCTCAAATTGTTTGGGATTTTCTAAAAATTTCGGCATTACAACGGCCGTTTTTTATCAAAACCCAAAATCTAATTTCCTGCATAAAACAGTTCAAAACAATATATATGACACGCCAACCAGTATGACGTGCCTCTCAGGCAGTTTATATCTCAAATCAGCTCAAAACAGATATAAACACAATTTTTTATAAATAATTTCACGAAATTCTATATTTATCAAAAATATGTGAAAAATAAAATTAAACCAATTTAAAGATCAAGTAATCGAATCCCTACCTCAATTGAGTGTCCAAATAGCGTTAGGGCTATGGAGAAAGTTTGGCGTCGTTTTCGGATTCCGTCACGTTCACTTGAAAAGTTGACTTTTCAAACGGAGCCTCGGATTGAATAACAGAGATCACCACTGAATTCAGAATACCCAAAAACGTAGGATTAGACACCAAATTTGTCGAAAACGGGTCCTGCTGCGGGACCGGCCCGTGGCACGCAAAACGGTGCAATTCACTAGTTATTTTCACGATTTTCATGCCACTACCGAAAATAGTGATATTTTATATCAAAATTCATGTCCTGACCTCACTGAGTCCAAATTCGATATCAGAACTCAATTTCGAGGTCTCTAGCACTAAATGGGCTCAAAAATCTGAAAATAACAAAAATGTCACATTTTGAAAATAATTAGAATAATACCATTTTTTTCGTTTCGAAAATTAACACTCTTCTGGTTACTTTTTTAACACTTCGAAACCAAAAGTTTTCTTTTTCTAATCTCCTCTATCACATGGTATAATTTTTTCGGATAAATTAGCTAAATTTCGAATAATTACGAAAATGCCACAACAATAAAATAATATTAAATTGCTACAGTAATCAACTTCTCACCAGAGCTGAGTTAGACGACGAGAGTGGTCGGAAATGAAAGCTAGAGTCGAGCCGAGTTGAATGGCACCGAAATCGCGGCGAAAGGTGGCCGGAATCTTCTCCAGCGAGCGATTCTTCCGCGACGATTTTTCGCCGTTTTCCGGCCATTGGCAGCTCCGTTGTGGCTGATTCCGGTGACGGCGCACCAATGCCGGGTGGCGGCGAGCTCCAACGATGGTCGGAGGAGAAGCGGCGGCGGTTGGAAGCTTATGGTCTTCGCAGAGACCTCGTGGATGAAGAAGAGAAAAATGAGAGATTTAACGGAAATTTTTAAAACTGTAGCGCCACGTGTCAGCACCAGAATCAATGGACACTGTTTTGGTTATTTGCACGTTGACCCTTTTTCTGAAAATCTTTTCAAAAATGCCCTTAAATAATTACGTTTTGACCCCAATTTTCAAACTTTTCTTGCACTTTCGCCCAAATGAACCTAGACACTATTTCATCCAGATTCGTCCAATAATTCTTTTTTTTTTTTTGAAAATAAGTGGTCAAAAGACCAAAGTACCCTTGTTTAAAATAAGAGGTTTTACATTTCCAATCTATAATAATTTCAAAATCAAGTCAAATGTATAGACGTATACATTTGACAGAGTGTAGACATTTACTTATGCTTATATGTGTCAAGACTTGGTTATTATACCCTAATGACTAAGCTTAATTCATTGCTATCCTTGCAGACTTGCTCAAAAGAAAAAGCTTAATTTAGTGGTATTCTATTAGACATTGCTAAAAGTAACAGGCCAAAATATTTATGAGATAAAGTAATATGCAAGCAGACAAATATGATTCAAATTGAGACAATTTATTTTTATTTCATAAGAACCATAAAATATTATCGAGAACGAGTAAAGTAACATGATAAAAAAATTGACAACAAGACATCCTTTGCATTAGCAAAACATAAAAAGAAATCGAACATGACATCAAGCAAAATTACTTAAACTACTGAAAACCATAGAAAACAGAAATTACAATGATAGCAGGAAATATACCCAAAAAAAAAAAGAGAAAAAAATCCATAATCAATACTGGTGACCCGTTATTTCCAAGAACTTAATTGAAGGAAAATCAACATATTCATATAATAATTCACAATTTGAGTAATGTAGAATACTCTAAGTTCGACAAATATACATGATCTTACAATTTCAAGATTTTATCTTATAATACAGATATAAATCAAATAAGTATAAAATAAATGTGTACCTCAAATTGAAAGTTTATGAACTTAGACCTCAACAAATTATCTCCAACAATTGACCTCAAGAATTTGAGAAAATCTTCTCGAGTCATCTTCTTTGTCTGATCAGATAACATAGCGATTTAAGTATATAAATGATAAAAATGTTCACCTCCCATCCGGAGAAAAAAAAAAAAAAAAAGGAGTTAGCAGGGGGACCTTGAATATTTGATAGTGTTCATTAGCAATTTTTTTATCTGTGTGAGATAGTTCGATACAGATAGCAGCAAACAATACAGGAAATGACAACTGAGAGCAATTGGGAGTTGTTGAAGTGTTCGATCCCATAACAATATATTTTTCCTAAGATTGTCCAATTAAAATTAGTTGACTTCAAGGTAACGATCTCATAAATTACACCAGAAGTTGCTATGCACAATTAATATATAGCATTTGAAACAGTAATCCATTTAGTCACACATAAACTTCATGAGTTGACATCAAGGTAACGATCTCATAAATTGCACTAGAAGTTGCTATGCACAATTAATATATAACATGTGAAACAATAATCTATTTTGTCACATATAAACTTCATGAGTTGACTTCAAGGTAATAATCTCATAAATTACACCAGAAGTTGCTTTGCACAATTAATATATAGCATGTGAAACAATAATCCATTTAGTCACATATAAACTTCATGAATCAATGAATAAACGAGAAGCTTGTAAATTATTGTCTATATGATACACACTTCAATTTAAAGAAAATAATAAGTGTAGTATACTCCACGGCCATGTAAGTATTCATGCTTCACTCCAAAAAAAGAAAAAATGTCTACAATTTCTCACAACTAAAACAGTACTTGGTAAACACCAAGTTACTCAATAGAGGAAAATTGGCAACGACAAAAAACTACTGTTTCACTCCAAATAATGCAAGAAGGCTTTGTTTCTCTTTGCATCTATCACATGAATGATTTGATTTTATTCTCCATCTAATAATGTAGAAAGAAAGTTATTCGGAAAGAGAAACAACCAAGCCTATTAACAAGAACAAAAAAGTAACATATGAAATAATACAAGAGGTACTAACTTTCATGTACATTATATCATGGATGATAAAATAGATGATGAATACTAACATTGTAGTTAGCTAGTTAATGAGAAAAAGAATTTATAATTCTAGATCTCCCGACAGGCATATGTTATCAAGCCTGAACTTAAATTTTACGAAGACTTTTAATAGATCCAAAAAGAGTTCAAAAACCCAACTTGCTTACTATGTCAACTCAACCAAGTAATTAAATATGCTTCTATCTTTTTTTTAAAAAAAAAATTTTTAAGAGTATATATCAATCTATAGAGATAGAAACAAGGATAAGCAATTTTTTTTGGGTATAAACCTATAATTAGAGATGTAGAATACCCTACTTGTAATTGATTGTGAAATCCTTGGTGATGCGCTGTTGGCCCTGAAACACTATGCTCAACCCTACTGCAATACACAATGGTAATATGTAAGACACAAGTTTTATTAAATATAAGCAAATAATTAAGACACTAAAGAGAGCACTATAAAAGAGGAATAAAATACCGGCATTGTCAAAGATCTTGAAACTACTACAAATTCTGGATAAATGTGAGTGTTCATATTCATAGTCCACACAGTATAAAATCTGGAGTTATGGAAATCATTGGCTCCACTTTCGAAGTCCTCACTGCTTGGATGAAACTGTTCACTTCCCGGGTCTATGGTTTCTATGTTTCCCAGTATAACACGACACAAGACCATGTGTTGAATCCCATTTCTATCGGCCACACAATACATTGAACTGTGACTAGATAAAAAGTTCAATCCCTTGTGTTTAAAATGTTGGATAAAAATAATAATATGCTTAATAAACTATAAGGAGATAAAATGCATAAATTGGTCATGAGATAAAATATGCATAAATTAGTCATTCATTTTTACTTCTTAACCTTTTAATATCAACTTATTTTATTCAACTGTAAGGAAGCTATCCTTATTTTCTAACCCAAGGTGTGTTCATAAAAAATATTGGGACATTCAATTTACTTTGCATAAGTGAAAAGCGAAGATAAAAAAGAGGCATGACAAACCTAGTGTAGGGGCAACTAGCCGACGTCAGATGAATACCAACCCCATATATATATAGATTTCATAGTTGAGGATCCTAGCTGATCACCAAGCCCATACCTAATTATTGTTAGATTTCTTGATCTGATGAAGCAAGCCAAGCATAGTACTGGACATTCGCATTGCCACGATGCTTTCGTGTGATTTCAATTTGCTTTTGGAAAAGCTCCCATCTCGTTTGAAGCGAAGTACTTGAACAACGATAAATATTGACTATTTCTACAGTACCAAAAGATACCATTCCTTCAAGAAAAATTTTTCGCACAAAACTACAATCCAACTCTCCATTAAGATACTCCTTAGCTATGTCTTGTTGCTGTAAATTTTCATTTACTTTCAAAGTAGTTTGTTTATGTTTCTTCGACATAGATTTGTCCAATCCATTTACTTTGATTCCTAGTTGAAGCTTGTTGGGATGAGACCGGCAACACTTAGTAGACAATAATTCCCGTTTTTTCCTATGTTCACATTGGTTATTCACACATTGTTCATCATTATTGGAAAATACTTCGGAGAAGAAACATTTCCCTGCTTCATCAATCCAAGCAATAGGTTGCTCTAAGCCAGTTTCAATGTCTAAACTAAACATGTGAAGAAAATCAAGAAGATAATGTTTACCGTTTAACTTCACATCTATAGTTTCCTTCAGCTCTTTATGATCTAGCCTCACAATATCAAAGAGATATCCCCAGGAAAATCAGACCACTCGTTGTCGTGATAAAACATTAGGCGTTGTGGTAAACCGCTTTTTTTCAATTTTGAATAACGTTTAAGTGAGGATCTTCTAAAATGGGTCCCCTTGTTATGGCTGTTGCATCCCTCCGATTTCATCTGCTTGTTAGAATAATTCATGGCTGGTGCTGCAACTAAACTAATATCTGTTCACAAGATGGAATACAAAACTTCAATTGAAAAATACGTAGAAATGAAATAGTAATCATGTATCAACACAATCTGAATTCAATTTTATTCGAACACTCGCAATATAAAAACAAAAACATTAGAGGCATTTTTTAAACCAATGCATATATTTAAGTTAGATTAATATCCGAATCATGGAAAGTTCATTTAATTACTGAATGAAAAGGAGCAACTTTCAAGTATAGAGTCATGGGATATTGATCAATATACTAGCAACTAACCAATTGTCAAACTAAAGTGATGTCGATAGGCAAAAAAAATTAAGTAAGAACTGGAAGCATATTTTTTGAAGAATGCACATCTTCTAAGAAAAAATAATCAACTTATTATTAAGACTTGGACTTTATTAAGTCATAAAATAATGTAAATTCTTCAACTTTTAGTCAATTAAAGTGTTTTCTCAAGTTATAGAACATAATGCATAACAAAATTTATAGTTCCATAAAGAAAAGATAAAAACCAAAATAATTTAAGAATTTTGCCGTAAATCAACAAAAATTTATGACTATTAATTACAATGAGGAAATTGTCAAGGTGAATAAAGATTTCTCCGTACAAATACCTAGAGGTAACAAGGATATAAGAATTGGCTCGTTTACATAATCGTAATTGGAATAAATATGTGGAAAAATATATTGGATTGAAATATGAGAATCTTTTTTTTTTTCTGTAGGAAAGAGAATTTAAAATTGTAAAAGGCACAATTCTTTGTTTATTAGACCTGGGAAATAA
Organism: Trema orientale; assembly: GCA_002914845.1. Lineage (NCBI taxonomy): Eukaryota > Viridiplantae > Streptophyta > Magnoliopsida > Rosales > Cannabaceae > Trema > Trema orientale. The sequence goes on from JXTC01000148.1 coordinate 495,510, forward strand.
AATCAGAATGCTATAAATTACTAAATTGCTCATTTAAAATTATCATATTTTTTCAGTCAATTATAATAAGATGAGAGTACTTAGGGGTAAATTGGTATCTTCAATTTTAATAATAAAAAGTAATTAAGAACGAATTATTAAGGATAATGCCATTCCCTAAGCGGTTGGGGGAATAAAGTTTGTTAGAGATGAATATGGGATTGCAAACACCAAACACAAGCCCTAGATCATTCATGTAAAACTGATAGGTAGGGATTCATTGAGTATACCTGAGTCCATGGCTAATCTGTAGAGGATTAGTGATGGAAAAACCGAAGGCGGAAGCGTGAACAAAAGATGATACTAGAGGGTTTGATCTTCTGTAGCCTAAAGCCTAATGTCACTCAGATGGAGTTCTCTGTAACTGATGGTGGGTTACAGAGAATTGAGCATACGTATTATTTTGGCTACAGGGACCATAACCCTAATAGGTTCTTTAAATAGTCCATGTTGGGTATCCATCAAACCCAACTGGGTGACTAACAGGGTATCCACATTGGTATCCATACCTAGTTGGATATCTTGACCCAGCCCTAATTAAATCACTTATTGAGTCTGCTTAAGAATAATATGGCCTAAAACAATTATCCAAAATATGTGGCCCACTATAGGAAATACAATTTCCTAACAATCTCCCACTTGGGTCACGTATGAACCAAATACAATTGTATTGCAAAACTGAAGTATGGCCATGAAATTGCCATATTATTTCCGAATATCTCCGAAGTTGTAATCCCGTCCATCAGACATATCAGCACGAAACCAAAGCACTCTCGTTGCACTTATTTGGTAGGTAACTAGAACCCTCAATGATCACCGTACTAATACACCTGAATGATACAGATCGAGTATAGAATGTGGCATGGAAATTACACGCAATGTAATTTACCGTGTCTATTTCCAACTGGTCCACCTAAAACTTTATTGAGATCGACCGTAGTCTTTCCCCTTTAGTGCATTACCGTAGACTTTATTGTTAACCACAATGGGAAAGCTAGAAAATATGAAATGCATCATATAATATATAATGAACCGAGTCTATAATAAAAACCATCATCAATAACCAAAGTACTGTAGTAAACAAACATAAACAAGTGTCACACAATAAGCATCTAAACCAAATTACAAACTCCCACTAAAACTGCACACCATCTAAAAATACAACACCCATATGAGCAATGTGCTCGTGAAAGACCTTAGGTGGTAAACCTTTAGTGAGCGGATCCGCTATCATAGAGTTTGTACCGATATATTCAATTGACACTAAATGACTTTGTACTCTCTCTCTAACAGCTAGGAACTTAATGTCAATGTGCTTTGACTTTGATAAGCTCCTATTGCTGTTAGAATATAAGACTGCCGAGTTATTGTCACAATAAAGTTTCAATAGTCTCTCAATGTCATTTACTACATGCAGCCTGGTGACAAAATTTTGCAGCCATATTCCCTGATTAGATGCCTCATAACAAGCTATGAATTCTGCCTCCATAGTGGAAGTAGCTATGAGTGTCTGTTTAGCACTCTTCCAGGAAATAGCTCCTCCAGCTAAAAGAAAAACATAGCATGATGTGGATCTCTTACTGTCTAGACATCCCGCAAAATCAGAGTCGGAGTACCCAATAATCTCCAAAATATCCAATCTCTGATAAGTGAGCATGTATTCCTTTGTTCTCTGTAAGTACCTCATAACCCTCTTTGCTGCCTTCCAATGATCCACTCCAGGGTTACTCATATATCTGCCCAACATGCCAACTATGAACGCAAGATCCGGACGCGTACATACTTGAGCATACATCAGACTCCCTACAGCCGAAGTATAAGAAAACTGTTGCATGGCTTCTTTATCGATATCATTCTTGGGACTTTGACTGAGGCTACATTTATCTCCCTTAGACACCGGAGTGTCCGTTGGTGCACACTTATCTATACCAAACCTACTAAGCACTCTCTCGATATAGCTCTTCTGTGACAACCCAAGGATACCCCGAGAGCGATCTCGGTGTATCTGTATACCTAGTACAAAAGAAGCGACTCCAAGGTCTTTTATTTCAAAATTCTTCGTGAGAAATCTCTTGGTGTCGTGCAATAAGCCTATATCACTACTTTCCAGTAGTATGCCATCAACGTAAAGCACCAGGAAGATAAACTTACTCCCACTGAACTTATAGTATACACAATCATTGACAGGATTCACCTCAAAACCGAACGAGAGAATTACCTCATGAAATTTGTGGTACCATTGACAGGAAGCCTGCTTGAGACCATAGATGGACTTCTTGAGTTTGCAGACCATAGACTTTGGATCGTCCGATACAAAATTTTTTGGTTGCACCATATATATCGTTTCATCAATGTCTCCATTGAGAAACGCTGTCTTAACATCCATCTGATGAAGTTCAAGATCATAATGAGCCACAAGTGCTATAATAACTCTAAAAGAGTCCTTCGAAGCAACCAGAGAGAAGGTCTCTTTAAAGTCAATGCCCTCCTTCTGAGTGAAACTTTTAGCGATAAGACGTGCTTTATATATCTCAACATTACCTTTCGAATCCAGTTTGGTCTTAAATATCCATTTGCAACCAATGGGCTTCGAACCTTCAGGCAATCTGACAAGATCCCAAACGTCATTGTCTCTCATAGACTTCATCTCCTCATTCATGGCATCGATCCACTTTTGAGAATTGGAACTTTGTTTAACTTGTGTGAAGTTGATTGGATCATCTTCCACTATCCCAATGTCAAACTCATTTTCTTGGAGATATACGACATAGTCATCTGGAATCGCACTTCTCCTTTCTGTAATGGACCTCCTTAAAGGCACTAGTTCTTGAGGCTGTTGAGTTTGCTCTACAGGAGCATTTACCTCAACTGGGACAGGAACCTCCTGAATATTGTCTTGAACTGGAGCGATTGCATCTTGAATAATGATATTGTCAGGAATAGGATCCTGAGTGTTCTGACCATTGCCAATAGCAACCATAGGAAGAGAAACGAATTCTTCTTCAAAAATAATGTCCCTAACCTTATCTTCCCTCCCAAACTCAATATCCTCAAGAAATCTGGCATTTCCCGTCTCAAAGAAAGACTTTAATGTGGGATCATAAAACTTATAACCTCTGGATCTTTCAGAATACCCTACAAAGTAGCAGCTAACTGTTCTTGAGTCCAGTTTCTTTTCATTGGGCCTATAAGGCCTTGCCTCAGCTGGACAACCCCATATGTGTAAATGACTTATACTGGGCTTTCGCCCAGTTCAGAGTTCATAAGGGGTTTTAGCTACTGCTTTGTTTGGTACTCTATTAAGGATATATGCTACAGTTTTGAGTGCGTCTCTCCATAGTGATTCTGGTAAGGTGAAATAACTAATCATACTCCTTACCATATCCTTTAGTATTATATTACGCCGTTCAGCAACACCATTCATGCTAGGTTTTCCAGGCATAGTGTATTGTGGAACGATGCCGCACTCTTCTAAGTACTTAGCAAAGGGCCCTGGACGTTGCTCACTTGATCCGTCATACCGACCATAGTATTCACCACCACGATCAGATTTGACAGTCTTAATTTTCTTATCAAGCTGATTTTCAACTTCAGCTTTATAAGCCTTAAATACGTCCAATGATTGTGACTTCTCATAAATTAAGTATATGTACCCATAGCGAGAATAATCTTCTATGAACGTGATAAAGTACTGTTGTCCATTCCAAGAAGCCATAGGGAATGGACCACAGATATCTGGATGTATCAGTTGTAAGACGCTAGAGCTCCTATTGGTACCTAACTTCCTAACATTTGTGTGTTTTCCCTTTATACACTCAACGCAGACGGTAAAATCTGTCAAATCAAGGGGACCAAGGATCCCATCAGACACAAGACGTTCAATTCGTTGTTTAGAAATGTGTCCTAAGCATCTGTGCCATAATATCGATGAGTCCTCATTAGTTAATTTTTATTTTGTACCTCTTAAATTAACATGTAAAGTTTCATTAACAGAGGGTTGGGTATTTAACATATAAAGATTGTCATTAAGAAAATCGGTACCAACAATAATTGAATCATGCATAAGACTAAATAAATTATTTCCAAAAGAACAAGTAAATCCAGATTTGTCCAATACAGAAATAGAAACTAAATTCTGCCTTAAAGACGGCATCACAAAAGTCTCATACAAATCCAAATATTTTCCAGAATTCAAAAACAATCTAAAGTGCCCAATGGCCTCTACCGAAACTGTTTGACCGTCGCCCACATAGATGAATCTTTCATCATCACTTGGCTTCCGGCTCTACAGGCAACCCTGCATGGAAACACTAATGTGAGTAGTAGCACCCGAATCTACCCACCAAGTGTCCTTAGGTATAGAAGTTAAATTAACTTCAAAACAAACATAAATAAGAAGCTTACCCTTTTTAATACGCCAAGCTTTATACTTAGCGCATTCCTTCTTCAAGTGTCCACCCTTTCCACAAAAGAAGCAATCTTGCTCATTTTGCTTCTTCTGTGCCTTAGTAGGTGGAGCTATTGCAGCTTCTTTACCTTTATCCATTTTCCTCTTCTTTGCCTTAGAGGTAGTGGTCAAGTTAGCACTTTCAGGCCTTACAGCTTTTATTTTCTCTTCCTCTTGAACACAAATGGCTATTAGCTCATTAATATTCCATTTGTCCTTTTGGGCATTGTATATAGTCTGTAGATTCCCATACTGATTAGGAAGAGAAAGCAAAACTAAGGCCACAAGTAAATCATCATAAATTTCTAACTTGAATTCCTTAAGCTTGCCAGCCAAATGAGATATCTGCATGATGTGCTCCCTTATATTTCCTTTGCCACTGTACCTCATTGAAATGAGTTTCCCTAAGGTACTAATCATCTCACCCTTTTCATTCTTGAGATATAATTTCTCAAGAGCAGCAAGGAAATCCTTAGCATTTTTCTCGTTTGGCAAAGAGCCCCGCATGACTTCTAGAATAGAGCGCTTCATGATCATGACACTCATACGATTGAACTTTTCCCAAAGCTCAAAGTTCCTTTTATCCTCAGTGGAACTTTCTTTCGTAAGAGCAGGGGGTTTGTCCTTTCTGAGTGCCAAGTCAAGATCCATATAACCCAGTACGATCATGACATTCTCTTTCCAGGACTTAAAGTTTGTGCCCGTAAGCACAGAAATAGTACTTAAATTGGCAGAAAAATTAGCAGCAGAAACTGAACAGAGAACAAAATAATACCATAAATTAAACATACTCACAACTTAAATATCATATATAAGCATACAATTTAATCACAAAATATGCAAATATGACATATATCACATAATGTGGGCTACCATCACAAGATACCTAGCGCAACATCAATAGGCCTTCCTTTGGGCTGACGTATTAACTTGCAAATGGTACTCTCAGGTATAATAATCAAATACTGACGGTAAATCCTGTCAAACAATAGACCTTCCTTTGGGCCGATTTATTGCTAACATGGAAACCAAACAACCGTCACATACTCATTATCACAGGTGCGTTTGTTGTCGTGCCAAATAACCACCTTCCTTTGGGCCGATAGTTATCCGCATTAACAACAAACCCACAACATCTTTATACGTTAGACTAAACAAAACTACACAACAGAGGTTACTTTGGCAATATGTTGCTTTATCGTGTTTAATCTAACATACAAGATAAATGGTGTAATGAAAATCATCCGAAATGCCCAAGCAAATAAAGTTTTCACAAGCACGAACCAAAATTAATTGAGTTTATGAAATTTATCAACTCTTAAAACCAAACAGAGTTTTCAACGAATAAATTTGGGTCTATCTTTAGCGGATTTGAGGTAATGAACTTAATTTATCAAGTTTTGGATTGGAACTCTTCGAATTAGGTCAAAACCGACTCAATTCTACCCAAAACGGGACCTAAAATCTCAAATTAGATAAAAAACGATCTATAGTGGCAGCAGGGGTGGCGCTGCGGCGCCACAAGCGCCACGAGCGCCACGGCCTGCAAAAAAAGTGCCAAAAAACCTCCAATCCGTGATTTTTGCCTCTAATCACATACCTTATGACCCAAAACTCAATTTTTAACCCTCATAGCATCAAATACTCAATAAATCATGTAAAATTACAAATCATGCATATATAATCTAAACCCTAGAAAACCAAATAGGCATAGATTTTGAAAACTACAGACATGCATGAAAACCTAATCAATTTTAACATGAAATCCCTCTCTGATACCACTTGTTAGAGATGAATATGGGATTGCAAACACCAAACACATACCCTAGATCATTCATGTAAAACTGATAGGTAGGGATTCATTGAGTATACCTGAGTCCATGGCTAATCTATAGAGGATTAGTGATGAAAAAATCGAAGGCGGAAGCGTGAACAAAATAGTTTAAACTCCGATGAACTGGATTCCTATCATAATTAACTTAATTAGGTCGATCCATTTAGCATATACTATACTTATTGACTTACCCACAATGTAATATCGTATTAGCAAGGTGAGCTTAGTGTATAACCCCTCTGATACATATTTACCTTTGAGTTAATATTTTTCATCCAATGGATAATAATTGACTACTATATTCGTATATGCTCATACTAACATAATTAATTTCATATAGTAAATACTAAGGCCTTGGTTTATATTTATTCAAGTCCTTGAAAAAATTCAAAATGACATTATTTACATGAAGATTATTTTAAAAGATTCACACGTCTTTTCTTCTAAGATACTGGAGTATGAAAAAATTCAAACTGACATTATTTGCATGGTATCTATTATGAAGAATGTTATAAAAAATTCACATGTCTTATCTTCCAAGATATTGGAGTTGTAAAGAAAGAATCAGAACAAGTCCTTTAGTAACTCGAAAAGAAAATCACATAACAATAAGTCGTTTATTCCTGGGATTAATTAAGATAATCTTGGAATAGTGCAATATAAGTAAAAATAGAATATTGAGTTATGACATTTGACCTTAAATTCAATTTCATTCAATTCTGTTTAATACACTTGTAACTTTTTTATAATATATTAATGTTTCTATTTGAAGTCATGCTTCGTTGATTGGAGACTTTTCAATCACATTGAAATAGACAAAACTATATTTTATGGTATAACAAAGTATTCCAATTTTTATGTATAGAAAGTGATCTTTAATTTAGACGTAATAAAATAAAGAATATATTGTCTCCTACATGTTGACTCTTCAAATAAGTAATTCTTTATTACTCTTTATTACTCATGGCATTTTTAAGACGTTTGGATAGTACAATCATAAATATCACATATATATCAATGAATTATAAATGAGTAGAATTCATGATATGAAATTTATTAACATAAAATATATAACTCCTCAGTTCTTGTAAAACTGATAAACATGATAATCATGCCTTTTTTGATAAGTGTTATGCTATTGCTCTACTAATTAAGTATAGAAAGGAAGTTTCTCATCAATCGCGCTTAATTTCATGAAAATGCTTTGTTGGATAAATTCTTTTTATTTGGTTAATTGGAGCTTCCAATTTAAATTTGTGTATTTCCAATATAAGGATAAAAGAATTTAAGACTTTCAGGTATGTTTAGGAGGATTTAAAGCTATTTGGGCTGAAGTTAATTTTTCAAGGGTAATTTTGCGAAGATTTTCAAAATTAAGGACTATTTTTTAAATATTACAAAGTCAACAAGGACTAAAATGGAAATTTTGAATTTGAAGTATGGCAACTCAATTTTAGTGTGTCATCTACCTAAATACTAAGTTGTCTCCTTATTTGACACCTTAACGTCCCATTGAAGTGTTTGAAAGTCTTATCCTTTTAACATTTACCTATTTCTTTTTATTTTTCCCTTTCTCTCACCTTAAAAATTCATAGTTTCTCTTTCTAACTCTCTCTGAAAATATGAGTTCTTGAAGCTAGAATTCAATCAAAGTTATGGAACTTTTGGATGCATGTTCTTGATTTGAAAATTAACAAAAGTATAAGCGTTGAAAACTATGTTTTGTTTTTTATTATTTCACATCTTCTCTGTAGTCTCTTTTATAATTGTTTTAATGCTTGAATTATAGTCAAGTTCATCCAAGACAAGATTAAAACCTAATTTGAAGCTGGAACAGCGATTGAAGATTTAATTTACTAATCATTTTTTTAATTATCACAAAATTTACCTTGGAATGGATATTGGAAGATGGGTATTATATTTAACTGAGTCTAATTTGTATCAATTGATTTTAGAATATTATATGTTTAGTACTTAAGATGTATATTGTTCATAGATTAAATAACTAACTTTACAAGATGTCGTCCCTCAAAAAAAAAAAAAAAAAGCACTTTACTAGATGTTGTTTTAGCCATCTTATACTCACAAAACAATTCACCGTCCAATATATCAAACATAACACACCTTACAATACTTCTAAATTTAATATTTACTAAATCGAGCTGTTTGAAATGGGAAGTTGTTGGACATGGCAATGTTTCAGATTCCCATATTTATTATGAGTTTTGCATTTTTAGACCCATATGGATATGAAATTCAAGGAGTTGAGTTAGCCATATTTTGGGGTAATACAAAACTCATCCAAATAGATTGTTCTCACATTAACCCCCATATGAATCTGTAGGCCTTATAATAAAATCAAAATCTTTTCAACTCTATTTTTTCTTCCAAATTCTCATTCGATGTATAACTAAACATATTTTTCTAAGATTCTCAGGAAACTTGAAAAAAAAATTCCAATGCGCAACCAAAGACACTTAATATTTAGGTTTTCAGATAATTATATTATCCTCCTCAGCTTTCTCATTAATCTGAAAATTTAGAACTCTCTATACCAAATGTCCCCACGTTTTATACTACAACTTTCTCTTTAGTATAGCTAAAAGTGATTCTATAGAATAAGAATCTAAAAGATTCATATGTTTGTTATGAGTTTTGCATTTTTGACCCATGAGAATATAAAATCTAAGAAATTAAGTTAGTCATATTTTAGAGTAATACAGTACCTACCCAAATAGGGTAGTTTCACATAAACCTCCATCTAAATTTGTGGGTCTCATAATAAAATCACAATATTTTTAATCCTTTCTTTTCTTCCAGATTTCCATCCCATGCACAACCAAATATAATTTTTGACATTCCTGAGAAACTTGAAAAAGATTTCAATGTGCAAACAAACACAATTATTTTCAGACAATCACATCACTCTCCTTAGCTTCCCAATTAATTTGAAAACTTCGAACTCCCTATACTAAACAACCTATAATCTGTAGCAATACAAAACTAGTCCAGTTTAATTTTTTAGCAAAACAATAAAATTTGGGTTAGAGACTTATTTCACCTTACAAAGTAAATTGTCCACCCTAAGATATTTTTTTCCCTTCAAATCATGAGAAATAATATTTAGAAAATTAGGCAACAAACTAAAATCATAACAAAGAAATTGGATAATCCCAAAACACCTCTATATTTGGGGAAAAAACGGTATTTACCCTCTATTTTTAGAAAACCATAAATCTCCCATATATTTTCCAAAATAGAAAAAAAGTATTCCCCGTGTACTCTTTTGGTCAAACTTGTAATATGAAATATCTAAAATAACTCTATATATTCTAAAACCCTATTACCAGACACTTCACTGTTATTTAATTAGTTATTTTTCGAAAAAGAAAAAGAGAATAATTTTTTTTTCACGTCATAAGAAAAATATTGATGATATGTTTGTTTGGCAATAGTTATTAAGACATTCGCTTTTTTTTTCCAAAAGAAATATTTTTAGATATTAATATTCTAAGGTTATGAATATCATTTAAAAAAAATATTTGGCTAAAAGTTTGACTAAAACTAGAATGAGGGTTTTTTTGTTAAGAAAATAAAAGGGATAAATTTGGATTATTTGAAAACAGAGTATAAATGTGGTATTAACTATAATAGAGAGGGTATTTGTTTGGGTTATCCCTATAAAAAAAATGATCAATTCATATTAAATCATTGATTTAACATACAAACTTAGAAATAGACAAGAAATTAGGAAAAAAAAAAAAACCAAACAAACAAACACTACAAAGAGAACTAGGCATAGAGACATAAGCCAAAGTAGTCTACGTGAAGCCTTAATTTTCGGTCTTCTGTGGTGAGTTGCTTTTTATTTACTCCTCTTTTGCCTGCCTTTTCAATCTATAAATAGAGACTTTTGTTCCTCATGTTTTTTATTCATTCTTTAGGACTCTCTGAATTTCTTTATTAGGAATTTCTCTCCCTATCTCTTTTGGGAGATAGAATTCATTAAAACTTCTATATATGGGCAGTTAATTATTTTTCTTGTTCTTTTTAAAAATAAAGCTAGACCTTTTAGATCAAACTCTTACTGCATTTCTCAACAAGAAACTACATAGCTCCTACAAACTTAAGAAGGTTTTGGGGGAGAAACATTGGTGCAAACTTAAAGGTAGTCTTCACATTCTTCATACTACTAGGTGTTTAGATGTACCTGACTCCACCAACATTACAAGGGGAAACTTATTTCTATAGCTTGAGAAATATCGAATATAATCTAGTTAATTCTTTCATTGAATTAATTTTCTCTAATTATTAACAAAAAGAGAATTAATTTTCTCTATAATTATAGTTCTTACTATTCTTGCACGCACAGTATGTTACATCTTGTGGCTTTTGATAATTTTTTTTTTGAAACCCTCTTTCTTTCGTTGTTTTGATAGGCATAATCTCATTAATTTTACAATAAATAAAACCTACCTATTTCTTATATAATGCATTTACATTTGAACATGAAATGTCTCATATTGCTCCTATATGTAGAGAAGCATATATGATTAATTAGCCAACTTGATGACTAAAAACTTTTAATCTTAGATTAACTATAATTGTAACATGGGGTGTAGAAAATCCACGTTTAATTCTGCAGAAGCTGACCAACCTACTCACGATGCAATTAACTTTCTTTGTAATGTGGGTTTTGAATTGGTGCAGTACGTTGCGGTTTAGGTTTTTGCCAAATTGTGTTAATCGCACTGCTCCACATATTTAGTTCAGAACATGTTGATTTTGTTTCAATTAAGTTATTTTGATTGATCGATAAGGGGTCACTAATTCTGATTATATGTATTTTTTTTTTATTTACTATTATCTTTGAAATTTTTTTTTTCTTTTTTTTACTAATTTCGGTAATTAGGTTATTTTGGTTTAGGGCATGTTTACCTATAAGCATAGATGCATATAAGTAAATATCTATACTCTATAAAATTAATGAATATATTTATGTACTTGAAACTATTATGATTTGGAAATGTTAATAATATTGCTACCTAAGCATTTCAAGTAGCTTTTTGATATGAAAGTTTCACTTTTTCAATGGAGAAACATACTCTAGTAATTTCTGAAATATGTGAATTTAGATTCATGATGAAACCAATATTGAGAATAGAGGAGCAATATCATGCTATTGAATGGAGAAAAAGAATTCAGAAATTTTCTTTTTTTTTTTAATAAAATATTTGAGAACTTTAATTCCATATGAAAAATATTACATGACAAATACATAAGGTTAAGTATGACAATTGTAGATTATGCAAATAATGTATTGGTATCATATGATGAATTTTTTAGATTAATGATTGTTCCGGGGTGTTTTTTTTGTGATTTGATTAAAAAGAAATTAATTAAGCATAAAAATGCTTAATTAAGTATAAGTAGGATAGTGGTAGAAATGGAGAAAATGATGTGAAAAAATTGAAGCAATATAATTCCACGTGTCAGAAAATTATTGGCGTTTTTGACAGCTCAACCTACAAGTAAACAGGTGTGGGTGATTTTAATGACCATCACCACGTGTTAGATAGCCAGTGTTTCTGACGCAGGCGACATCAGTTATTTGGTCCAAAAAAAAAAAATTGTTAGTTTTTCTGACACAGGTGATTCCAGGCATTCAGTCAGAAATATAAATAAATAATACTGAAAATAAATAATTAGAAAATTAGATCTTTGACAGTGGTGATTCCAGCCATTTTGTCAAAGATAAAAGAAAATAAAAGTGCTAAATTTAACATGAACGGTTGCAAACCAAGGTCGTATACGCTACAACTCAGCTTGCTAAACAACTCAGAATCACGATTCTGCGAGTATTTAAAATACATAATTTAAATGTTAGCACAATATATATATAGTCAGCACCCTGCAAATATTTAGAATAATGCAAAATAATAAGGTGAGTAGTTTAGCGTTCCCAAAATCTGCATAATAATAATAACAATAATAAAAATAATAGCAGATATGCGTATAACATATATTCGGATGTATATAGATCTAATATGTATATAATATATATATATATATGGAATTTTTTATGGCTACGGGTGAATATATCAGAAAGAAAGAGAAAAGGAGATGCAAAGGGAAAAGTTAAGATAAGAGAGGTAATTAATGGGCACGAAAATCAAGGCAATTTTTTGTATTAAATTAAAAGAATAAAAGTAATAGTAATAAGAAGTAATACGAAGAAGAATAGTAGATTGCATTAATGCTCTTTTAACAGTACAACAAATAGCCTATTTATAGGCAAAGGTTCAGCTCGGAAATTTTCTTTCTCACTAAGTTTACCCGACACTTATACTACTGAGGTGTCAAACTAATAGCTATAACTGTGAATAACTAGACACGTAATGATCTTTGGCTTGTTTGTGAGACACACATGTGTCAATTAAGTATTTGATCTTTGTTGTCTAATGCAATTTTGATACATCATATTTTCTTAATTGATCTCATATTACATAATTATCACATTATTTGCGTATTTAATATTTTAGTTAGTGATTAATTATAAAAAATTGTTACACCCCAAAACAATAATTTTCACTTTAAGTTGAAATTTTTATATATTATTTTGTTCAATTTTACAGCCGCTACCCAAATGTTGAAATAGTTTTAAAGTATAAAGATGAAGAAAAATCTTAAAGTTATTTGATGAACTAGTGATGGATAAGTTATCACTAGATGCAACTCAAGTTTGTTGTAGCTTGAATTTGCAAGATAACTGCCATCAACAATAACATCAACAACGCTTTAGAAATTTTATATTTTCCTTCAAAGTTTTAATTTTTTATGCCGATGTTATATCATTCGTCTTTTTTTTTTCACTAGCTTTCAAATGTTTATGTTTGATGTTGTAACAGTTTCAAAAGTGGAGATTTTATGTAATTCAGTTAATTACCCATTTTTTGTACAAATCTATTTCATAATGAATGGAGTTTTGTTCATTTTATTTCTTTGAGATATTATTTGGCCTATTTTTTTATTTTCAAATTTTAATATATGTGCGTATATTATGTACGAATTAATAGTTTGCACCAAAATTTAATGTGGTACGTGTTTGGTTCAAGTAGAAGGGCACAATAAGATCTAACTACTTTATTTGGTTTCCTTATGTGTGTAGGGATACTTATTCTATTAAATATCCACTTATTTGTGCAAATATCATTCCTGAATGACATTTGAGAAATATTTATTCCATTCCATAATTATTTTTTTTCCCAAAATTACTCCTATCGAATAAGCATCTAATAGTGGTTACAAGTATAACCTGATTGGTAACCACACCCACCTCTAATGTTGAGGTATTGAGTTCAAATCCCCAACCCTCAATTGTCCCAAAAAAAAAAAAAAAAAACATCTAATGCAGCAACTTGACTCCTATCCTCCTCCTCTTTATTTTCTCATATTTTGCTAATTGATTTTTCTCTTCTCTCTCTCTAGTTTCTCTTTATTAACTCTTATCTCTTCACTTTTTCTCTTATCCTCTTCCCTCTATTTTCTTTTGGATTGATATTTCTCTGCCCTCTTATCCTATCCCTCTCTTCCTCTCTATATTTCTCTTATTATATATAAGTCTTCTTTTTATTTTTCTTCTTCTCTCTCACATTCTCTCTTTATGTATATGATAACTCTATGAAAATATAGTTATTCTAGTCCTTTGTATATATTTTGCTATGTTCTTGATATTTCAATGCAATTTTGCATTCTTTTTTTTTTTTTTTTTCAGTCATACGTGAAGTTAAATTAGATCGAAAAGTAAGAAATGGCAATTTGGAGCCTAAAAGGGGAAAACTAGTAAAAACCGAATTAGAGAAATAAAAACGACATGAGAAAATTTGATTTCAGTTAAAGAAACCCATGTACAAGGGCATTTCACGCACTTATATGTGTGCTAAAAGCCATCTAATTGGCTTTAGAATTGTCTAGCACGTGCGTGCAGTACACACTGGACAAACTCGCATGTTGTCAGCTAGTGCGTTAGGCTTCTTAGAGCGTGTCCGATTTGGTGCTTTTCAGCCTCCATGCACTTGCTTTCTCGCCAGTTTTGCATCCCACTTTTTAGCTCCAACCAGTTCGAAACTAAGATGTGAATTCTACTAAAAGAAACCCTATGTCTCTTCAATGCATGCATTTCGAGCCATCTTTAGACCATATAAGGAGGAGTCTTATCATGCTTCAAATCTCGAGCTGCATAGAAAAGAATTTAGAAAAAAAAAAACAATGTTTGGTTTTTATTTAAGTTTTGTGTAAGATTTTCAATAGTTGAAATTTGAGAGTACTATTTTGAGAGCATATTTTAGAATAATTTTATTTGGAAAATTCCCGAGAAGAAGCTTTCTAAAAGACGCAAAGAAGCTCAACCAAAAAGGGAAAAGAGTAAACACCCAGATCACGAATTCATGCATAATTTTAATAATTTCCTATTTTTGATATAATATGTTTATGTGAATTATATGCCAAAATCATAAATTGACTCAAAATCTTTTTGGGGGTTTTTTGTGCCACATGGCAGAGTTTAAGAGGGCCGAACCTGTTAATACAATCATAAATTGACCGAAACTCTTTAATTTTCCTTTTCAACTAAGTCCCCCAAGTCGATGATCTTACCACAAGTTCTCAAAATCTTCACACCTAAAACCCCCATTTCAATTTTCTCTCATTTTCCCATCTATTTTAAATTTAAATTTAATCCAATTTTAGTGAAATTACTTCCATATCCTCCAATAAAAACAAGGTTTTTACGACATTTAACCGCATATGTTGGTTAGCGGATTTTTTCACCAACTCACTTCAAAACCATACCGCGTAGAGCCTAATCTTAACCCAAAAATCAATGTTATATATGGTACTGAATCTATTTTAAAGGGAAAAAAAAAAAATCATTATCTTGATACGTATTTCCTATCCAAGCAATACTTGCCTAACATGAGGTCATTTAGATAACAATTCCTTTTCGGTTCATATTTTCTATCCAAGCGCTATTTTCCTTATATTAAAGCGTTAACGATACATTTCAAAACAAAATTATAATATTATTATATTTTGGGGGGTTTTAAATAGTAGGTGAACTTACTTTTGTCTATAAATACAAAGAAAAGAAAGTGGTGATAAGAAGGTAAAGAATGTCGCCGACTTGTGCTGTATGTAGGAATGTCATCGTAACTCGTAAGTCTTAGATCTCAGTAACCAAATAATTAAAATTGTGAATATTCTCATTATCGTTTGACTTTATCATATTTGTTAGGTATTTTAGCCATTTTTACATAGTCAAGGTGCAGAAGATAAATAGTGGCAGTGTCTCACCTTCTCTGTAAGCGTATTTTCATCAAATTTTCATCAAATTAGATCTTTGTAACCATTGTTATGTTTGAGATACTTTTTATTTTATTTATCCGTGTTTATTTCGTAATCACGACGTTTTTGGTAATTGCAAAGCTTATTTTTTAATTACTCAATTATACTAATTTTTCGTTATTGGGCAGGCTATTTACATAAAGAATAGATGATTCAGAAGTGATACGTTTTGAAAATGAAAAGCTCTAATGGTGTATTGACCTACATAGATTATTAAAAAGGTAACCTTCTCTTAGAACCAATCATAAACTCATCATCCATTTGTATCATCCCTAATCTAAGTGTAGCCTATTTTCATCATTTTTT
Source organism: Trema orientale (assembly GCA_002914845.1). Taxonomy (NCBI): domain Eukaryota; kingdom Viridiplantae; phylum Streptophyta; class Magnoliopsida; order Rosales; family Cannabaceae; genus Trema; species Trema orientale. Next base: position 511,538 of record JXTC01000148.1, read on the forward strand.
TTTTATAGAAAATCATCAGCAACGCATAAAGTTAGTATTAATGATAATATTGTCATTGTATCAACTCTATTTTTATTTGCAAAAATATGAAAAGTATAACAAAATATCAAATGGTTTTCCAAGTAATAATTGTAAGTGCATAGGATCTAGTAAATTTGCTGTCGTTATCCTATCTTGTTTGAGAAACTTCAAAATTTTAGGTTAGTTTCAATTTTGGAACAAATCTTATGCTTTCCAAACTATAAAAAATTAAAACATGTCAAATTATATTGATTAGTAGATTGTTTTCATAATCAAGTTTCAAACTTGTTTTAAACACTTATACCATATTCAGCGGAAAAATTGGAAACGATAATTTATTATTTTATCAATTTCAAAACAAGGGAAACAAGTTCATGTATATAGGTTAGGAAGAAGATGTCATTACCTGGTCGTTAATCATTTGTTGTTGCAAGCTTCGCAGAGGTTTTTGGTTCGTTGCTACTGCTATAGGGTTATTTATGGTATAGGGCATGTGGATTATGTCTCATAAAAATGGGATAGTAGAAACAAGAGGAAATAGGAGATTGTGTTATTTCTAATAATAAATTTTATTTTTAATAATATTATAAAATTTAAGCAAACAAGAAAATACATGATTTGGTTTTAAAACTAACATTTTTAAATTAAACAATTGAAATCCACTTTTAAAAGTAATATTTTCAAACTGTGAACAATTGTGACTTTCAACAGTACATCAATATTCAAGGTTATAGCTCTTTTATTGTGTTGTTTTTAAAAATAACTTTTATTTCTAATTAATATAAACTTCAAGCAAATTAACAGGATTATGAAAATACATGATTTTTGTTTCAAAACTAACACTTTTAAATCAAACAATCGAAATGATGATCAATATTTTAAAGGTATTATTTTCGAACCATGAACCTATCGTACATGACTTTAAACAATATATGCATATACAAGGTTATCAATGTGTAAAGGCAAAAGATGACCTAGATGTTGTTCCGCTAATAATTGTTGTCCCGCTAATGATTGTTGTCTCATCACCCTTCAATCCTAACTAATTCAGTGTTTGATATTTTACCGTCGTTTAGGGTGATTTCTCGCTTCTACACGTTGAAGAACAATACACAAATTGGTGTATGAGTTATCTAATTAGTGGTCATCTGTTTTCTGCAGGTGCTACACTCATAAGGCCTACAATATTGGGCATATGAGTGAACTCCACGTTGTAGGACCTCTTAATAACCCCCATCAAAATAAAATCTTGAATATGAAAATAAACACCACTCATACTGTTCACAAAAAATTCTTTTTTGTGGTTAAGATATGGGGATTAAATAGGAAACTATATAAAAAGAAGATATCAAAATTGTCCACAAAGTTGTTTCTTAAGGGATCATATAACTATAATAATTATATAATAAATATTATACACGTCCATAAAGTTAAAGATGCTATATTAATTAATTTTCTCTTACGGTTCATGGAGAGACATTCGTATAAGAAAACATGCTCTATACATCTACAATTTAAAGGTAGTATATTATTTCTCCTCATGTGCTACTTTAAGCTTGTTATTAAGTTCTAATTGATGTTTGCTTATTCTTGACCAATTCTTCTATGTAGCTTTTTTAAGAATTTGTAATTTCATGTTATGGTCTATTTTAAAAATTGAATAAATTAGCTTTAGAGGCTGAGTTATGTGTTGTTATAGAGCGAGTCAATATTGCTTGGGATAAAGGTTGGTTTAATCTTTGGATTGAGCATGATTCATCTTTTGTTGTTTCTCTTTTTGAGAAAACGTTACTAAAGACAGTGCGCATTTCGCATTTCTCGAATGAATAATTTATGGCTTCCCGTATTTTTCATGAGTGCAATGTTGCAACATATAAACTTGTTTCTGTAAGCATTGATGTGTGGCAAAGTCGTTAATTTTAGTAGTCCTATTATTTATAGAAACATGTATATGTTTACCTTACTACCGTTTTTGTCGAGTATTCTTTTTCTTTTTGGATTTTGCCTAGGTAGTTTTAACGAGGCTTAGCATGGTATTTGTTTCTCCTTTTTCTTTTGGGTTGTTCTGTTTGGCTTGTATTTCCGATGCTTTTATTTTCTTCTGATTTTTCTTCTAATAATATTTTCTAACTTGGAGTTGACTAGTGCGGGAGGACTAGGCTCTTGTATGCCGACCTACGTACTTGGCATGTAAGTCTTATCTTGATGCTTCTTCTCCTGCCTAGCCATTATTCATTGGAAAAATAAATTTAAATAACAAATTGTCGCACATTTCTTTTTATCTTATCGACAGATTTCTCAGTTGAAAATTGCATAATTGAGAAAAAGTTCCATCTGGCATATCTGCAATGGGCCCCTCATTATCGGATGAACAAGTAAGGCATTTATGAGTTTTTGCTTTCGCAAAAAACTATTTGTTTTGTTTTAACTTGTATAAAAAATATATATATGAATGAAGTTTCAATGATTATGGTTTCATAAATAATCATCATAAAAATTAGTGCAAACATAAAATAATTATAAATATTAGTATAAGCAATAAAATCCAATATGATAATATGGACTTATTGCAATAGTAAGTTTAACAAGTTACTATTTAGCATTAATTACCAAGATTCGTTTTTTTTTTCTTTTTCCTTTGCAATAAATGTTTTGAATGAAAATCCAGGTATTGACATGAATTTTATTCCCCTTTTGTTTTATTTTAATTCCTATTTTTTAGAGTGTTGCATTTAATTAGTTGGTTTTTGAAAATTGGGTGAATTTAAAATTCCTGTTCTATTTGCTTAATCATTTTCATTTAATATTATTCTAAAGAAATCAAGATAAATATATTTAATTCAGATATAAAGAAAGTATGATTTTTTTTAACGTCTCATGTGTAATTTAGAAAATTAAAATCTAAAAAGAATTCATAGAGTCGCTACTCACCATTTTATTTTTGGTTATTCTCTTAATATTCTGCATTAATAGTGATTGATTATTATTTTTACATAATAATTATTCTTTTAAAACTTTATTCCCTATTTGCATTTATTGAGAATTGTATTACTTTTTTGAAATCTTTTAAAGCCTTTTCAACTCTAAATATTATTATAACGATTGTGAACGATTGGCCTTTATTTACACTGTGAGAATCTTCCTAAAAAAAAAGTAAGCTCAAAAGCAAAAAAAATTATTATTAATAATAATAATCTAGAATAGAGCCACCTTTTTTTTTCCTCTTCCCATCCCCTCCTCTAACCACAGCAAAATTTTAAAATTTAATATTTTTTTCCCACACCCTTTTAAATGCATATTAAAATTGGCCTTGAGAAGAAAATAAAAGAAACTTTTTGCCCTCATTTATTAGCTTTGAAAGTTTTATATTTGGTCTTCTTTTCATATAGATTGCTATGTAAATTAATTTTATAGTTGGTATACGAAGTCAAAATCTTTCGTTGTTGAATTGTGATTCCAATATCAAAAACCTAGATCATATTAATAGAATTTTATAAGAAAAAATTATTTACAGCAAGATATTTAGAACAAGCAAAATCTTCATTCGTCTCTCAATGGCCACAATAAAGTTGGTAATAATTTATGTTGCATATGCAATAATTTATACTCCTAAGAGATAATAGAGGAAAGGGCAAGTAGATATATAGGATTTGAGTTCATGGTTATTCTTCTTTTTTTGTTTTCATTTTTGTTTCTAATTATTTGGTGGAAATAATTTGTTTTATTTTTTATTTCTTTTATCATCATGTTTTTAATCTTAGACAGTCGGGTTTAAAAGGATAATAATATAAGGTTTGCTTTTTTCTATCCCCACCCCATTGTTAAATACACTTATCACAAAATTTTAACTTTTTAAAATTTCTTTTCAAACAACTCTTAAATTTTTATTTAGTACAAAAATATTCATTAATAAATATTTTTTTCCCACCCTACTAATACTTTATTATCAATTGATTTTTAAACTCAATTTTTTATCTTCTTCTCCACTTTTATTGTCTTCTTTAAGATTTTAGTATATAGCTTCCATGATGAATAGTCAATAATAACAAAAAACAAATACCATGAGTTTTCTACTTTACTCTAAATATATATTATGAAAAAAGAGAAAAAAAATCAATAGCATATTGAATACTTTCTATTCTTTCTTTTAGTAGACATAATTCTTTTTTTCTTGTGTTACGAAGAAAATAAGTATATTGAAGTATAAGTAATGTATCAATTATCCTTAGATGAACAAAACTAAATACTTATCAGGAAATTGTATATGTATAATGCTTTAAGTAAATGTGTATACAAATTAAATAAAAGATCATATTTGCTATTTTTAGTTTTCTTCTCATATAATTAGTGAATAATAGAAGTTTTATTACGCTTTTTCCTCTTTTTTTTTCCTTACAGGCTCCATTGAAGTAGAAACTGGAGATTACTATAGGAACATAAATACTTAATAAGGGGGGAAAAAGAATAAGGAAAATCTTCAAGCAAATTTAATGTACAGTAATCTTATTTCCTTTTATATGAAGAAGTACGCTAAAAAAATAAGATTTCATTATTTAATACTATATGTAGGTATTTATGTCAATTTACTGAAAGATATTTTTGTAAATAATTATTAATTAGAATGGGGTAGGGAGAGGAAAAAAGAGAGATGACAGTAAAGCTACCCATAATTTAAAGGTGATTATTGTCATCTATTTGTCTACTCTCTCCATACAAATTCTAAAACCACACCCTCAAATAAAATGTAAGATTTAATTCCTACTTTCTATACCTCTAATATTTCCTAGATTATTCCTAAATCTAATTTATTTTGTTTGTTCTCTTCCCATCCCATCTCTCTCTTATGTCTTCTCTTTCGTGCTATTACCCATCCCTCATCTTTATTCTTTTCTTCTCTTTCGTTGATTCATTCTCTTACTCTTTTTATTATTGATATGACTACATCTATTTCAAAGGGAAAAAATAAAAAAATAAAAAGTGAAAAACCTCATTGTTGTTATCAGTTCATGGAGCTTCTATGGTTTCGCAAATACTATATAGGTATATGCACTTACACTCTTTACAAGAAAGAAAAGAAAAGTAAGCTTATAGTCTATTACATCCTAAATTCATTCGTAAGCTACTCTATTCAAATAGCTTTGCCAATTTAGATATATATTCATTCTCAAAGTAGATAATAATTGAATACAGTGAAAAAGAAAAATCATTTATTTGTGATCATGAAAGAAATTAGGGTTTAAGACGAATTATGTAGTTAAGAAAGGGAAAAAATTTCTTCTTTTTTTTTTCTCCTAAAGCACTTAAAGAGATGTGTAGGGAATTTTTTTTAAAATAATTTATATTCTAAAAAGTAATTCCAATAAGGGTCTTTTTTTAAATAAAAATAATTGTTGAGAAAAAGTGTAGGAAGAGTAGATAGAAGGGTGGTAATAGACCCGTCGCCCTAATTTAATTAGTAATAGTTTTCTTTTTATTTTTACCATTATGTAATTTTTAATAATTAAGGGTATTTTAGCATTGGAATGATTTATTTACTTTTTTCATGGGTTTGATGGTATGCGTATGAAAATTTGATAGGATCTGTGGACAATTGGACTCAATCTTTTTTATATTAACTATTTCTTAAATTAATTTTTTTAAATATAGTTAAAATACTCATCAATACATCATTGACAAGTTTGTCTCTTCAGATGAAAGAGAGACCACTTGGAAGAAGAGAAGTTGTAAACTATCAAAGCTTTTCGACCCATAACGTTCTTGTTGGGGAAGCAACAACTGACGTTCTTATTTTAAACATGTTAAAGTGGACGATGGTGTGGTAACATGTTAAAGTGGACGATGGAGGAAACATGATTGCGAAAGAAATAATGGTGACAGACAATTTTCGTTTATCTATGTAAGCACGATCCAGTTATTTGAGATTACTTCAAGTATCTCATTAATTAATAAAAAGTTATATTTTTCTAAATATTTTTAAAAATTATATTTTTCTAATTAAAATCTTTGATTTTTCAAACAATTTCAAAATCCAGAATTCTTTAATTTTTTTTAAAAAATTAACATAAAAAATCAAATTTTCTCTATTTTTTAACTCTAAAGTTTTTACTTTTTTTCAACTCTTAATTATCAAAGTAACAACAAAATATTAATTAACGGATATATGCTTTAGGCACGCACTACTATTACTAGTATTTAGCCAAAATACTATCACTAGTATTTAATCAAAATAAAATACTATTACTATTATTTAGCCAAAATAAAATGGAAACCTTTTGGTTTTATGATAATAAAAAGTTAAATGCAGTATTTAGCCAAAATCAAAGCCAAACATACGAAACCACAAAAACACGAGAAAAACTTAAGCGATCAGAATGAACTATGTAAGATACAAGAACAGAGGAAAAAAAAATCAACTTAGAAAACAAGAATTAAAAAAAAAAAATCACTTAAGATAACTGTAAGAATTACCTGTAAATTAACGAAGAAATTTTTTTTTGCTGACCTCTCAATTATTTATGGAGAGAGAGAGAGAGAGAGAGGGCATAGGAATGAAAAGAGGGACATGAAAAGTCGAAGTGGAGGGCATCAGGATAAGTGAAATTGAGGGGTATTTATGCAGTGGGAACTCGTTTCTTTTTTCTTTTTTTTAAAAAAAATGAAAAACAAAATAATTTACCACCGTAAGGATATGAACAATTTAAATTTCTTACGGTAGTTCAATGAAAACCCTTATAAGTTGAAATCATAAGAAGAAGAAGCTTAACTGAAATGTAGAAAATTTCTTGTTTATCCTATTCTTAAAAATAAAAATAAAATGGAGAATGGAATATTGTTCTTATGGTAATTCAATTTTATTTTTATGTTCCTTTCATTTTAGATTTCTCTTTTTGTTAAGTCTCTTACCATACAGGAATTAAAATAATATTATCAGATAAGATACCACAAGAAGAAGATGAAGCCACGTTTATAGATAAAATCGCTTTAAAAAGGGTCGAAACTGCGATAGATGGCTAAAATAGCTTTGAGCCATTTTTGGTAATTTCGACCAATTATTGAAAGTTAATCTGATTAAGGTAAATGTTCTTTTGTCATATTGTCTCATCTGGCTATAGCTCAGTTGGTCCAAGACTTGCGGGATGTGTGTGTGAGTTTGGAGGGGTCAGGAGTTCAAGTCTTGGTAGAGTGTGTGTGTTATTTTCCTTTAAATTTGTAGTAAGTGGTGGTTATTAGTTAAGCCCCACTTTTAAAAAAAAAAAAATCAGAGAATAAAATAAAAATAAAACACTATTAAAATTAAAGTATTTACTTACTATGTAAGCTTCTTCTTCTCATGGTACGTCATTTCAACAAATATATGTTTTTCATTGAACAACCATATTTGTTAAAAACTACAATAAGGCGAATGAACCGAATGGCCTGTGCTACATTCATGTGACATGCCTACCATGGTAAGTGTTATCATCCTTACGGTGGTAAATTATTTTGTTTTTCATTTTTGAAAAAAAAAAAGAAAAAAGAAACGAGTTCCCACTGTATAAATACCCCTCATTTCACATATTCTCATGCCCTCCACTTCGACTTTTCGTGTCCCTCTTTTCATTCCTATACTCTCTCTCTCTCTCTCTCCCTCTAAGAAATTATAGTCACACCTCAGCAAAAAGTTTTGCTTCGTTAATATACTGGTAATGATCATTCAAGTTTTCTTGGAGAATTTTTTATTCATATTTCTTGTTTTTCTCAGTTGAATTTTTTGTTTCTTGTATTTTTAATAGTTCATTTCTGATTGCTGAAAGTCTTTGTCTACTTTTCGTTTCGGTATTTATTTTGGTTTTAGTCTTGTTTTGTGCTTTTTAAGTACAAGCTGAAGTTGATCATAATGGAGTATTGTTGCTTCCATTCGTTGAGTTTTCAGCTTATGATCTTTTCATTTTTGTAAGGGAGAAAAGGAAATTCAGATATTGAATCGTGTATTATCATTACGACTCCCTTTTTTTCCCCAAATGATCAAACTGAAATCCAATTAACAATGAGGATTCAGAGTCTTGCTTTCCAGAGTGTATTTGTTTTTCTTATTTTTTTCTTTATTTTTAAATCGATAATCATTGTTTTCTCAAAAAAATAAAATAAAAAATCGATAATCATTGTTTTGTGCTGCTATGTGCAAGTTTTAGTTGGAATATTATTGATCTTAATCTAAGTTGGAGTATACTGTTGTTTCACTCTTATTGTTTTTTGGGTGAGAGGAAAAGCAATTTGGATACTAAATTGCATTGCCGTTACTCTCTTTTCACTTCAAAAGGATCAAGGTTTTCCATTTTATAAATGAATAATTATCGTACATTTAATTGTTGTCTTTCTTGTCTTTAATTCAGTTTTTACTGTGAAAATAGATTTTTGGTTATGCTAATAATTAATTTTTAAGTCCGAGAATCCGTTTTCCAAAGAGCAAATAATTTTGAATAGTTTCCTTTATCTTGCTTTTGGGGCAGAGCTTTTCCCTAGAAATTGCTTTATTTTGTGAATCTATTTGAGGACAAAGATACAGTTACAAACTGAGGTACATCTCATCGTTCTAGCTTTTATATTTTAAAAAAAAAAAAATATTCTAGTGTTTGTTGGCTTGCCTTCGTTAATTAATGTCCAAGTGACAGCTAATAACTACGAATATTTTGTCTTCTCTTAACTGTGAAGGTTTTTTCTTGCTATGGTTTTGAGAAATAAGGGATGCTAATATTATTAATAACATGTTCATTCATGTAATGAGAAATCTCCAATGAACAATAAAAAGAATGTCTTTAAATACTTGCACATTCATATAAATTTTACATTTGGTAGCGAAATTTTCATTAGAGGAAAAAACAAAGGGAAATTTGTTAGGAAATTGTATTTCCTATAGTGGGCCACATATTTTGGACAGTTGTTTTGGGCCATATTATTCTTAAGCAGAGCCAATAAGTGATTTAATTAGGGCTGGGTCAGGATATCCAATCAGATATGGATACTAATGTGGATACCCTGTTAGTCACACAGTTGGGTTTGATGGATACCCAACAGGGACTATTTAAAGAACTTATTAGGGTTATGATCCCTGTAACCAAAATAATACATACACTCAATTCTCTGTAACCCACCATCAGTTACAGAGAACTCCATCTGAGTGACATTAGGCTTTAGGCTACAGAAGATCAAACCCTCTTATTCCATCCAATCCCTTGTCTAGCTGATGAGGAGGTTATTTGCCGATAAATCAAGTACTTTTAAGCTCAAATATTTGTGCGTTTTCAAGTATTTTTGTTAGTTTGATGTATTTTTATAAGAATTGTACATAAATGAGAATCTAATTGGAAACGTGGCAAAAGTGAGAGTTTTGAAGCCTCTTGAATCAAGCTGAAACTCAACGAGGTGAGGCGGAGCAAAAAAGGGCGTGAAACGGAGCTAAAACAAATGAATGAAGCCATTCCAGCAGAAGCCTTTGCGCAACTATGCAACATTGTGGTGCCACCACGCCACAACAACCTACGTCACCGTTTTATGCAGCTATGCCAATACTGCCTTTCTTTAGTTACGCAGGAGTCCAACCTTCCTTACACGGGCTCACATCAGCTTGTTCCTATGTGCATTTTGAGGGCCAAGGTCACTTCTTGTGGAAGATCTAACGGTAGAGATTTGACCTAACCTAAATTGTGCAAAAGAAACTCTACAAAAAGGATTAGTAGCCACCATTTCTAAGCGTAGAGAATTAGAGATAAAAATATAAGAAATAAACACAAAATTCCTAGAGAGATTCTTGAAGAAGACTTAGAAGAGATTCTTAAAGATTTGAAACTCATCTCCACAAGAGTTTTACTTTTCCTTTCTCTTTACCCTAATCTTTATAGAGTTTGTATTTAGAATATTTTATCATATTTTCATTTATGAATTTCTTGATGAGATTAGCCTTAGATTCTACTATGTTTGGCTAGATTTTATATTCTAGGACTTGATGTATCTTTATTACACTTTGTTTGGAGTATTTTGATAATTATTGGTTTATTTTCTATTTTCAATTCGTTTATGTTTCTCTTTCCTCATTGCTTTTAATTTATTTGGCCAATGAATTAGTTGAACTTAGGTTATGATTTTGATGATCGGGGGAGATCAATTTCACAAACTTGATTTGAGAAACATGGTTTAGGTTGTTGTAAGACTGAGAGGACATCAACACCTAGATAGTCATTTTGAAAGTTTACGTTATTGTGAGACCGGGAAGTGAGTGACACCTTGACTCCCAATATAAGGGTCAAACTTAATGAATGCTTAATTAAACGACTTAGATAAGGATATCGACTCAGGTAGTTAAGTGTATTATCTCATTTGACACTCGAAAGACGTAATAAAGTTAAATTTGATCTCTTGATTAGTGAATTGAGTAGAATTATTCTAGTAATCACTTAATTTGATGAACTCAGGAGTAATTAGTCGAAATCCAATTCATAATATATTCGTACATAGTATTGTCTATATTTTATTTATGTATTTATATTTTTACATTTGTTTTTACTTACTTTTTAATTTTATTTAATTGGTTTGCCTAAATAAAATCAAGTTACGATAATTCCAGTACATAGCGATAATTTAACACCCAATCCTTGTAGGATCGACAACTCTTAATTTCTCTATATTACTTATCTATGACCCGTGTACCTATGGTTTTATTACACAATTTCATAGTATATCCGTGCATAGTATTGTCTATATTTTATCTACATATTTATACTTTTATATTTGTTTTTTCTTTTTAATTTACTTTTTAATTTCATTTAGTTTGGATACCTAAATAAAGTTAGGTTACAATAATTTTACTATTTAACAATATTTTAATACCCGATCCTTGTAGGATCGATCATTTTTGCCATTATGCTATGTAGTACTAGTTTTTATTAGGATATGCTAGATTCACAAATAGGAGGAATATAAATTATAATTTGATAGCGTCGACGACAACGTTTACCACTAGTTAAAACATAGCCTAATACTAATTTGTTAATTATTAAGCTCAATAAGCCTAATAGGGTTAATAACTCTTTATGTACTTAAGAAAAAGTTCTCCTAAGCCATCATATAAGTGTTACACATGAAACATAGCTCTCTTTAGGCTGTGTTGGGCGAAATACAAAGAGGAAGAGAGAAAGAGTGAAACATGTTCATAGATAGGGTACACCAGCCTAGGGTTTCAGCCATCATAGTGAAAATAGAAAGAAAAGTGTCTTCTTGTTCATTTTGGAAAAAAAACATTTTCTTTGATATATTAAAAAAAATATTTTAAATGATCAATTTCACTGTGTTCCTCGTGTTTAAAAAACTATTTTATTCTTAAAATCAATTTTATAGGGAAAAAAATAAAGGTTTTTCAATATGTTTCAAAGAATAATAGTAATAAATGTACATCATAAATCAAAATCTATAGAGCGAGGATAATTATATATCCGTTCTAATTCTTCGATAGTTAAAATTGATTCCATTGAAAAATAGTGATTTGGAAGTATAATACTCTTAAATTATAAAGTTTTGAGAATTTTTTTCAGTAGGTTATATTCAAGATGATTAAATTAATAAAATCAAATTTTGAGATGATTAAATCGATAAAATCAAGTCCAAACTCTGATACTAATTGTTATCCTAAGATAATGCTATCCGAAAAAATGCGTGTACTAGACTTTAAAAAACTTTTTGAAACTTTTTAAAGTACTCGACCATTAAACCGCAATTACCAAATAAATTCAAGACAAACAGAAAATACAATCACATAAACGATAAATATCTTGCATAAACTTAAAAAGTAAGAGTTAGAGAGATTATAAATACTCGACAAATTCGACAATTTGTCTATGCCCTGACTCTAGGTAATTTGCCTTTTGCTTTATTAATTTATATGAATTTCAAATGTTAGAGTATTAATTTACAAGAATTTTAATCGTCAGGGTATTAATTTGCAGAATTCAAAAGCGATGGTTTTATTTTGCAGAAATTCAAAAGTCAGGGTATTATTTTGCGAAAATTTAAAAGTAAGAGTATTATTTTACAGACATTCAAAAGTTAGGATTTTTTTTACAAAAAAATTAAAATTCAAGATATTTTAATGTTATTATCCCAATTAAGAAACTAAGAAATATTAATAAATTGGATACCTCAAAAAAAGCCAGGCCATTTCAAAAGCCAAACCTGAATGAACTTCAACCTAAATCCTAAAGTATAAAGAGAAATTTAGGTAGATGACCAATATTTTAAATTTGATTAAGTAGACATCCATTTTTAAAATTTTATAGCTAAATGTCCAGGTATATATATTTTTACATTTAGTAGATAAACATATCTATCAATTTTAACTACTGTACTGAAATGTATTGGATATATAATTTTTTATACTGGGTATATAAAATTTTACACTTGGTATATAAATATATATACCGGATATTTTATTATAACATTTGACAAAAGGACATTTACTGAAATTGGGCCTAAAATTTTATCACATTTCTATAAGCCCCAAGTATAAAGTATATGGCTAAAAATGGGTTTTACGCTATTATTTATTAGTTATTTTTCACCAAAAAAAAAAAAAAAACGTATGAGCGGAAAACTCCATCCGGGAGTGGGAGGGTTTATTAAAGAAAAGGTTTAGGGAGAGGTGGGCGGTAACTCAGAAGAGAAGAGAGGTTATGGCGAAGCAAGGCGATTTGTGGGATGATTCTGCTCTCATCAATGCCTTCGACGATGCCATCTCCAAATACAAGGTCTTGCCTTCTTCTCTCTTCCTCCACAGCTAAATGTTCTCTTGTTTGTAAATGTGATTCTGAATGGAAAAACTTGTTTGGGAATGACCCATCACTCATTTTTGCATCAAATGGAAACCACACCTCCTCTCCCCAAAAGTATTTTACATGTTTTGGTGTTCTTCTCTGTTTTACAAGTTTTAGGCCAATCCTCGTATAGCGTTATTGGGTTCAGAATTTGAAGTGTTCATTTTGGGTCAATCTACTTCCCCATTTTTCCTTTGAACTATGGAGTTTTGAATATGGAATTCGATCATTTGGATAGTCATATTGATTCTAGTTTACTGAGATTCTTATGACCCAGACCCACTTGGGGGTGTGACCATTTTGCCTGTTGTTCCAATAAGTTATCCTCTCCTCTGTTTTATTATTAAGTCGGAATAAAGCTGTTATGCATAATGAGCTTCGCAGGGGACTTGTTTGAATTATGAAATGGTGAAACTACATGTACTAAATGAGATGGGTTGCTACATGTACAGGTGAAAAGGTTTAGGTGAAAGCATTACCCCATTGATTCTGATGTAATGCGCATATGATCTTTTAGATTTTGTTTGGACAGACAACTGGTGCGCTTAAGTTCACAACTGCGAGCTGCATTTCGTTTCGTTGCAAAGACTTTTAGGACTGCCCTTGTCCTACTTACCTTCTAATTGGTAGTGTTGTGATCACAACATTAAAAATAAATTAGTACTTGAGTATTAGCAGTGTTTTTAGTAGTCACTTTATCAATATGTGCAGTTTCCCAAATTATGGATCAATTAGAACTAACATTTCTGTCAAAAGTATCTTGTAACTTCTACGGGCCAAATTGCAGCGGGTAAGGCATACGATTTAACCTGCCTGCTATCTTCTTTTTTGTTTTTGCTAAATAATCCTTGGAACCTAACTCTTTCCCCCTTTTTCCCCCATATATGTAAAAGTGTGTGTGTGTGTGTGTTTAGTATTTATTTAGTTGCCATATTACTTGTAACTCATACTATTTTAACCTTCCTTCTAGATAATGCATGGAAAAAAAAGCAGAGATGTTTCAGAAGACAATGGAGAAGTCGTAAGCAGCAGTGGAGACCATCCCTTTGCTGGTATTGAATCTATTGACGAACATCAGGAGACTAAAAGGTAAGCCAATAACTTGGCCATCCTTTTTGTTTGTAGATAACCTGATCTGTTCTATTTACTTTAATAGAATTGGCGTATTCTTATAACATCAGTCAAAAAAGAAGCATCATTGCTGAACTTTTGTTACATTATTCGTGTTTTGAACCGATGTCTCATATGTGTCAGCTGCCTATTTGTTTGGTTCTTATTTGTTCCTCTACTGGTTTATAAGGGTCTTCCAAAGCCTAGGACAAAAATGTTTTGTTTGTTATTTCCTTTCAACTATTTGGGTTTGTTTTCTTTAGTATGTGTATCAAATATGATACTATGAACCATCTTTGATATGCCTATTTTATTCAAGGCATGTTCTGTAGTGGCTTCCTTAGAAGCATGTATTTTATTCTAAGCTTTGTACTATCCCTTGGGTCATGTGAAGACAGGAGGACGCAGATGAGAAAAGCAATCTTCAACAAGATACTTCTCCAGAAGTGGGAGAAAGTACTAATCCTTCTGAAGTCAAAGAAACTCATTGTGTAGATCCACCTGTACCTGAGTCCTATGCAGAAGTTGCTCAGGATGTGCAACAGAGCTTTTCATATCCACAAGGTGCACAAGATTATAACCAGTTACTCAGTCAATATTATGAGCTTGAGGAGCAGAGGCAACAGATAATTCAGCAGCTTTATCAATATAGTAGTTGCAATTATCAAGGTACCCAGGAAGGTACCAGCTCTGGTATGCAGTGGGCTAATGGTTCTACACTTCAAGAACATCGAGTTTCTAATCCAGCTATGTCCTGCTCTTGTTGCCCATATGTGAATCAATGTTTTGCCACTCCATGCACTTCAGTTCCTACTTGTTTTGTGGGTGCGTCATGTGCTGGTGAATCTTGTACTGATGCATGTGGAGCAATGGATCCTAGGAAGTCCTTCCCTCAGCAAGACGACTACATAGTTGAGGCAGCAATGGGAGCTGCTGAAAGAGCATTATCTTCCATGAGAATAAAACTTTCTGATGATTCTAATCCAACCAAAGGTAAGCATGATGTCCAAAGTATAGATTCTTAGGAAGATAGTTTATCAAGCAATTGGCATGAAATGGCTGTCATAAAGTTTTTAAGTATCTAAATGAACATACCTCAGAAGTTCTAATGTTCCAAATTTGACCCGTTAAGACATAATCATGAACATCATTTCAATTTCTGGAGTCTTGCATTCTTTATTATTCTTTTTAAAGTTTGACTGCTTTTTTTGTTCTATTGAGTGTCCTTTTAGTAAGCCAAAAGTTTTAGTATATAAAAAAAAACAAGGTCAAATTCCAATTATTTTAAAAATGGGCATGGAGTCCAATTGTACAAAAGTTTTATGTGTTGTTATATTGGCCAGTGGTCATTAAGTTGTTCTTGTTAAATGAAATCGGTGTTGTCTTGAGTGATTTTTCAGTGACATTTATCTTTGAGGTGGTACTTATTGGTTTTGCCTGAAGCAGGAAGGGTTAATGGTGAGGTTAACCTGTTTGACATAATTATCATTCAAGTTATTATGTGTTTCTTATGGTTAACATGAAAAAAAAAAAATGTTAGGTTGAGGTTGACACGTATGGATACAATTCATATATGGGTCAGGTTAAGGTTTATTTTGACCTGATTAGTTAGTAAACATGCACATGGCCTACAAAATGAATGATCATCCACTGTATATTTGTAGTGGATCATCTTGTTATACTCTTGTCTTCTTTCTGTAAACATGTAAGTTGTGTGCTTTACCTAGGACTGGTTGTCATAAAACTGATGTGGTTTATGATTTTGAATTATTATATGTACTAAACAAGGATACATACATATATATATATAATGGACTTCATTGTGTTATCCATTTTTCTCAGCTCAGAAAGACAAAGAAAAAGATAGAGAAGAAGGCGCAGTTGTTCAATCTACTAGCTCAGAGACTGATCTTACTGTAGTCTTGAATGCATGGTACTCTGCAGGCTTCTACACTGGAAAGTACGTATCTGTTCAAAATTTCTTGCTTTAAAATGATGGAACTTGTAACTTCTTATTTGGTTACCTAATGTTTTCTTTCATGTATAGCCCATTTAACTCCATTGCTTTTCTGCATTTGATTTTGGGATGATCTCCTGTTCGATGTGCAAACATGGATTGTTTTTTTCCCTTTTTTTATTTTTTTATTTTTTTATTATTTTTTTTGTGTATGTGTGTCTTGCATGTTTGTCCTGATATCCGTGTGTATGTCCAACACTACATAAGGGTTATATTTCTATTCCCTATACTTTAATTGCTTGCTTGTATGCCTACCCTTCTATAGTTAGCAATTGATACCCTCAGATTTGAAAAATGACTGCAAAATCGTACCTTTGAAGTGGCATGGTGGTAAGTATTACCGACTTGGTTGTAAAATAGATACCCTATTAGATAATTGTTTTTCTAAATGAGATAATTGTATCATTGAGAGAAACATAATGGACATATGACCCTTTGTCTAGCACCGCGTCCTGTTATCAGCCATGACTTCAAAGTGGAGTGGGAGAAGTGGTGCTAGAAAAAAAAATGATCATATCTCAAAATCTTGTTTTGTCATCGTTTAGGATTTAGTTGTGAATTTTTAGCCTTTTTATTTAACTTAAAAATAATATTTTTTTTCAAAAAAATTAGTGTCTTAATACTTAGTTATGCGGTATATATGTTATTGGTTATAAACATAACTAAAGGTGTGGTTAGTTAACCTGTATGTTTGGTATCAAGTCCAGGAGTGGCACTCTTGTCGTTTTAAAATTCTTTCGGGTATTAATGGAGATATAGTTTCTACTTAGCATTTCCCATCGTATAATTGGTTCCATTTTAAAATTATAAGTATTGGTCAATTATTATCCTGTATAATATAAGTGTAGGTCTACAAGTTTAAAATTCTGATTTCTTTCTACTATTATTTTTATCAGTAGGTGTTGAATTCAGTTACTTAATACCATTGTCCAGCAGAATTAAGTGTGATTCTCCTTTGCATCTTCCTCAAGGAACTATTGGTTTTCCTTTTAGTTGTCAGAAGGTATTAACTGAGCTTTTCATGCAGGTACCTTGTGGAGCAATCCGTCGCAAAGAAACAGCAAAGATGAGCATTCTTTTACCATGTAAAGCAGACGCAAAATGGTTCCGTTACAAGATTGTGTTCTTTGTACTACAGAATTTGTGTTTGCTAAATGAACTCTCAGTCTGATCATATGCTATTTTGACTTCTTATTGGCATGACCAACATTTGATTTTGATCTCTTGCTTTTTGTTACTTGCGCATCTCAGCATATTTGGTTGAAAAGTTGTGGTTAAACTGTAAGTGCTAGTTCATCATGATGCTATAGAAAAGTTTTACCTTCCTTTACCTCAGTACTGCATCCCATTTTTCTTTTACCGGGTTACGAGTTCTTGAGTTACAAACCTCTTTTCTGATTCTTAGGAGACTTGTTGTAATGTGGTATTCATTCTTTTTTGTCGAAATATTATCGTGACTGACGTGTAATGGAGAAACTCTTATAGAGGAAACAAATATTTGGGTTAAAAAAATGGTGCGAAGGACTACAAAACTAGAATTCCCGCCAATTCTAAATTTCATCAGTTTTTTGAATTTTACTTGTGTCTATTCATGGTTTTGGAAGTGTACATTTCGAATATAAAGGCCCCGTTTGTTTCGCCTATTTGAATGTGTGTATTTGAATGGAAATTATGGAATGGGTTATAATTGGAATGGAAGACATTTGAATGGAAAAAATAGTGGAATGGGTTATAATTAGAATGGGAGTATTGGAATGGACCATTCAAAAACACCTCTTCCCCTCCATTCTTATCCAAGACACAAAAATTCATTCAAATAGTTGATGTGACTGATGAACTATTTGAATGGAAAAACTAAATTGTTGAAACAAACACTCATTCCAAAAGACCATTTGAATGGAAAATTTAGAGTTGTTGAAACAAACACCCATTCAAATGAATTTCCATTCCATTGGAATGGAATGGGCGAACCAAACGGCTCCAAAGTAATTCTACATTTTATGTTTTACTTCGAGAAAATATTTTTTTTTTTTGAAGACATTTTTAATAATTACTGAAATTTATTAAAGCATTGCAGTTGCAAAACATCCGATACGCTAATGGCTACGCAGAACACACTAATCCCCAAACACTCTAAACCCTAAACATACACCACCTTAAATCCTCTGAATATTTCTGGAGGATTTGAACAAGCTTTTTTAAAGAGACTATGTTTTTGTTTTTTCAATGGTATTTTAGTCAAAAAGCACATTTTCAGAGATTTATTAATTGGAACAGATGGGTCAAATTAGAATGTTTTTGGTGTATATATTTCTCTACGATAAAATTTAAGTTGTGGATTGCAATTAAATCTCAACTTCTATATGTAATTGGGCGGTTTGATCTTTTTTTTTTTTTTTTTGGTTGTTGTTGTTGCAGCGGTTTGAGAAATGTGTAACCCTAAATCTGCAGTTCTATAGCGTATTGAGCAATGTGGGTTCAAAGGATGCGGGCTTGTCGATTTAGTTCACCTTTACCCATCAGCACAAAGTCCAAGCGGTGAGGGCTTATGGATCTTCTGTCACCTTTAGCGGGCAAGGTCATGATATAAATATGGGAAAATGACACTTTATACGGTCTTTTAAAAAATAATTCCCAAAAATACGACATCTGTGATCCCAAATAATAACACCAATTTTAGGCTTTTTTCCGGATGATGGAGGGAACCATCTGAATGCATACTGGGGACGCTTGGTTGATGAGGACTCCGAACAATGGAGACTTTTGGAACTCTTGAATCATCTTTCGGCATCTTCAAGGATAAAGAGAGGTGGTTTCCCTTCTTTACCATTTACATTCAAATTTCAATTGTGCCAAATCATCCATAAAACAATACACCAAAGTCTCGAAATCAGATTTTGACAACTTCTTTGCTAAAAAGAAACTACAACTCACTTAGGTCATGGCCATGGAAACTTGACATTTGGTCCCAGAATAAGCTGAATTCCCAACTTTATAGAAAGAAACTACACGAAATAAGAGGGCATGATAAGTCGTCTCCTAGTCATATTAGCATCGAATGCATACCGCTGAACAAGGCATTCCATGACTTGCTAAATTTCCCATAGTGGGAATTATGTTATGGCAAGCCCTCCAGATGAAGATGTGGATCTTGTTAGGGATTTTTAGGCTCCATAAGTAGAGCCACCACTTCCTTGTATGTTCTGGATTTGAAGTTTCTACCATATCTCTAGAGGACATAATTGCTTTATATCCCAAACAAACTGAATAAAATTTATTAGAGTCAAAATACTATATTCTCCATCTTCCATTCCAGAAAAACTTAAACGAATTGCCAACACGGTTTGAACATCACATAACTAGAACATCTCCTTCGTCTTAGTTTTATTCCATATACTTGGGCCTAACATCAAATTAACAAAATGTTGTTTTCAAGTATTTTCTTAAGAAAAAGAAAATTATCTTTTATGACTTGCATTGTACTTGTTCTCTCTCACTATTTTCTCCCTTATGTCACTTTCTATCTCTCATTCCCTCTTATCATTTTCACTTTCTTCATGCATTTTTGTTAGTTTCTCTCATCTCATTACCTTATCTCTCTTTTTGATTTTTATGTTTGTATAATTTTCTTTTTTCTAAAATCAATTTTTAGCAAACATTGGCCAAACTCTTTCAATTTTTTTTTTAAAAACAACAAAAAACGGTTTTTGTTCTTATATCTGAAAACACAATTTTGAAAACAAAAAATAGAAAATAATACCAAACAGCCTCTCTTCCCCTGAACCTTCCCTCTTTTTTTTTTTTTTTCCTTTTTTTTCCCTTTAGAGAAGAATAATAATAAAATTGAAACTATGTCAATTAATATGTGGTTTTCATTTAAATGTCAATAAATTTAGTTTTATTTTAGTTAGCACAAATTCATAAAAATTAAACATTAACATATCAATCTTAAAAGATAAATTCAATACAAGAATTATATTTGGAGGGGTGAAATAAGAAATAGAGTTTAATTATTCATGTTTGTGTTGTGCATTTATTAGTATCAAATGAGTGTATTCATATTTTTATTTTTTTTTATTTTTTTAAAGTAGGGTTTAACTAACTACCACTTTTACAAAGAAAGAAAATTAACTCATGCATTCTAGGAGTCGAACTTCTGACCTAATACTTAATTCCCACCCTACCCACTGAGCTAGCCCTAGTAGATAAATGAGTTTATTCATGTTATTTTCAAATACGAGTACTTTTGTAAAAGAAAAAATATTTTTTAAAAAAATGAGGAGAGGAAAAAAAAAGGTGACAGTAGAGAGACTCATAATTTTTTTAGTTTTATACAAATCGTCATTTTTTAAAGAAATAAACAATTTATTTGACACAAACCCTCTTTTGTGTGAAATTATGTGAATCATTTTTGGGAAAATCTAAACTTACAAAGTTTCGAGACTTGTCGTTTTATTAAATGGGTTTCTATCACTTTTACGTATAAAAAATTAAAAGAATTACAAAAATATGGAACTCAGGTTTTTTTTCAAATTTTCGTACGGTTTTTATTAGAAAAATATCACTTTTTAAAAAATATTTAGAAAAATACCATTTTATAAAATAGTTACCGGTTTCTGGAAACTTGTTACTAGTTACTAGTTACCAGTAATATACCAGTTATAAATAGAAACTGGTTATCAGAAACTAGTTACTATTTTAAAAAATAGTATTTTTCTAAATAGTTTTTAAAAAATAGTATTTATCTAATAAAAATCATACCGCACCCTTAAAAAACTTAAACCACCGTATTTTTCAAATTTTTTTCTAAATTACCGTATAATGTCTAATTTCCTCTTATTAAATTGCCACCTGTTTGAACCTCAAATTTATAATTTCATTATTTACGAGTTACTAAGTAATTATTATACTTGAAGGTCCAACAACAACAAGAATATGTGCTATTCAAGTTGAAAGTTCCAATAGTAAAGTTGTACAATAATTATAATGGATAATTTCCTTCAAAAAAAAAAAAGTAATGAATAATTGCAAAAAAAAAAAAAGAATTTGAAATACGTTCTTTCTTACGATTTTAAGCATGCTCTTTTTAGGGGTGTTCATGGCCGATTTGGCAGGCATAGAACGTCAATCTATAACCAAATCGCATGCACAATTTGACCAATCTGCCAAATCATGCGGTCTGTATTGGTTGATTCAAATCGACCAGACCGAACCTACATTTTGCGGTGCGATTTGGGTGCTTTCCGTGGTTTGAATAATATAAATATCAAACCAAATATAGTCCAAAATAATGATACATAAAGAGCAATCTTAACATAGTTCAAATATTAAACCAAAAATACCATATTTCAAGCTTCAATTAAATCAAAAGTTCTAGTCATTTTAAACTTAAGTTAAAACCAAATCGAAATGTAAGTAATATTAACGTCTAGAATATTTTAAACAAATTACAACACAAACATAAATCTTAGGTAAAATAGTTTAATAAATAATAATACATGTCACAATAACAATAAAAACTTCAAGCTTTAAGCTGAGAAAACAAACTTATAGTATACATACACAAATACTCATCATAAGTACATATTACAATAAAGCATGCAAAATAAGCATATATTAGAATATATACAAAATTATTTATAAAGCTAATTTATCTAGGCAGTCTAGTTCGAAACCGAACATTTTTTTCTCAATCTGCAAACCGAAGCAAATCGTTCGGTTTGCTATTTTTCCAATCCACCATCAGCCACAAATATACTATAACTGCACAGATTGGTTCGGATTGGCCGATTTTCACGGTTTGACAGATATTTTGAACACTCTTATGTCTTTTTATTCTATGCAAAATAATACTTTTATATTTAAAATTTTTGCATCTATCTGACTCATGTCCAAATAGACTAGAAAATTTCGGGCTCTACAAATCCTAATTGAGGATATCTTATTTCTAATATGTTAAAAATAACTTATAACAATTAGCATAATAACTAAATTTGTACACAGAAGATAGAAAATTTGCCGAGATTTCAAATAGCCAAAAGATAAGGTTAAAACTACAGAAATACAGTATTTTAGGTTTTTTTCAATTAATCCTAATTATAATACAATTGATGAAATTAACCCCTTCTAATAAAAAAAAAGTGAAATTAACCAAAATTAAAAAGAATTTAGATTTTGTGCTAATAATAATTATAAAAAAAACTGACAAATAATTCTATAAAATATTATACACAGATTCCCATTAAACAATGTATAAACAGAGTCTTACGTAGGAGCGTCTCTACTATAGTTACCTCCTAAAATATATAATAAATATATAATGGTTCAAAATATTTCAACAAATGTTGAGTAATATTATTAGCCACATCATAGCTTCCTATACACAACACACACGTTTGGGCCACCGGAAAGTTCCTCCTCAACCTCAACCACCGGACCCATTCATTTCTTCCTTTCCAGTCTCACTCTTCAGCTACACCTATCTGAGATTGGGTTGTCGTTTTATTCATAAATGGCGTCGTTTTTGGCCGTCCCCGCTATTTCCACACCTCCTTTCTCTCTCCCCAGAACTTCCTTTCCCACTCGCCTCAACTCACTTTTTCAGAACCGGTCAGCTCTCTCTCTCTCCCACTCGCACAGGTCAGAATTCAAGCTCTTGAGCACTAACAGACACACCCTTTTCCCCATAGCTTACTTTTATATGCATAAACTTGATTTTGGTCCCAAGTTTTTGGTGGGTTTTGCGATGGAGAAGCTGATAAGAAGATTTGAAGCTCCTCATGTTGATGTGATGTGGGTCTTCAGCAAGTTCTCTAATGGAGTTGGCATTTTTCTTGTAATGAACAGTTTTGAAATGTGTATTGTATTATTAATTTCATTGGGGAATATGTTAAATGATCATAAGAAGTGCTATAATCTCACCCTTTATCAAGAAAGCGGCTACTTTTGCTTTGTTTTATACAATGAGGCCCTTTTTATGAATACCCTTCTTGGTTATTGATGTTAGTGCTTGTATTCTGATTTTGGAGTGAAGGAATTTTCATTTCACCTCTTTGTGTTGCTAGCTTGTGCAGGTTTGGAGTTAGATGTAGTTATGCTGAAGCAAGTATAAATGAGGACTCCACTTCTGCTACAATAGATGTTGTGGCCGATGTTAGGAGTGAACGGGTAGGTCGCGATATATTTCGACTTTTAATTGTTAGAAAGGATGGATGATGGCTGCATTTTCAGGTCTTTTGGTTACTTTTTAGCAGATATATATCTAACTCATCATGATGCTCTTATTAGATTGTTGTCTTGGGAGGCAGTGGCTTCGTTGGTTCTGCTATATGCAAGGCTGCAGTATCCAAGGGCATAGAGGTCGTTAGCGTAAGCAGGTGCTGTAAATTTTGGTTTTTCAGATTTTCAACTGCAGTACGTGTGTTTCGAGTTCTTGATGTTTTTATCTGACTGCTTATATTTTTAGTGATCGTTGTTGAAGAACTGACAGAAACTGATCAAGAAATGTATTGACGTTTTACTATTTGAGTGGCATTCTCTGTCTGAAATCTGAAACTTTGCTCTATTCACAGGACAGGCCGTCCTACTTATCCTGGTCCATGGGTTGATGAGGTTACGTGGACACCAGGTATTTAAGCTCGTCTCATTCCTGTGAATAGTTCTGCAAAATCTGTTTTGTTTGCAACTCAGTAAATTACTTATTAAGAAAGTTTATTTAAACAAATAGTGTTTGTGGATGTAGATTAAAATAATAAAAAAAGACAGGATATTTACTCAAACGAGACAAATGACATGTCAAGTATCAACCTTTTGGTTGTGGTTTTCTTTTCTCCTGCTAGAAATAAATCACTTAGCTTATATCTTCATTTTACTTTGGTTTCGTATTTGGGGGTAGCTTATATCTTCATTACGTGTTGGTGGTGGTTAGGTTGCTAGATAAAGTAGGTTTGACCAATGAGCATAAACCAGACAATGTTTGGTAGAGGCAAGTGCAACCAGAGAGTTACTAGGACCACTGATGCGGTTTCATTTTAGTAACAGATTCACCATGATGGAGATAACTGGAGCATTCAATTGTAAAGATAAGCTCTTTGCTTATTCAGATGGACTGCATTCTAAAACTATTTACTATGGGACTGGGGGCAGCATCTAAGCGACAATACCTTTAACATATCAGAGTCCTTCCTAAAGCATATGGGGGTGGAGAACAATGATTTTCAGGTGGCTAGACACTCATTTTGTTGAATCTGTCTGCTACAGAGTGATGGCAGTACATGGACCTGATGTAGAGCAAAAAAGTTTTGGTTTTGGCTTGGTTTCACATAAGAATGGGTGGTGCTCGGACCTTTAAAGTTAAATTATTGCTTATGTGAGCACTGGAAATTTGAATGGGTGGGTGACGGGACCTTGATGCTGAATGATGGTTAGCTTTGAGGTCAGTTACATCATCCAAGACCCTGAGTGGAGGGTTTATTGTCATTGGCATGGGATCAACTATTGTACATGTGTGACTTTTGGTTCTACAAGTTTGAGAACTTGGCTACTGAATGAGGGTTTGGACTTGGACACTGGTTTTGTGATTATGGTATTCATAGATTTTGAGATGCACTGGGCATTGAAGATGGCAGAAAAGCTAGGGTTTAGAAGACTGACTTATTTTATGATTCTATTCCTAATATTTTTATGATGATTTTTCTAAGGAAGTAAGTTGCATAACCTTAAACTAGATACACAGAATCAAGAACCAAGATGTGGTTGAATTTTCAGCTTAAACCATTATAAAAATTGGTTAAAAGCAGGTGTGCACAAATAATTTGTGGCCTTGAGAAAGCAGACGCTACCTTCTCATTAGTCGTTATGGAAGTAGCACTTGAACATAAGACTGATAGACTTTTTCAATGAGAATCATGAATAAGATGTCCATTGATGAAAATAAATGCCCATTGATAAGTATCACATAGCAGCTATACTTCTTCAGAACTTGTTACAAATATATCTGTGCTTTCATCATAGAATGCAGATTTTGAAGTATTTCATACGCAGGTGACGTTTTCTACCTAAACTGGGACGAAGTACTTCCTGGGGCTACCGCGGTTGTTTCAACTATTGGGGGTTTTGGCAGTGAGGAACAGATGCTAAGAATTAATGGTGAAGCTAATGTTGTTGCTGTTAATGCTGCTAAGGATTATGGTAAGCAACTATCAATTTTAATATTGCGGCATTTTATAACCTAGAGGTCTATATCTTTATTAGTTGTAATTGTTTTTCCTGATTATGAACCTGATTAGTCAATTTCTCTTTTTCCCTGTATTAACTGATAATACTTTGCAGAGCAGCTCTTTTTAAAGCTTATCAAGTTTACAGAGTAGCAGTGCAAATTTGTGACATGTATTGGGCAACTCATTGTCATTACCCTCTAAAATATTGTGTTTATCTATTTCTAGCTTGTCTTTGCTCCTTTTCTTTCTTTTTTTTTTCTTTTTTTTTTCTTCTTTTTTTTTTTTTTTTTTTGAGAGTGCTGTTTTAGCATGACTGTTACTAATTTCCTTCATTTTTATCAATGTTATTTTAATTTTTTGTCTAATTGGGAACAAATTCGGTGCGAGCTCCTGGTATTGAGCTCCTCCACTTTAGTATGGAGGAATTTGACCATCATTTTGTTAAGTGAAACAAATAATGACAAAAAATAGATGCCATCAAGCAATACGTTGGTCTTTGGAAGTAAAGGCTCATACTTTTTGATCCTTGAGACTCCTGGTTGTATAAATTAAGAAGGGAAAAATATTTTAGCTGTTATCTTTCAGTAGTATACTTGTTATGTTGACATGATTGAAAAAAAACTTGTTACGATGAAACAACATGATATTCAATCAATGGAGATAAATGATACCCTTAAGAAATGGGTAAGGGCTTTAGAAGTAAGGTCTGTATCTTGATTCATGGAAATTAAGAACCACTGAACCAGAATGAGACTTAGCCGCTATTTTCTGCAGTAATTGTGTACTTATGCTCTTGAGAACTTTTATGCACAATGTGGCTTAAATGATAAGGCTGCCTCGAAGGACAATAGTTTTCCTATTATACTAGCCATGCGTATCTTCCCTCGTACCGATGAAACCAAAACACACCTAAATGCTATAGAATGCTTTTGATTCCCCTATTGAGATGTCAGAGTTGGTATGAGAGGAAGTTTGGAAGAGTTCTAGAATAGAAGTTAGAGGTGATAATGGCATGGAATAAATTGGTTTGGGGAGATTATGTCTGTTGCAGTCAGTAATACAGAAAGATGTTTCAGGTGGATGTGTTGCATTGTTAATACATTTATTACTCTATTTGTTTTGGATATCTTTGAAACTCTATTAGCCAAAGCGTTTTGATTAAATTATTTAACTTTTATAGTGATTTTTTCAAGTTAAAGTAATTCTTGACCCGGGTAGAGAAAACCCATGGAGTCTCACATAAAATTGTCAACAAAGAGCATATTGCACAATAATATAATTTCTTACCTTGGTCATTTACTCCATTTGCTAAATTGCATGATGGGTAAGAAATGTTAAACTACAAATGTTAGAACGCTGTGATATGGTTGGAAACATATGTGATATATAAAAATTCGTACTAACTTACAGACTGGAAAATATAATACTCAAGTGGAGTATAAAAGCTTTCACAGAGTTCATCAGTTTCATCAAATATTGTTGTCTGGATCATATTTTGTACTATCTTATTATCTATATCACACCTCTGATGCAATTCGTTCTGTTGTCTCTTATTTTTCTTAATTATGGCTGGAGAAATGAGTTCTTACATTAGTTTTTTCTTTTATGGCAGGAATTCCCAAATTTGTCTTGATATCAGTGCATGACTACAATCTTCCGTCATTTTTGCTTTCATCCGGATACTTCACAGGAAAAAGGAAAGCAGAATCAGAGGTTCTCTCCAAATATCCCAACTCTGGTAACATACAACGTCTCTTCTCCATATATTTTTTCATAGAAATTAGAAATGCCTATCTGGTTGAACTTTGTAAAATTCTTTCACTAGGTGAAAAAATGCAAAAACAAGGAATGTAAATACTTGTTCACGCAAAAAAAAAAAAAGAAAAAAAAAATTATTGTGGTTATTATTTTTACTGCTGGAAACATTGCCAATTTGAGGAAATGAGAGTAACAAGCTGAGTGAAGATGTTGAAGGTTGGATTCGTTATATACTTCTACTCAAGTTACTCTTTTAAGTTTTTCCTTCGAGTGAGGAACTGATTGAATCAGTTATTTCGGCTTTGATTAGTAGCCAGTATATTTAGTATCCTTAGCTGCAATGTTTTTGAGTTTTTTGTTTAACTTATTTATTCAAACTTGCACAGGTGTCGTGCTAAGACCAGGTTTCATATATGGGAAAAGGCGAGTGGACGGCTTCGAGATTCCATTAGATTTGATAGGAGAACCACTAGAGAGACTACTACGTGCTACTGAAAACTTCACAAAGCCATTGAACTCTCTTCCAGCATCTGATCTGATTTTGGCTCCACCAGTTAGTGTTGATGATCTTGCACTTGCAGTAATCAGCTCAATTACAGATGACGATTTTTTCGGTGTTTACACGATTGAACAAATCAAAGAAGCTGCAGAAAAAGTGAAGGTGTGAACTTGCTTAGGATATAAAATAAGTCATAAGGATTACACAAAGATCCGTGTATCAGATAACATCTTGTTCTGCAACCCTTGTTGAGCTGCTGTATAAACTGTCTTGAGGGAAGACTAAAATTTGGATTTCTCAAAGTGTATATCCTACATCCTATCATGTAGTTATGGTTACATGAAAAGTGACTTGAGACCTGGGGTACTAATTCTCCATAAGATTCTTGTAAGGAAATTGATGAGGAATATGAATAAGTGATTTTACGAATCTATATTATTATTATTATTATTAATTAGATTATTTTAGAATTATATAATTATGTTTTATTTAATTATTAGGTTTTATTTAGTTTTGAGTAACTAGTTTGGCTTTTTCCTTTTATGATCGTTTCTAAAACCTATTAGCTTCGTAGTTTTGTCTAAAAACTTCTCTATAAATAAGCTCATATATGTTCATTATTTTTAAGATTTATTAATGCTATATAAACAATTCAGAAATTTTTTTCTAATATTCTTACTCTCTCTTTAAAGTTCTTCTTTTTTAAATTCTTCTCTTTTTCTTCCTAAATCTCTCTCCTTATTTTCTCTCTCATCTCACTCTTGTTCTATGTAGAAACATAGCTGTTAATGCTAAATTGATGAGAGTTTTTTTTTTTTTTTTTGGCACGCTCAAAGGGAAAAAGTCAAAAAAGAAAGGATCAAACGTACACAAGGCATCCATGATTATGGGGTGGCTTTGTGAATGGACCTAAGAATTGTCAAGGGCTGAAGAAGTAATGTAACTTGATTCTTGGAACTCCTGGCTATAAAAATTAAGAACCACAAAGATACATAGCTGCCATTTTCTGCATTAAGTGTGTTACCATAAACAGGATGACATTCAACAAATGTTGTTAGCCCAAAAACAACGAGCACAAGGCCGGGTAAGAAAGGGTATTGGGGTTTTAGGTGTTTAGTTTTGGGTTTGGAGTTTGTGGTGTTGGGTAAAGGCAATGAAAAAAAAATATCCTTATCGATCGAAGTATCGATAATTCAATTTTACGGAAATTTAGGAGATAATATCGATATCAACGAAAATTTTTAAAAAAATTACGAAAACCACAAATAATTAGCTAAAACTACATAATTATATTAAAGAACTTTAAAAAATGCTAAATCATTCAATAATTCACCCATAAATTATCTTCTTTTATATATATATATATATATATATAAAAAGTAGCATATGTGTAGCTCAATGTTATGTGATACTTGTCAATAATTATTGTTAAAGAATTCACTAATAAATTATTTTCTTTCTTTTAATACAAAAAGTAGCATATATGTAGCTCAGTATTATTTGATACTTGTCAATAATTATTGTAATGTTTAACTATAATTGAAATATATCTTCACGAATATATTGAAATAGAAATATTTAACAATATTTTATATTTATTCACAATAAGATAATAATATTTTACATTTATTTTATATTTTATATTTATTCATAATAAGATAACATTAATTCCAAAATGAATTTTAAAGTATTAGAAGTACGATCTTAATCTAAACAATACTTATACCATGACATAGAGTTTGAATATATTCGCATGTAACTATTAACACACCATGTATAGATTTGATAATATTTCTCTTGGATTCTTTTCTTTCTTTTTTTCTCCTTTTCTAAAGTATATTTGTTGTGTATATGTTGTACTTGAATTAATTATGGTGAAAAAAAGATCAAAAATGGCTTTTTTTTTTTAATTACAAACTTGCCAAAGTTATCAATATATCCCCAATTTTACTGATATTTTTGCAATATTTCCCTAAAATTTCTCTAAAATTCTAACAGATTTTTCTCCATGTAATATTTATAGGGCTTTGGACACTTATACCTATTTTTCAAAAATATTACCAAATTTACGACCTTTCAAAAATAATAAAAATTTTGTACGACCTTTCAGGGCATTTTTCTAAATACTTTGGGAGTTAGAAAACGCAGTGGTATTTTAGTAAATAAGTCATCTTTTTTTTTAACAGGAAACCACAAAAGTTTCATGTAAACCAGTTTGGTTTCCTTTTAACAGAATGTCCTGTAAATAAGTAAATTACAGGAAACCACAAAGATTTCTTAGAAACTAATTTAATTTCCTTTTAGCATAATGCTATTACATGAAACTACAAAGGTTTCTTAGAAACTAGTTTGGTTTTCTTTTAACAGAGTACTATTTACGTAAGTAAATCATTTGGTTTCCTTTTAGTAGAATGTCTTGTATGTCAGTAAATTACAGGAAACTATAAAGGTTTTCTAAAAACCAGTTTGGTTTCCTTTTAGCAGAATGTCATGTATGTAAGTAAATCATAGAAAACTATAAAGGTTTTTAGGAAACCAGTTTGGTTTCATTTTAACAGAATGCCGTGTATGTAGATAAATCACAGGAAACCACAAAAATTTTCAGAAAACCAGTTTGGTTTCTTTTTAGCAGAATACCCTGTAGCTAAGTAAATCACAAGAAATCACAAAAGTAACTGGTTTCCTTGTAGTGTAGCTAAGCAAATCACCGGAAACTTTTACCACAAAGGTTTCCTAGAAACTAGTTTGGTTTTCTTTTAGCAGAATGCCTTGTTTGTAAATAAATTATAAGAAACTACAAAGGTTTCTTGGAAACCAATTTAGTTTTCTTAGAGTAGAATACTCTATATGTAAGTAAACTGACAAGAAATTCTAAAAGTCAGAGGGCAAAAACTTTCTTGGTAGGTAATATTATATTTCTATACACATATTTCACTTATTCTATATCCAAAAGGAATAAATAAAGGAAAGAGATGGAAAATAGATAAATTGAGGGTGAAGGTTATTGGAAAAAAAAAGAGTTTAAAAAGAGAAAATGAAAAAATAAAAATAAATAAAGGAAAGAAAATGAAAGAAAATGACAAAGGTTAAAAAAAAAAAGTAGTAATAATATTTAGTACGGAAAAAAAATTTAAAATTGATTATAAAAAATGAATTTAAAAAATAAAGAAAAAGGAATAAATAAAGGGAAGAAAAAAGGAGTAATAATGTTGAATGAGGAAAAAAAATTAGAAAAACAGAATATAAAAAGTGAACTTAAAAAAGAAAATAAAAAAAAAAGAATAAATAAAAGAAAGAGACAGAAAATAGATAAATTAAAGTTAAAGAGAATCGAACCCAAGTCTAGAATATGGGCCAAATCTAGCCCAACTATTACACTAACTTGTGTTTTTATTTATTTGCATTATTTTTTAATTAATAGATCATTTTGTAAAGATGGACAAATTTACAGCATTGCTACCGTACCTTAGATCGTATAAATGAAACTATTTCTCCATTGACCGTACAGAAAAGTATTTAATATACAAGGTGGATTTAGAGCTGTGATAGCTAAAAGAATCTCAAGTACTCCTACAATATTTTTAGCAGAATGTATGGCACTTAGAAAAGGATTGAAAACTTAGCCCTCTATCTTGGCCTGGTATTGGAAAAGGCCGAAAAGGCCGAAACTGATGCACAAAATGCAGTTTCCACCATTAGTAAAAGTACTCCCTTGCAGTTGAGAGGCCGATCATCAATGACATTAGTGTCTTCCTTACTCAGCTTGGAAATGTTTGTTACTCTTAAGCTCTGTTTGGAACCCAGATTTTGGAGGAAAAAAATTACGAGGACAAAGTCAAGGAAAAATAAAGAGGAAAATAGTTTTCCTACAACTATATAGAACTTTATTTTGAAATTTTTGGCTTTATTAAACAATGTGCTCAAATTTTTATAGTAAAAAATGAAATCAAATCTAACTTTTGTTTTTCTTGAAAAAAATTTCTATGATATCAAATCTAACTTTCGTTTTTCTTGAAAAAAATTTCTATCTTTTTTTATTAGAATCCAAATAAGAGAAAATAAATTCCTTTGTAATTTTTTTTCTTTCCCTCTAAAAATTTAAGTTCCAAACGGAGCTTTAAGTTTTTCATTCTAGGAATTTTGCAGCACATACTTTAACTAATTTTGCTTTTAGCATGTCTTCTTCATTTTTTATTTTTGATACCAGGCATTTCTTCTCCATGTTTGTGGATAAATGAGATAACTATTGTATATCTAGTGTTAGTGTTGTACGGGATAACTTTTCTTTTGAATGAAAGTGTAACAGTATTTCAAAAAAAAAAAGAAAAAGAATATACATATCTATACATTAAGTAATCAGTGTATATAAAAAATAGATCTCATCTCTCATTTAAGTCATTCAAAATATCTTTCCTCTTATAGAAATGTCAAATGTGAAATTGATATTTAACAATTTTATTTTCTAAGCTGTGTTGAAGAATAAGTGAAAAGAAATAAAATTTAATGTTTAGCGTCGTGTTCGTTTATGTCGTTTCATGTATTGTTATATGAAGATATAAAAATTAAAGTAGAAGTGGGAAAAGCAAAAAGTAAGGATGGCAATTGGCAACGAGTATGGTACCAACTATGCTGCGTAAAGTTGCATTTTTACCCAATCTTTTACCTACTTGGATGAAGTGGATAAAATAGACATATTACTTATCACAAATATAGGTATGTATTCTTTTTTATTCATTAAGAATTGAAAATAACTTCTATAAAATTTTAATTTTAGTCCGTACATATGAAACTTTAAAAAGTTTAAATCTATTAGAGTTAAATACAAAAATAATTATCTAGGTGTCAATCATAATCTAGGACAAGCATATATATATATTTCTTTATTTTTCTTTTACATAAATTGAATAGTTTTGGCTATTTATTTTATTGTGTATGAGTTTTATATTTGATAGGGTTAATAATAATAATGACCCATAAATTATATTTATTGTACTACTTTGATCCCTGAACTTTCAGCTTACATAATAATGGTCCTTAAATTATATAATTGTTACAACAATGGCTCTTTTGTCACAAACTTTTAGTTTTTTAATAGAAAATTGTCTTTGACAAAGCGTATAATTGGGCATTATTTGCTTTTATGGGTTAGAATCTCGTTCTCAGCTATAGTTGTCAAATTTTATGCTTTGTATGCAACTCATTTCTGTTAAAAATGTAATAGTTTGTTAAAAAAAAATATTGTTACTGTAATTATTGTATAAATCTTAGTAATCTATTGTATAAGTTGAGAATACAGAGTCTCAATTTTAACCACAGTTAGTAAACTAGGTGCTTTATAATGACTTATCCATATTAAATATTTAAAAGTTTGTGACAAAAAGGTCATTATTACAATAATATATAATTTAAAGATCATTGCTTTATAAATTGGAAGTTTATGAGTCAAAGTGGTATGATGATTATAATTCATGGGTCAATATTATTATTAACCCTATTTATTAAGATAAAGGACACTATTGGTCCCCTACGTATTACTATTTTGGCATATTAGTACTCAGTCTTTTCTTGGAGATGGGGGCATTTAAGAACATATTACATAACACTTCTTTTTTTTTTTGCATCGTTAGAAATTTTAGCATATTCCATCTGAAATTCTGTTAGAATTTATTTGAGTGGGAGAAAATTTTGAGCCATTAATATGTATTGTTTAAATTATTAGTAATTTGATCCTTTTTTTTTTTTGACATTCGTATCTCTAATTAAAAATATTGTATTCTCCAATTACTTAGAGAAAAAATATAAATATTCTTTGATTCTTGTCAAAATTATAGTGAAATCTTTCTGAAATAAAAATAAAATTATAACAAGATTGCTCAGTAAAAAAAAAATTAAAAAAATCTATAAAATCTCCAAGCTTAATTCTATTACTTTTTACAAGTAAAATAACATAAATAAATAGAAAAATCCATAAAAATTTCCAAGCTTATTTGCTATGTTGTTTAGATAAATAATTAGTTAATTTTTTTAGAATAACCATTCATAATTAAATAAAAATTTAATAAATATAAAAAATTTTGAATCAAATTAAAAAAAAAAAAACTATGTATGTGACTTTTTTTAGCTTTAAAAATAGTAAGATAATTATTTTTTGTCCATAAGAGTTATTATAGTTTGACAAAAATTACAGCATGTTAATAGTTTTTTTTTTTTAATTTGATTCTTAAATAAATTTTTTTTTTTATATCCGTCTTTGAATTTTAATTTTTCAAAAGATTGGTAGATACAATATTATTGATCAGAAATATGAATGAAAAAAAAATTAGAGACCAAATTGCTAAACAATTAAAATAATTGTGATCAATAGTGTAAAATTTCTTCTATTTAAATAAAATCTAATGGAAAATGTGAAAAATGAATAAAAAAGACAAAAGAAAATTGAAACGACAATATTGTCCCTGAAGGTGGGGCGACCTGCAAAGCAGCGAGGGAGGGCGTAAAAAGAGGGGGGTTTTGTTAGACTGGTATTGTTGATCCCAGCGGCATAGAACAGCAGACAGCGGTTGAACTAGAAGAAGCAATAGTAGTAGAAGAAGAAAGAAAGAAAGGTCCGCCATGGCCAGATCCACCGGCAAGGACGCCCAAGCTCTCTTCCATTCTCTCCGTTCTGCTTATGCAGCCACACCCACTAACCTCAAGGTCTCTCTCTCTCTCTCTGTATATCCAAAATCATGATCTTGATTCTTGACCCCATTTTTCCCTCTCCTGCAGATCATAGATCTTTACGTGGTTTTCGCTGTCTCCACAGCTTTTATTCAGGTACATTTCGATTTTTATGCTTGTTTTAAATTTCGCTACTCTTTCTTTCTTACGAATTCGTTTTCGGACCCCAAAAAATAAAAAAATATAAGAAAAATCTGATCAATTTCGGCAATCAAAGCTTAACCCATATAATAATGACCCTGGAATTACATGGAATTGAATTATTTCTCCTGTTTTGATTGATTTTGATTTTTTTTTTTTTTGGGTTAATCATGTCTTGTTTTGTTTTCCAATACAATATGTGTATATATATGTGTATATATATGTGTGTATGTATATATCTTTTCGGAGTGTTAGATCCTGACTTCGTCTTTCATGCTAGCTTATATTTCATCTTAGTTGTTTAACTAATGCGTCGTGTATAAGTCAATGAAACTGGAGCCGAAAAGTCAATGAGTATTCGAAGCATCGTGTGAACTCCGAAATGTAGAGCTTTCTATTCTTCATTTTGTGAACTCTTACTGTTTTTCACTCATCAGTTGCCTTACATGTCCCATTCCAAATTTCCGAAATTTTTTGCTTGGCTATGTTTGTTTACATGTATCCTCTTTGTAAGTTCAGCACGAAGACCTCTTTTCGGTCCTCCTTTTGAAAAATGGTAACCGATGATTATGAGGTATAGCTCGAGTGACTAGGCCCATGGTTTGCTCCCACAGAGTTTGGGATTCAATTCCTTAACGGGACTACCTAACAATATGGTAGAGTTTTTTGCCTCCCATAGATTGTAAGGTTCAGCAAGAGGACCAATATCAATTGAAAAAAAAAAAAGAAAGAAATTTTTTGAAAATCTTTGTATTCGTCTTTTTGATCTGGTTATAGGTGTGTTGTTTACTCTTTTGTCAGTCATGTAGTTACATAATTAAAACATTGGGTTAGCGCCTTTCCATGATGCTCATTCTTCCATCCCTCTTACTTATTGATTTAAATTTGTATCGTGTAAGCTTTTTCTTAATCTTATTTGCTGATTAGAAACTGACTGTTAACGTTCCATTTGGATTTTCAAAGGTCCTTGAAATCATCTCATATCTTTCTGCCAGTATTAAAAAGGCAGTTGAGATATATAATAGAAGGAAAATAATCATTACTATTTTTTGGATCTCATTTTCTGATTAAAAATTGACTGTTAGCAATTTGGATTTGGATTTTCAAAGTTTATTGAAATATATCTTTTTGCCAGTAATTAAGTGGCAATAGAGATAAAATAAAAGTAAAATATTATACTTGTGAAGGAACATTAAGAGTTTGAATTTTAGTACAAGATGAAGGAGGCAACCACTCACTATTATGTTGTTTAGTGACCATAATAGACCCATATGCTTGGTCAGACTCCAGCAAGATTTTGAAGTAAAACATAACAGAATTTAGTTTATAAAATTTAAAAATCGTAAATAATTTTCTTTAGTATGTTGGATGAGAACAATATTTTTTTTCCACACAGAATCCAGAAGTAATTTTCTATGTCAGGGAGACATTTGTTTAGGTTACACATTTGCACAAGCTAGTGAGCTAGACGTACTGTGCCAATAGGAGATTTACAAGTCTCATGATTTTCAAATTTCCTGTGTATATCAGTAAGGATGGAACTTATGTTCAATGAATTTCTTGATGGGAAGGTCGCATTTGGGGACATTTTAACATTTTGTTTATCAAAAAGGCGTCCTCATTTTGATTGGAAACCGAAATAATTGTTCCTTTTCTATTTTTGTTCCTCAATTCTTATTGTTCTGGTATTCTTGTATTCTGGTATTTTGCATGTAAGACCAAAAATACAGGTGTTAGTGGTTTGACTGATCCTGGCATTAATATATGCTTTTAAACAGGTAGCTTATATGGCTTTTGTTGGATCCTTCCCATTCAACTCCTTCCTTTCAGGAGTGCTGTCTTGTATTGGGACTGCAGTCCTTGCTGGTAAGCAGATTTCGTATTCTGTCATTGTTAAATTGTAATCCGTAATCTAACATATTGGTGCTGATAAATGATTGGTTTTCATCTGTAGTATGCCTTCGCATCCAAGTGAACAAAGAGAACAAGGAATTCAAGGTATGGTTTCCTTCTTAAACTGCCATCTTGTTTTTCAATCTATGCGGATGTGGTGGGGAAGAAGCTTGAAATTTTACCCGAACTTTTTGATGCTAGATGTTTAATCAATTTTAAAGACTTTTTTGTCTTTTTGCATAGCTGAAACTTGAAAGTATATATAGGCATAAAGTATTATCAGGTATTTCAGCAGATGCTGAGAGGGTGTGGTTTGGAAATTTAATTGTCTTGGGTGAACTTCAGAACTCTGGACCGGTTTTAGGAATGTCAAATTTTGTTTGTTTCTTACTGTAGTTTCCTGCAACCAAGAAGTACTAGTTTTTCTCCCAATCAAACAAAAGACAAAGCAAACTTTAATTTATCGGAGGTTTTCAATGCTTTAAAATGTTCCATACGTAGCTCATTGCCCAATGCCCACTAAAATGAATGTTTCGTTGCTCATACTTTCTCCCATTTACATGCAGGATTTACCAGCAGAGAGAGCTTTTGCAGATTTTGTTCTCTGCAACTTGGTGCTTCATTTGGTTATAATCAACTTCCTTGGTTAAAATCTTTAGCTATTGTAATCTGTCCTAGGACCATGAAAATCAGACAATTATAAATTTATATGCATTTATGCAGCATTCACTGCCGGTTGCTCCGTGTGGAACTCGTGATGTATGCAACATGAGAATGCAATTAATTTCGGTCAGAAATTTTGGATTCATATATTTATCAGATTAACAACTACACGCGTTATTCCACTTTTTTCAGCTTCTTAGTCTGTTGCTTGGTGAATTTCAAAGAAAACATCGAGTCAGATGACTGGTCCTCGGTTTATTACTGTCAAAATATTGCTTTAAACACATTTTATGCTGCCCTGTTGAAAAGTTTCTGATTTCATCTAGCATTGGTTCATAAGATTGAAACTATGAGTATAGAACTGAATGAAGTTTCAGAAAACAACAAGGTAGCCAAGATATTAGCCTTTATATTGGTTGGCTTAAAAAGTTTCGAGTTCGAGAGAAATGTACCACCTCCGTTCTTCTTGGTTTGTGGTAGAGAAAAATTGATGACCCCCAAATCAAGTGGTGAATATGGGCATGAAATGGCTGGTAAAATGTTTGGGTACGTATCTATTCACATTTTTTGGCTTTCATTCATGGTAAGTTAAAAGAGCTTGCTTAGTATCTTTTCTGTTTTGTCTTGATTGAAGGGTGGAATACTAAACAAGCACTTTTTCATTCACTCAAAATTTGCAAAGGAAAATGTTCGGTATCCGTACTTGTTTACCAAAATTTTTATACAACACATGTGGCAAGTTTGTTACCATTCAATTGGTGTATTGGAACTTATCATAAATAGGCCTTTTGAGTAATTAATAGGATTAGATTGCACATCTTCAAACAACTGAAATACTTTTAGGAAGATTGCTTGCATTGGTCCTACATTTAGGGAGAATGATGCAAGTTCATCACTTGAACACAAGGGTAGGGCTAAGTGGTCCCAAGTCTCGAAAAAGGTATGATACTCATCTATAAGGTCCTCGAAATAAGGTCTAAATGGTAGAGCCCAAAGAGTGCGTTTTTGGGTCTAATTATAGGGGATCGATAAAACTATATTGCGCCTCTTTTAACAGTTGCAACTTCAATATTGACCATATAGAATGCTCAAAACCACAATGCTCTAAGCCAATCTTAAGATTTGGCAGTGTGCATTTGGACATTAATCATTGTATTGAGGACAAAACTCTAACATGCATGTTCTATGTGAAACAAAGATATAAACTAATGCACATGGTCTTCTAGTTGATCTCTATGTAAAAAGGATGTATTGATCTTAATTAGATGCATTAATTCCAAATCATTATGAGCGGCCCACCAAAACTCTGATTGAAGACTTGAAGTATGCTTCACAACATTAACTTCTTCCTACAAATGCTAAAGTAAATTAAGTCCCACTTTTAAAGCAATACATTTTCCGAATTAAAAATACATCACCGGATAAAATAACATGGTAATATTGATATAGTCGGGTATAACTTGGTCATGACAATTACGATCCACAACAATGGGGACATGAATATATACATCTGTGTATTTTTATTTTCATCTTAATTTTCGATATTCCTTGTGATCAATATTATTTCTTCGAGCTCATGTTACACAAAAAATATGTGAAACATGACCACTCATGGTGATCATCATGGTAGTGTCATTATAGTACTCTACATGCAAGTTGCAATCTTCCATGATAATGATGAATCCCAATATTTATTAGTCATACACGCATGAGCGCAAAGGAGAGGGCCAAAAAAAAAAAAGTACTACTGGGTTGTCCATTTTTTATTGCTAGTTTTTGATAGTAGTCCTGAAAAATAGAATCATTTAAAAATTAAAACACACGTACATGAAAAATCAATTAGATCCTAACAACTCAAACTGAGTAGTGTCTAATTAATTTTGCTTATCACTTTTTCCATAACGAGCAGAGAACTCATTCCTTGGAAGCAAGCTTGTACATTTGACTTTCCAAGTGTTCGCATACTAGTTTTTCAATATTTCGCCCGTGTGGAAAACAGTTCACGAGTTCTAACTTTTGCATCAAATAACCATACATTCCAACAATTCAGTCACTAATCCTCTGACCTCATTCCTTATATTTTTCTCTCCTATCAAACATTATTATTGCTAAGAGATATGTTAGAAGTAGAAGTCATCACTCAATTGAAATTTAGCTAATACGCAAGCATATTATGCTACATAACATTGCTTAGGTTCATATAATTTATCTGCATTACAACTGGTTTACTACGTCAATAATTAGTCATGAAAGCAAAAACTTTACAGGTTAAATTAAGACCCCTGCGTATCTCGTGAGACGTGGTCTATCGCAATGGATAAAATAGTTGAGTTCTGGTAGCCAGAAGATAAAAGGCAAAATATGTCAATACGCATTATTGGGACGATAAGCTGCCATGGACTGTGGAGCATTGGTGAAATGAAATATGAACCATAACCCATGTCCGCCGTGAGCAATGAATGTTGATGTAGTCGTAGAGGTGACTTCTATCCATGAGTTCGTAATAGATGGATACGTGCAAGGAATAAACAAAGTTCGAGAATTCAAATTAAAACTTAAAGTTCTTAATAGATGGATACGTGCAAGGAATAAATAAAGTTCGAGAATTCAAATTAACACTTAAAGCTACAATATTTTGCTCCTCAAATTCAAAAAATTTTACGACGATGAAAGAATAAAATTAAAACTATTCTAGGTTAGAATACAAACATACCAATTATTGATAGAATAGTAATTTTGCTAATAAAATTATTTCCATTCCCCTTCATCAGTGTACAAAATAAGGGAGACTGTGTTTATTCATTATTCTTTTTTTTTTTCTTTCCTCCTCTCTTTTCTTCACTTGTACATATCCATTCTTCCCATTTCCAATCATTCCTACCACAGTTAAAAGGCCAACCAACAAATACAAAACTCATATATACAAAAACAGTCGCATGTAACAAGTAGTTAGATGCTTAGTTCATAAGCATCCACCACCAACTATTTCACCAGTGCTGCGCATAAATTTCGTATGCTGAAAAAGCTGTCAATGAAATAAAGCCCTGGAGCATAGACCACTATATCCTTTTAAACCCGTATCGAGCATAATGACATTACATGGAATCATGGATCAACAAATGGCCATCACTGAAATTCTATACAGATACAAATTCATAGAAATACAACAGCAAATAAATAGCACGTTTCCATGGAGGAACTTTTAGGGAAAGAAAAGAAAAGAAAAAAAAATACGCACCACACTGCAGCAAAACTAAGATACCACAATCTTACACCTCTCCCCTTCCCCTCACATTTTTCGTCATCATCTTAAAGTCTTACTTGAAGAACTGCCCCCCTTTTTAAAGGGACAATGCCAACATCTTAATTCTCACTTGAAGAGCTGCCTCTAATAAGGGAACCACGGCGATGCCCTCCCACAATCACATCTTTTAGTCTTGATATGGGACCAAACAGTCTGCCCGTCTTCTGCCAATACACAAGAAGTAATATTAACATCAATTTCATCAAGGTAAATTAAAGGTGCTATATAGCAAGAGTGCAAGACACTGTCATATACAATGTGCTACTGATTCATCGTCCTGACAACAGAATATTAATAAACTCGGTTTCTTTATTCTCCATGCCTACAGGCACTAACCAACCGCAATTGATTAAGTAGGCTCCTCTAAATAAATTAGTCGCAACACTTATCATGATTGAAAAAAAAAATCCTTTCATTGTGCAAACTAACATCTGCTTCAGTCATCTAACAAAGGCCTGAACTACTACAGATAAGTCCAACTATTCAACATCCATAAATTTCAGATCAGGTAAGGTTTTCTGATCACCCTTACCATTCAGAAACAAAAAAGAACATTCAACAATTAATCCTAACATGCCTATTAAATTAACTCAAATGCACCATATAATAATCAGTGATTACCTCAAAAAATGAGGAACAGCCATAACTTACTAAAAAACTGTAATCAAATCACGTTAGAAACATGAGGCAAGAAAGATTCACAAACAACTTCAGCACAACGGGAATGTAGAAAATGGACATTTACTGTCTGGCAAGAAGTGAAAATCAACAGCAAGAACGATTCAAATCATAGTTCAATAAATAAAATAAGAAATATTAGAGGAACCCTCATTGTTCACAATGTTTCAACAACATACACTCTATGTAATTACAACAGCATATTATACAATGTAACATGGAAAAATCAAGCATATAACCTTACAATTTACAAACATATCAATCACTAGAAATCAGTTTCCTTCAGCACTTTCTAATATTAATTTCCCAAGTCATGGATCTATCTATACTATACACTTGAAGCTTCTTGCTCACATAATTTTCACACTAAGGATGAGTATCATAATTTAATTTCATATATGCATACAAGTCATAGAACCTCATGTCATCCTATTGTATCTTAACCATAAAAACACAAGCTCAACGAAACCAACTAGCAAAGCAAAAATGCTATTCAAGTTAATTTGCAAGAGACTAAAAGCAATCAACAAACCTCACTATTAAGGCTGAACTGCCACTTAAGTTGCATAGCCTGCCATCTTTCTTGCTGCCAATGTTGCCCGATAATTACCAGGCCCATAACAGCTGCTGCAACAAAGATAGACCAAAATGCGTTTGCTTCTTTTGCTTGAGAATATAAGGAAGCAGCTCCTCTCTTCCACCAAGCTTCACATGGAAGTCCAGAACCATCATGTTTGTCATCTTTCGAAAGCCTAGGTGAACATGCAATGTCCCCAGCATCTAAATCCTGTTCTGCTGGTTCAACAGCTGTCTCCTCCCCATATGGTGCTGAACCGACTAAAGTTGTTTCAGTTTGGAAAGAACTATACCTGGCAGCATTATATACATTCTGCTCTTCAATCAGATTTAACCCTTGCAAATTAGTGCCTTCTTCAAAATCTGTGCCATGAAAACGTAACCCTTTACCCTTCTCGTCAAAAAACGGAATTCCTGGAAACTCATCCGTTACAGTCAATTCTTTGAAAGGCCAATTTTCTTCATCCTTTCCACTAGATCTGCCCCCTTCTTCAGCGGGCAATGCAGTAACAACATCCTTATCCTCACGTTCATCATGAATTGTGCTATTATCAGGTTCCAAAGGCAAATTCTCATGCTGACTTGGTGGGAAAACAAAATGACCTGACATGAACAAGGCATGGGAAGTTTCAGCTTCCTCCTCATATGTATTACCCTTGCCATCATCATTTGACTCAACTTCGTCAGGACCAGGTGCAGCAGCATATGTTGACGCTGTAAGTGAAACAACTTCCCATTCATTCCCACGAGAAGTGTTTTCCTCCCCCTCCTCCTTGTCTGCCATCCCCAAGCACCTAGATGAACAAATAATTTAAGAGGGGGAAGAAAATCAAACATAAAATCTCGAATACAATTGTGTGTACGTGTGAGCCAAGAGCCTAAGAGTCTAAGACCATTCAAGTGCTCCCTATTTTCCAGTGACAAAGTGCACCATTCTTATTAATTCACAATAAGACACCACAACAACTTCAGTAGTAAAAAAGCCAAAAGTAACAATTTCTTCAGGGTAGGCTAAATATGCATTAAAAAGAAATAAATAAATTAACCAAAACTCATGCTCTAGAGTCCACATGGGGTCACCAACTAGTTCATTCCTAATTCCAAAAACATGATAAAGAACCCAAGTAATAATTTCTAATGGCAAAAAATAACTTCACAAAAATAAAATAAAATAAAATATTGTGTAATCATGATACCAAGGTGACATACTAATCCAAAAGCATAATCTAAACCCCAACTGCAATAAACAGCAAAAACAACATCCAAAATTCAATCCCACCATAACTCTCACCAGAAAATCTCCCAAAAATTAACAAAATAATAACAATACAACGCCCTGGAATTCATTTTGCCCGTCTATATAATTACAAAATCATACAAGAAAAATATTGACAATTTTGAAAATCCAAGAAAATTAAATCGCAATAAACAAAATCAAATAACCCA
The DNA here is from genome assembly GCA_002914845.1 of Trema orientale. Taxonomy (NCBI): domain Eukaryota; kingdom Viridiplantae; phylum Streptophyta; class Magnoliopsida; order Rosales; family Cannabaceae; genus Trema; species Trema orientale. Next base: position 554,421 of record JXTC01000148.1, read on the forward strand.
ATCAGAACCTCCAAAATAGACCCAAATCAAATCTGACCATCGTCATCATCACAAGAACACCATAGACCGATTCAATTTCAAAAATTTTAAATAAAAAAAAAAAAGAGAGAGAGAACAGAGAATCGATTAGGTTACATGAATCAAAATAACTCACCGAGGCGAAAGAGACGAGATCTAGGGAGCGTGGAGCGATCGAGAACTCGAAAATTGAGAAAATGAAAACTTGTAAAAGCTAAAAAATGGACCAAGATCGAGTCTTATATAACACATATATGTTTATATCGATGGTATGGATATTCAATACAATCTGTTCATATAGGGGGGTAAGAATTAAGAAAAATTATTATGGATGACGCAACTGGCACTACCGGTAAAGTTGCAGTTTTCTATGAAGGTCGTGTACCGGGTATCATAGGTTTCGGTTATTGATGGACATTTTATTGGGTCCGTGCAGAGAAAGCTTTGCGAGTTTCTTCTAGGGGCTTCAAAAGTTCAACTAATATAAATGTAATCTGAGGGCCGAAAAAACCGCTTGCGTGCGATTTGAGACAAGGAATTTACTGCTACGCTGCCTGCAGCAAAGTGCGAACCCCTCTTTTTTTTTTTTTCTTTTTTTTTTTTGGCTACGTGGGCTTTCAATTGCTCTCGTCACGACACGTGGACTTCCTCTGCCTCCTAAATTTTCCACTGTCCGAGCCAGCGGGGCATTTGGCCCGTTTGGCCCCTCAGACCACAAAAGCTGTGACGATTTGGATTTTGAATTTTCAATTTTCGCCATTTAGACCCGAATTTCATATTTCCTGACCAAGGTGCCGAAATCAGTGACGGGCATGAAAAATTTAACGGAATGCATCCCTTTGGAGCACATGACCTCCTCAGGGAGGGTAGACGAAGGGTAAAAATGAACTTTTTCCATTTAGGATTCAAAACAACGGGCAAATTAGGAGGTATTTGGAGCGTTTAGGGTGGTTCCTGATTAATGTAAAGAGATTGCAGCAAAACTAAGGATTCTTTTCTAGGATTCTTTAGATGAAAAAGCGAGAAAAATCAAAAGCAACAATCAAGGGTTAGAGTAATCTCAACTCTATCACAAAATCGAATTGAACCATCCGAATCTGGTAAGGAGTTTTTGGTTTTTTTCTTTCTTAAATATGAATGGGTTGAATTCTAGGTCTTATGTGGTTTGATTTCTTGGTTTATATTTCTTAAGTTCGAATTAATTTGTGAGTTTATTTGAGAATAGGAATGGTACGTATAAGGTAATTTTATTTTTTTTGAAAAAAAAAATAGTGTTCATACTAGGCTTGATAATTGGTCTTGTATTTGGTGTTTTTATGTTTAAAATAATTATTTAAATGGTTGAAATTGATTGTTTGATACTGAATTATTAATAAAATATTTGTTTATAGTGGGGTTGAGATTTCTTTTGTTATTTTTTTCTTTCTCTGTTTCATTGCTTATTGTATCGTTATGTACGGTTTTCTTGTTCACTTATATACTTACAGATTTTGATGACTTGCCTCCGATCTCTGTCTTGCGAATTTGAGGTAGATAAATTAATTGGTGTAGAAGAAACTCATACTCTTACTTTGCATAATGTAAGAGTAGATGGTGTTGGGTCTACTATGAGGAAATAGAGGTGGGCTTCGAAGACCTATATTATGAGCAATCTGATGAGGAACCCATGGGTGAAAAGAAGGGTGGATAAGAAGGAATATGGTGCAACGACATCCAACATGGATGGATTCAGTTAAGTTTTTCACGTTCGGCACTTATTTGGCACTTTAGCTAAGAAATAGAAAATTCGGGGTCTAAATGGTTAAAATTAAAAATTCAGGGTCTAAATCGTCACAGCCTATATAGTCGAGGAGGCAAATGGGCCAAATACCAGTTTCTAGCCCCATCTTTGTTAAACGAGGACCAGGAGCAGATGTGAGAAATGATAGCCGGGATCAGATTTTCTCATGGGTTTCCCATTTAGTAGTTTTATATGTAAAAAGAAAAATTAGTAAAAAATAAATAAAAAGACGAACATTAATTGATTAATTATGATAATAATACTAATCACTCTTAGATGATGTATTTTAACTTTTTCAAATATTTATTCTATATCTAATTTTTATATCTCTCTATATATATAAAACATGTTAATAAATTAATTAAAATAAGTATACGGGTGGATTTGGATGAGTTTTCTATTTCCTGCCCATTTCACTAGAGTACTGCTTCGTTGGGACAAACTGATATCTTTATTTATTATTTTACTGCTTGATATGTGAATTTTATTAAAAAAAAAAAAAAAGCACATCTTGTTGGCTCATTAGATTTGAATTCCTTTTTCCTCAAATATAGTAACTCATGCCCGAATTCAACTAATTAATTTAGCTCGAAAAAGAAAAGTTCATCTAATGACTTAATGTCATTCGACATTAAAATTTTAAATTGCATGACAAAAGTTCAAAATTTAGAGGATGTTGTATTAATGCACTGATTATACATAATTGGAGTGCGGAGTTAATACCCACAAAAAAAAAAAAGCACACACACACCGACTACAAAAAAGTTATACTACTGTTGAGTACACTATCAATTTTTGACAGAAATAGATAACTAGTAAAATAAAATAAAATATAATGGTTTGCAAAAAAATATAATTAAAGTAATAAATTCTCTAGTGTTTAATATGGATTAAGTGAAGATGTCCAACTCTAGAAAAGGTCAATAAACCTAATCAGTTGAAATATTGAAACTTATTTCACTAAGGAAAAAAAAAAGAAAAGAAATAGTGAAACTTATAATATATTTAAAAGCGTTCAATCGTTGAATTATCATATATCTTTACTATGCGTTATTAATAATAATAAAGCTTATCAACCACAAACCTAAAGTAAAAATATACACCAATATTAACACTAATAATCAATAAAGTAGTCTATCAAACCTCAAACTTGTATAGAAATAACATGAAAAGAAATTAGAAAAACTAAAAGCCTCGGTGCAAATCCCATCATGAGTTCTCTTACTTCAAATGATGTCATGCATTGTTATTTGTTATAGTGATCCTCTAAAGTTTAGTTTGGTCTAAAATACGTGGACCAAATGCTAAGTGAATTCTTATTCTTTCCTCTTTCTTTCTTCTTTGGTTCCCTTCCCCACCTTTTTTTTCTCTGTTTTTCCCTTTTTTTCCTTCTTCATGTCAATCTCTAGACTGCAAATATTGTGAAAGAAAAAAAAAAAAAAACTTTTGTTGAGCTGGCCAGCCGCCGTTACCTCGACATGTGAAAGTATGAGTTGCACTACTTACACCACCTCTAATATTTTAGCACGATTGAACTGTTTATTGGACCGATTTTATTATATTTTTGCTGAATGATTGCGTTCCCATGAAGAAAATAAAAATAAAGAGATATTAAAAGGAAAACAAAAAAGAAAGAAAGAGCACAATGATTGCTTCCAAGTTCCAACCATGAGCATGCATGTGTGATTTGTTATTATTTATTTATCCTATATGGTATGGCAATAGTCAGATAAAGAGTGGTGGACGTGGTCTGCATTTTACAAACATCCATACCCAAAAATATCCGGCAAGTGACGGAACGTTGAAGCTATTGTTTCTCACCACTCTTATTATGATTTTGGACCTATCTCTTTGACTCCCTCTCTCTCTCTCTCTTTTTCTTTTAAATTTATATATAATATATTTTAATGGCTGGCCTGAAACTCGAGAATCTCCGTCTTTTTCTTTTAAATTTATATATATACCAGCAGCTTAGGTTTTTTAATATTTTTTATTGTATTTCTAGTTTAAACGCATGTGCACGAGGCACGTAACATGTGGTTATAATTTAAACTATATATAAACTTATATAATCACTGTTTTAATTTATCAACTATATACCTATAAAATGATAAAAATAGAAAGTTGTAGTAGTACTAAGTCAATAGAGAAAGAGTTACTTTTGTGTCTAGAAGTCCAAAATAAATTGAATGGGCCGGAACAAAAAAATCAAAAAAAAAGAAAAAAACATAATCGTTATTTATACGTGTCCCTCTATTGGTGCCATGAAAAGTAAATAATACAATAAAAATATTAAAAAACCTAAGCTACTAGATCAAAGCTCAATTCTCAAGTTGATTTCCCTTTTCATATATTCTTATAGATTTACTTTTCGTAGCACTAATAGATGGACACGTATAAATAATAATTATATTTTCTTTTTTCTTTTGAGCTTTTTGTTCCAGCCCATTCAATTTATTTTGGTTTTCTAGACACAAAAGTAACTTTTTCTCTATTGACTTAGTACAACTAAAATTTTCTATTTTTATCATTTTGTAAGTATATAGTTCATAAAATAAAACACTAATTATATAAGTTTATATATAGATTTAAATTATAACCACGGATCATGTGCCTCAGGCACGTACGTTTAAACTAGTATATATATATATATATATATATTAATGGCAGGCTTGAAACTCGAGAATCAATGGAGAAAATTTCGAGTTACATTTTGATATTTTCCAAACGAACTGTTTTTATATATATGTTGCCAATTCATTAGGTATTTTTTTTTTTTACTTATGTATAGGTATTTCTTTTTAGCAGTTAGATCATTATCGAATAGTGATCCAATAGCTATAATGATGTGCATAAAAAAACATGCATCATTAATGCTATTTCTCTTTCTTACTTTTTAATATTAAAAAAAATGTGTAAGATAAATTTTAATTGGTCAAAACGATACATATGTATAGGAAAAAAAATACCTACTGAATTGGTGCCCTTATATATATATGGTTGCCAATTCAGTAGGTATTTTTTTTTTTTTACCTATATGTAGGTATTTTTTTTTTAGCCATTGGATCATCTAATTAATGGTGATCTAACGGCTATAATGATGTACATAAAAAGACGTGCATCATTAATGCTATTTCTCTCTCTTACTTTTTAATATAAAAAAATGTACAAAAAAAATTTCATTGACCAAATTGACACCTATGCATATGTAAAAAAAAAAAATACCTACTGGATTGGTGCCCATATATATATGTGTGTGTATGATATTTCATTTCTTTTCCTTGAATGAGATTTCACAATTACTTACAATATATAGGGATTAGAACTTAAATAGGTCTGTTTTCCTGTCTATTAATTCTTTCTTTTTTGAATTAATGGAAGAAAGATTTAATAGGCCAGGAAAACAGACCCATTTAATTCTTGAGAATTTAGGTGGATGACTAAGATTTTAAATTTGATTAAGTAGATGTCCACTTTTAAAATTTTATAGCTAAATATCCAGGTATATATATTTTTACACTTGGTAGATACACATATCTACCAATTTTAGTTACTGTAGTGAAATGCACTGAGTATATAATTTTTTATACTTGGTATATAAAATTTTACACTTGGTATATAAGCATATATACCGGACATTTTGCTATAACATTTGGCAAAGAGACATTTACTAAAATTGGGCTCAAAATTTGATCACATTTCTGTAAGCCCCTTAATTCTTTCTAAAAGGACTGAGTAACCAATCAACACAAAGCTGGAATATATATATATATATATATATTATCTAAACTTGTTACAAAGTGGATTGTTGGTGTGTTCGCAGTCTTAGATTGGTGGTATCTGCATCTCTTCCTAATGTGAAGGTCCCAAATTCGAATTTTTACTTAACAAATACAAAAAGAAAAAAAAAATTTGATTGGTAGTATTTTTTTTAGTTTTCATTAAATCATTAATTAGCAAAATATTTAGAATTAAAATAAGAGTACACCTGGGTATAGTAAAATTAAATTTTGTCTACGAAACAACTATGTTTTGCCGAAGATGTAGAGTACTATTTGACTTTTAGCAAAGATAATTAATTACAACTCAATTTTAATTGAGAGATATAATTATTAGTTGGATGAACCAATTCAATATATCATATATCTTTTTTCTTTTCAATAACAGGAAATTAGTTGATTAGCTTTTTTATATATTTTTTTTATTTACCTTATACAGTCAATTTTGCGGTATAGAAAATGTCTATCGGTATTGTACATTTGAACGTGTAACTGAATATAACGAATTAGATCTCATCAAAAAAAAAAAAAGAATATAACGAATTAGATTAAATCTGACAATTTAGAAGTACGTATAGCAGTAATAATTGGATTTTCTTTTTCATAATTTAGTGTAAAATTTTTGTTCATTACAAAAGCTTTTTGTTTGCCATGTTCTTGATGGGTATATATATATATATATATATATTATATGCATATTGTGTAAGCATTCATGCTCAGCTCCGACAGTATATATGCATTGGCTGATTTGATTCCATATATAAGTTGGAAATGGGTATTTGTTACGGTTAATCACATCATCATATTCTATATTCTGTATAACATATACAATAGCATTTTCTCAAATTGAAAAAATTTCATATTTATAATCTGCATTCCCAAAATTGGTAGACTTCGCGATGATAATGCAGGGTTCAATGTGGAAGTTAGCCAGCTAGGTTTCACAACGATCTCTCAGTTTGAGAATGTTGGAGAGTGGTCAAAGTCCAGATTTTAATATAATATTTATTATTGGAAGAATATGGTGAGAAAAGGGATTCTCTCTTTGATCCTCTTGAAAAATATTGAGGCAAATGGATGGCAGAAGAACCTGTCAACTTGAATATATGCAAATTGATGTACCATGGAATATGATTTGGGTAAGGTCATGGTAAGAATATAATTATGCGATCATTCAAAACCCTAACTCTTTCTAAAAATTTCATCTTTTTTTTTTTTTTATAACGAAAAGGGGAGGAGGGGGCGACCAGCGTGGCAACCCTCTCTGGGCGTGATCATAGGAGCTCCAACCCCGCTCAGGAATATCCCCCAAGACCTTTTAGGCCGCCACCACCGAACGGTGGAGTGAGTCACCTGAACCCTAGCCGAGCTACTAGCGGTAACAGCACCCGGGGGTAGAGGATCGGGCATGGGCTAGTAGGTAGGTACCCTCACATTTAAGACTCCCGAAGGAGCCACCCATGTTCGAACCCGGGACCTCTTGCCCTCGGATAACAACGATTACCACTAGACCACAACCTCGGGGGTTCTAAAAATTTCATCTTCTTCTCTACAAAATTTTCTCTTTCGATTTCTATCCCACCGAAAAGGGAGATTCTCTGTTGTTGGTTTCTCTTTCAGTAGGATTTTTTTCTTTCTTTTTTTTTCCCTAATAATCCTTCTATTTGTGTGAATGTCTTTCTCCCTCATATTTATTTTTATATGTCATATTTTATCTCACCAGAATCTAAATTTGAAGATATTTTATTTTTTTTGTTGGTTTTTATTATTTTTTTTAATGGATTTCTTCTGGATCTAAAGGCCTATTTGGTATAGCTTTTAAAAATTTTTTAGAGCCCAAAAATTATTTTTAAAGGTATTTAGATGAAATTTATAAAAAAAATTTCTATTTAAAAGATCATTCTAATGAAGTATGGACCCATTAGTTTTTTTTTAAGAAAGATCTTCTAATATTTTTATTTCACAAAGTCCCAAATGGGCCCTAAGCATTCTAAGATCTCTAAATCCACGAGTTTTAATATACATGATGCATTGTTCATGAAGACGAACTCTATTGGGGTCGGTGTTATACTTCGGAATGATAAAGTTAAAACTCTTGTTGCTTTGTAAAAAAAATAAATAGATAAAAAATCTTTAGTCTCTTTGATACTTTAGCAATAACTTTTTATGAATATCAAAATCTTGTAGTGTCTTTGAGATTTAAAATCCATTTGATTGAAATTGATAGTAAAGTTGATGTGGTATGCTAAGCTCGACTATGATATGTCTAAAAATGATCTCAGCGCTAAATATTGTGCATTTTGTATTAGAGACAGTGATGGTACTCTTGTCGCTTTATTCATTGTTATAGATGTTAGAGTCAAAATTTGTATGACTAATTTTATTGAATAAGTAGCCTTTTAAATGTATTTATGATTTTATGGAGTTCATATATCTCAAAAAAATGTAATTTATTTGTAACTATAGACTATTTAGATTTCATATTAGTCTTCATCTAGTAAGTATTCCACTATTATTTAATTATTTAGTAGTAATATTTAACTAATTACTTAATCATTTTTAAATTATATAATTAGATTGACTTTTGCTCGTAAATATATTATATTCCTTTTTATTCTACATAGTCTCTTTATTATAATCTCCACGACATTCGTATTTTGTACTACCTACGATTTTGTTATAATATACAACTTTATTGACTTCTTATTCTAAATGGCTTAGTTTTGCCATTAAACTATCGCATTATGCTAACAATTAACGAGATATGAAACATAATTAGAAAGCGTATGAAAAAAAAGGCTCTCTTTCTTTCTCTTCTACCGACTATGTAGTGAAAGAAACCTAGGAAAGGGCTTCCTCGTGTCACTCTCTCCGCTATTTCCTCTTTTCTCTTAGCTTATGTAGCCATAATGGTATTCTGAGATTTTTTAAGATTTGTAACCCACGAGAGGGGAAGATATCTTAGATCTCTCTCCGATAGAGATTTTTTTTTTCATTTCTTTTCTTCATTTTTTCACTGTAATAAGTTCTTCCACTTTTATGAAGGTTGTGTACCATAGATTTAGTTCTATGGATGTTTTGTTCTACTTATTCTAGATTTATGTGGGTTTTTTATTATTTTTATATTTTTGTTAGTGTTTTATGGGTTTTCTTCCAGATTTGATGCTTTAAGAGCCAGATCTGTAAGATTTACCATGTTAAGAGTCTACTATAGCGTCTATTGATAGATGCTAGACTTCTGTTGTGACTTTTACTGATAGACACCAAGGGTCTACTATGGCATCTACTAATAGACGCTAGGGATCTGCTGTGGCATTTACTGATGGACACCAGAGGTTTGTTGTGGCATTTACTGATAGACGTCTTCAAGGAGTAAATGATGGCTCTAAGACCTGGCTTAGAGTTTGTTGTCTCTAGAGATGGTGGAATTTATTTTGTTTGCTTTTTGCGGGACTGAATCACACTTCTCAGTGAACTTAGTCTCATACTTGTCAGTTATGGGTTTAGATATTGTTATTTTTTCTCTTTAATAGGGTGCTCTTTTGGATCTTCTGGTTGTATTAGTTGTATTTAATGGAGCTATTTAATCGGTCGTTAATATAATCTCATGAGGAATTTTATTCCAAAAAAAAAAATTATATATGACTTTAGAAAGTGGTATCTATAGGGGAGGTTCAAAATTGTCTTCTGTAAAAAAAACTCCATCTTTTTCTCAATAACTTTTCTATCGTGATCTCCATTTCACCGAGGAAGGAAGTCCTTTTGATCTTCCTCTATGGTAAAACTTTTCTCCTTTTTTTGTTTTTCTTTCAATAATCCTTCTTTTTATGTGAAGGTTATGTTCCTATAAATTTATGAAGGTTTTGTCCTACTAGATTCGGGATCTGCATAGATTTTGTTTATTATCCTGCCTGGTTCTAGATCTGTGTAGGTTTTGCATATTTTATTTAGTTTTCTTTTTTGTTTTATGTTTTTCTTCTAGATCTAAATCTGAATTTTCTATGATCTAAATTTGGAAGAAATTCAATGTATGTATTACACAGTTCACCAAGATGAAGTCTATCAAGATTAGTATTTTGCTTAAAAATGATGAAGATTTAGATTTTGTGGTGTCTCTGAGATTCACTATCTATGTGGTAGAAATTGATTTCAATATTGTTGCTAGTATGGTGAACTCCTCTAACAGTATGTCTAGCAATATTGTTGGTTATACGAGCTCTTTGTTAAGAGATAGAGGTGATGGCTTTTGTCACTTCGCTATAGAAATGAAGCGGCCCATATACGTGCTAATATTAGTTTTTTTGAGTATTCATGGTTTATTTTGTCATTGGAAAATTTCTTATTATAATGTTCATATTTTAGCAATTGGTTTATTTTAATAATAAATTTCCTTTTTACCGTAAAAAAAGAATTATATGTGACTTGATCCATTCACATGATATATATATGAAAAAAGCTAATCAACTCGAACGGGATAAAACCCGAGCTATTATGGCTTCCCTTATGTAGTGGGGCCCACATATGGTCATTATTATATTTATGCCCTTAAAATTTTTAATTATTTTGGTTGAAAACAAAAAAACAATGTAAATTCGCTAGACCACAGTAAATCGTGGCTCTCCATGTCTAAACTCCGGTTAAACCTACTTCTAAATTGATTTTGATTTCAAATCCAAAACCTTCTTCTTTTAGATTTTCAATTCCTTTCTCACTCTATACATGTCTTTGTCCACTTTGTCCCAATTCATAATTTTGAAACTTATATACAAGCTAATCAAATTCACAGATAAGACTTATTTTAAATCAAACTCAAATATCAAATTTCAGTTTCAAAATTCAAGAATTTAAAAAGACCTTTTAAAAAACAAAAACAAAAACAAAAACAAAATTCTTCCTTTTTTCGATACTATGCTATTATCGTGCCTAATCGTGCCTGTTTTCGATATTGTGTTATTTCCGTTCCTAATTAATAGTTTCCGATAGTGATATTTCTTTGCCTAATCGTGCTCTTTTTAGATACTATATTATTTTTGTGCCTAATTGTGATTGTTAATGATATTATGCTATTATCGTGTCTAAACTTGTCTGTTTTTTATATCACATATTATTTTCACTCCTAATTATTATTTTTTAAACTACTATTGTTCTTGTGCCACAATTACACTTATTATTGATTTTTTTTTTTAAATTTAGTTATTTTAATACTATTAATGCTTATTTACTTTTAAGTAAATATTATAAATTATTAATTGTTATGTAATAAAAATAAATTATTTAAAAAATTGAGATAACTTTTATATAAAACAAGTCAAAATTGAAATACTATGTGTATGTAAGAAATGATTAATAATTTGAATTTCTATGATTTAGGTACATCCTAACTAGATTGACACCTACTCACATTACTTACCAAAACTATATTTTTATTTCTTAAATTTTTAAAATTTTTCTATTGAAGGTGAGTTTTGCTTGTAGACCCTTAATATCTTTGAACACTTTGTCCAAACTTATTAAAATTTGGATTTTTTCTTCAAAAAGTTAGAAATTGATATATTATTTATATATATATTATTTTTACATAGAAAATATTTTATTTTTAAATTTTTCTTACACAAAATTATGTCAAAAAAGTTTATGTAAGCTTAATCTAAGAATATTTTTTACAAACATGTTATTTTTCTTAATCGTGCTTGCGCAGATAGAGTTACTCATCATGTCGTACCGTACTAGTTTATAATCATGTCATGCTCTTGTAACTTCGTTAGTGCTGGTCCGTTTTGATACCACGACAACTAAATATTATTTAGTAGCAAAAGACTTTCTACGGCCAATTTTATGTGAATATGGCATGACTGAAAAAAAAAATAAGTTGCAAAAGATTTTTCTGGACTAAATCATGGCTTCTGAGCAATGGTGGAGCCACATTAGGCCCATTGGGGCCTAACTTTTCTGGCATTAAAATTAGTATGTAATTTTTGAAAAGAAAAATTAGTCTTTTACCATCTTTTGTTATCAAATTTTATATTTGCCCTCCCTGAAATTTTGGGTTAGGTAATTCTCTATTAACGAAACCCATCTTATGAAACCGATTTCATTATTTTATTACATGAAGTCTATTTCTCATTTCTTTTTATTATTTGTGAAGCCTATTTTCTATTCTTTTTAAAGTGTGCATCCTAGTTTATAAAAAAATCAATTAGAAATTATGAAAATTTATACTTAAAAAAAAACCATCTGTAGTCTAAATTCTGCCCCCTCTAGATTGAAAACCTGGCTTCGCCACTTTGAGGCTAAAACTTTACTCTCTGATTTTTTTTTTCTCTTTTTTGAATAAATTACTTATTAATTTAATATAGTACTATGAACATTAGCCTGGTGACCACTTGCCATTCTCTATCAATCTAAAATCTAAAAGCGTTGGCTTAATCCGTTCCAAAAAAATGTTAACTTAAACTCCTCATCCAAAAGTACATTTGAGGATTTGAAATCTCAATATCCTAACTTCAACAAAGCAAAGAAAAATGGCTAATTACAAAAAAAAAAAAATAAAAAAAAAACAAAAAATGAAATGTATTAAAAAGAATTAACACTATGAAAGTTTGTAAGGTTATAACAACTGACATTTGTTATGTAAGTCAAATAGAGAGTGAAGCTATATATTAGGAAATAACATAGGCAATCAAGCCGAATAGAAAATTTTTCTCTCGCGTTATTATTTTTCTCTCGTCATTCAATAATTGAGTTAAGGTGTTAATTGAGCAACAAAACACAGGGCCGAACTAGGCCCAGCACGCACTGTTCGTGGGCCTAAACTGACCTTGCCTCTTAAGGGGCCTAGGCTAGGCTTGAATTTCAGGCCCTTGGCCCAAGCACGGTCCTGGCCCTTCAAACGCCTATGCTGGCCCTAGCCTATCATGGGTGTGGGCCGGCCTTGGCCCATAAAGTGCTTAGACTTAATTTTTTTTCATAATACTTTCTTAAATACTATATTTTTTGTTAATGTTTTTATATTTATTTTTAAAAAGTAACAAAAAAGTCCCAAAATTCAATTTTTACACTAAATATTACTTTAAAGAATGTATTTTTCCAAAAAATAATTAAGAAATATTAATTTTCTTTAAGAATTTTTTTTTCCCAAATTACAGCTAGCCTTGTTGAGGCCTAACAATAACAAGGCCCAATAAGGCCAATTCTGTAGGACCTGGCCCAATCCTGTACTGTAGGGGGCTGAGCCTCTATAAGGCTTTCTTTTAAGTGGGCCGAGTACTTAACACCTCTAATTGAGTTTGATAGAAAGTACATAAACAATTTACATCAGACTCTTAGCTTAAGGAATATTGTGACATGACTTGGACCTTTCTAATTAGTATCTTTAAAATCAAAAGTAATCTCAGTAATCATTTGAAAATGTAATAATTTAGTAGACATTGGTTCTGAATCCCTTGTTCACAAAAGATGTAAGACAAATGAAATATTTCGGAGGCTAATATCTTCATGTTCTAAATTTTCCATGTAAATGCAGTGTCAATAACTTAATAGTTGCAAATCAAATCTTCCACTTTCAAACTATTAGCCAATTTAAAGGGTCTGATTATATATAGCTTACGCTAGAATGCTCAAATATGCCAACAAATAAACTTAGATTTACCTCTTGAATGAAGAATTAGCATCGCAATACTTGGAATATAAATTTTGCAAATTACTTAATGATTTAAGAAAGTTAGAAAATGTGATCGTATTCTCTCTCTGTATAACTGCAAGAGCTATCATAACAAGTCGAGCTAACAGAGTGTAAGTTGCTACTTGGAATTAAAGGGTAATTGTTACTGAGTAAGCAGAAAATTTGGTATTTCGACAAAACCAACCAACTATAACAAATTAACCCGAAAAATTCGGGTTGGAAGTAACCCTACCATCCAACATTCGGTCGAGTTAGGTGTCAGTTTTAACCTGTCTAATGCCATCTTGTTGGGAATTACTCCTTAAAGCATATAATTGGATATTCAGATTTGTTGAATAATGAATAAATGCTTATATATCATGTTATTTCCTTGATTAGTAAAATAAGTGTAATAATGTTATTTGCAAAAGGATTTAGTTTAAGAAAATTATCTAAAATAGTTCATACTCATCAAATGAAGTTGGACACTTTATGCAATTAAGATTATTAATGTGGGATATCTCTATTATGAACAGTATTATTTCTCCGAATTGTAGATGTGGAAACATTGAGATAGATGTACTGTGTATATTATGATTATATAGAAATAGATCAAAATGAAAGTGAATTTCTAATAAGCTCCATTAGAATATAGAAAGTTAACATTCATCGATTAATGATCATTATATGAATTGATTTTAATCTAAGTAAATATGAACTCATGTTTGTCATAATATATCTTTTGATTTACATACGTGAGATACATTATAACATACTAATATCCTCATATTTTAGAAATGTAATGTTACAAATTATTGGGAATATATTTCACGGATATAGAATCCACTTCTTCTCTTATTAGAAGGTAGAAAAGACGGTTTGTATTGATTCGAGTCTAAAAATAACCATGTTGTTTCTGTTAATGATTGACAGATATTTATGATTTATTAAATTAAGGATAAAATAATACGTAATTGTTGACAGATATTTATGATACAATTATAATTTATTAATTATTCATTAGATAATCAATTACACTTAAGGATAAAGTAGTAATTAGAGAGGTTAACTGACGTAGACCTAGCTCTAATTATGAATGTTTAGGGGAGAGTCAATTTACATATAATGACTATATCAATGGACTACTCATAGTATTCTGGTTGAGTAAATTTCAATCTGTAATATTGAGAGCGCAACACTCGATTTTTATTAAAGTAGTCCAGAAGTTAATAAATTATGTTTATTGATTAAAAAGTTTAATTAATAAATTAAATTTACTAAAGCTTAATATTATAAGTTCATTAGATCTCCTGACTAGCTTATAAATACTATATTGGATCACAAACTTAGAAAAAGAGAATACGTCACTATCCAAATGAGTTTGGACCATGGCTGGCCCTGTACTAGTGGCTTGCGCCTACTAGTAGTATTTTAGGAGTAATATAATTAGTTTTACTTATTTAATTATTGTGACAACTATCTAAAAGTATCAAGTATTTCATTAATATTAAGTGGTCTTTTATTATAGGATAATTAAAAGATGTATTTATCAAAAGATTAATTTTGGGATCTAGCATGCGGTAATCCAATTTACTATGTGATACTTAGGGCCTGTTTGGCACAGCTTTCAAAGATCTTTTAGGGTTCAAAAGATCTTCTAAGAGTGTTTGGATGAATTTTTAGAAGATTTTTTTGTATCTAAAAGATCTTTTTCAAGAAGCATGGACCTACCATCTTTTTTAAGAAGATCTTTTTATACTTTTACTTCAAGAAGTAAAAGCTATCCCAAACAGGCTCTTAGTAGTTTATAAACTTTCATTGTGTAACTATTATGATCCTTTATCTAGCTAATTCGGTTCAAATATATGTGTCCTTAAACTATAAGGGCATGTTTTGAGGCCCGTGCTATAAATAACCCATTTCTTTTCCTCGTTTAGATTATACACCAACTAGGTTATGTTATAGTTATGATATCCATTCATTCTCGAACATGTGGATTACATATATATATATATATGAATATGTTTATATTCATTCTTGTTATTATGTGACTTGTAAAATACATATAATTTATTTTGTACCTTGACAACAAATTTTTTACCCCGTTATATATAATTTATTTTACATGTAAACAACTAAACAAGTAATTTCATTAACCTTAGACATTTGGACTATATTGGACTATATTTATTGCACGTAATTTCTCTGTGATTTTAATAATTATATATATATTGAACACGAAGTCAGTGGATATTTTTTTTTTTGCATATCTATAGGTTTGGTTTTAGCCAATTAAAATTAGATATGTACGTCTTTTTATGGTAAAATAAAGAGAGATAAAAGCATTAAATAATAAGTATTTATTTTTATTACTATTTTTTTTTTCCAATTACTCAAATTATAGTAGCCGCTAGATCAGTGGCTAAAAAAATAATACCTATAGACAGGTAAAAAAAAAAAATCTATTTGATTGGGAACCAATATATATTTACTTTAAAGTTGTATAACATAAGAATTAAACACAAACAACTCAAATAAGTTGACAAAGGTTGATTCAACCCATTTATTTACAAGTTACATGAAATATTAACCCTTTGTTAAAAAAAAAATCATATTTTAGATTAACCTATGTGTAAAAATCATATTCTAGATTAACCTATGTGTAAAAATACATGAACATCGACTCGACACATATGATCTTTGACATTGACTGACCTGATATATCATATTCCTCCAATTTAGAGATGACAATTCATGTCTGCAGGTTAGGTTCATGTCAGATTGATATATAATATTTATGTAACTCTATTATCCTGAACTCGTTGTGTTAAGAAATGTTCAAATCCTAACTTATCGTGCTTAAAACAGGTTGATCCAAGCCCGACATGCATGCACAATCCATTTAGACAAAGTAATATTAACTCACAACCAACATGTGACATGCCAACCCATTTGTGACCCTTTTTTTTTAATTTTTTTTCTAGGATGTTGTTGTCTTATATTCTAAAAAATAAATTATGTGGAATTTATAATATTAAACACATACATTCTACAACTAAAATAAAATTTATAATAATGATAAAAAATCAAATTAAATCATCTAATAATTAAGAAAGTATAATAATTCAATGAATGTTCAATTACCATCATCTTTAAAGGGTTATACAACACTTTTACATAAGTTTAAGTATCCTATTATTATAATACATAATAAAAAAGTAATATTATTTATATCTTTTTATCTTTTTTTTGATTAAGAGATTTTTTTTGAACTTTAATTAGTATATGTTATTGAAATGCGGGTGGTCAATTTCAAGTTAGGTAGATTAATTTGAATTCGTTCCATTATTTTTTATTCGTGCCAAACAAATTGATCCAATTTCGATTCGCACCATTTCTTTTCAAGCTTAATCTCCATAAAAAAAAAAATCATATTGTTTTGTCGTATTATAATTCGAATTGCGAACTCCAATTAACGCATAAATTTGTGTTATTATGTGGTAGTTTCCATATTTTATCATTTGCTAATGGTCAGCTTTGATTATCACGTCTCATTTTCTACCTATCCATTTTGAACATATTTTTCAGGAAACCTATCCATTTCAATAATAAATTATACTAATATTTCAAAACTGGAGATTTATGTGTAATAACCAAAAGTTTCTTTGTCGTTTTATCTTTAATTAATGTGATCTACTTAATATAGTGTTCATAAACATTAATCCCTACCAAAAAATAAAATAAAATAAAATTCTAATGCTACTAACAAGGACATCAACAAAGTAACATACAATTTAATTATCATTTTCTGCCAATAATAATTTAATATGGGAAAACTGTAATAAAATACCTTGAGGTTTAGGTGTTCTACAATTAAACCCTGAAGTTTGGACTCTGCAAAATAATACCCTGAGATTAAGAATTTATGAAAATTAATACCAAGAGTTGACTTTTTGAATAACTTTAACTGTTAAAAGACAGTAGTATCCTCAAAATTAAGAAAAATAATAAGGACTAATGTAGTTTTAATGAATGTTATTATTATTTTTTCTGTTATTAAAATTGGTCAAAAATAGTATTAATTTTCAGAAATTCTTAATTTTCAGCATTATTTTGCAGAGTACAAACTTCAAGATTTTTTTTTTTTTTTTTTTGAGTAGAGCTTAACTAATGACCTCTACTTACTACAAGAAAATAATGTAATGAGTGCTTTTACCATTTGAACTGACCCACTTCGTCAACTTCAAGATTTAAATTACAGAACACTTAAATTTCGGATATTTTTTTCGGTCAACCTCATAATTTAATTGTAATAGACTTGATAATCTACGATGCAGCTTCCTTCACCTTCACTTGTCATTGAAAATCCCTCCCTAGATTCGGATAATGATAAAGTGACAGCCAACGGGTCCCCTGGGAATCTGACGGTAGCGCAGGTAACGCCTATTCTACTGTCACATCCACGTTCTCTCTCATCTCCCATATCCCTCCACGTGTCCCGATACCTCCAGTAGTATATTGCGCCCAATCCAATCGCCTGTCACGTGGAGCCCCCAATACCCCACGTGCTCGTAGCTCGCCCGCCAATCCTTACTCAGTCCGAGTCCCCGAGTCACCGTCCCAGCCGAACCGGGTCGAATTCGAATAAACCGACCCGGTTCCGAATAACTTTTACGAAGGCTTAGCGTACGACTAGCCCTCCTCCACAGCCTTTTTATCTCTCCCTCTCTCTCCTCCATTTTATCCCCCTCTCTCTCTCTCTCTCACTCATAAAAAGTGGAGACTATGGTTATCCTCTCCGCTTCGCCATCCGCATTCTCGTCCGCCATTTCCATTTCCGCGAGCTCTCCTAGGGTTTCGTTCGCGAATCTTTCTTCTTCCTCTTCGTCCAAGCTCTTTGCGGTTTCGCTGAGATTCGGTACCGGGAAGAAGAGGATTGCTTGTCCTTGCTTCTTTGCCATGGCGGAGCTCGTTAAGGACAAGGAAACGTCGTCGTCGTCTTCTTCCGCCATTGAGCGCAGCCCCGGCGTCCCGGTTGTCGCGTCTGGTTCTGCTTCAGAGAGTAAGGAGCCTAGCCACTCTCGCGCGTTTCTCAATGCTTGTACCGAAGAAGGTAGGCTGTGTTTTGTCTGTCTGGTTTGTGAGCAAATGCGGGAAAGAGAATGAGAAAATGTTGTGCTTTTTTATTGCGATTATGCTTTTTTTTTTCCTTCGCTTTTTGATTGACTTGGTTTTGTAACTTCAATGCTATTGCTATGCTTTTTTTTTTTTTTTTTTTTTCCCACTTTCTGTTTATTTCTAAGTGCTTGTATAGAATGAAAACAATGGAAATCAAACACCCATTTGAAAAAAAGTAAAATGGAAATCAAAGTGTTGTTGTAATATATTTCGAGCGGAATTGTCCTGTCTGAGGCTCAGAAGCTACGTTGAGCAAAATTGCGTGTCGGAGTGGCCCTAAACACTGGAAATCACTGTGCACTTTTGGTTCTCACTGGATAATCAAGCTGAGTGCGTCGCACCGGGATATGCATTTTGTTTGTATTGGATTCTTGCTTAGAGTTCTGGATTTCATGTGCTTCAGATAGAGTAGGAAAAGGAAAAAAAAAATTATTTGTTCTCTCCCTAAACAACTTATAATCCTTCTTTTAAAGTACTTTCTTTACCAAGAAAGGGTGGGAAAGAGAAGAAAATAGGGACTCATAAGCAAATATTTTGGGTTTTTATCAGTTATCACAGAAGAGATTTGCTTCATGAGGCTTTGTTATTGTGTTTGTTAGGCGTTGCTTTCATTTTGAATGATGAAGTTTTAGATTTTTATTTTCCCAATTTTTTAGATATTATATGTTGATCAAATTGAGCAAGTGTTACTTAGGTTTTGCTTGTATAGAGTGAGATTTATAGGTTTTTGCAAGATTGCAAATTAATTCTTACATTACCTATTTATCGTCAATTTAGGTACTTACTATGTTTTTATAATTCTGAGAGTATTGGAAACGATTCATGTCAGACACGCCATGTATTCTATATTAGGATGCAGAATCTTGTAACTAAAATGTTGGTTGAGTTTAGACGTTATGGACTTATGATGACAGAGAATTTATTAGCCACTGTCAGGTAATATTTACACAAACATGAACAGTGCCATTTTTCTTAGGAATCGTAAATAGTGCCATTTGTCTCAGGAATCATAAATAGTGCCGTTGTTTACTTGATTTGTATGTGAGAGAAAGGAGGAAGAGGGAGTGAAGACATATTTTTCACGAGATTTGGAAGGGGGCGAATGTGAGCTGGATTATAGAACAGAATGAGATTTGAGCATCAGAAAAGTGAAAGATCTTCATGTATTGTTGTAACTTTAATGAAGTATATATATTATCTAAGTATTAACTAATTCAATGAACATTGTCGTTATGCATAACGAACTAGGTTTTTGGAGTATTGTGATGCATGCTTATTATGGACGTCCTTTAAATGCGTATGCCTTTCTCTTCTTTGTCGCCAAGATGGTGTGTTATGTGTGGTAGGAGTGGCGAGGTACGAGACAATTTATTTTTGCATTGTCCTTTCGCTTCAGCAATTTGGTCGAAGATGCTTTTGGAATTTGGTGTATCTTGGGTTTGGCTGTTCGAATGTGAACACATTTTTTGGCATTTGTCAGGCTTTGGTAGTAGTGGTGATAGAAGGAAGAAGTTGTGAAATGTGGCTACATTGGCAATTTGTTGGTCACTTTGGTTGGAAAGGAGTAATAGGATTTTTGAAGATGTTAAGAGGGATGTAGAGGTTATTTGGGACACACTGAAATTTTGGGTTGCTTTGTGGGTTTACGATACAAAAGATTTTGAGGATTTTCCTTTTTCTGTTTTTTTAGTTAGGGATTGGTCTCTTTGGCTTTAATTCTTAGATGATACCTTATCATCTTTTTGTACTTTCTGCTTCACTTAAATAAAAAAAAATAAAAATTATGGAGGATATTTTGATTCACTCATAAAACTACTTGTGATATAGCAGACAGTATAAATTTAGAAACAATTCTTTCCTGTGATTTCTTGTGGGAAAAAGGATAATGGCAAACCAATTTGGTGATCAAGACAACAAATAGTGAAAAAGCCCATGCTTCCTTTGTTGGCATTAAATTCAAATAAAATGAATACATGCACCAAGATACAAAGGCTTCTTATTCCATGACACTAAGTCATGAGAAAGTTTCTCAATATCTAGTCAGAGTGTAGGCATTAGAGCATAACACAGCTAAGCCAAATGTATAAAACCTGAAATTTAACATAAATTTCGAACGTTTATTTATTAAGCTGTTACGTACTTTTTCATTTAGGGAAACACAACTAAATACCTTCAAGTTTAAAATTGCATTCTCAGTTTAGGACACCATAAGGCAGTGTTTAATGTGAATAATGACTATGATATAACCTAACTAGTGACGTCATGTGATGTAATCTCCTATCTCAAACAAAACGTTATACACCATTTTGTCCCTTTGGATTATGTCTAAATTTTTCCTAAATTGTATGCAAATTTTAATTTGAAGCCTGCAATTGAAAGTTTTAATTATGAGTTAATTGTATACGGTTCACAAATCACAAGTATGGTAACCCAAAGTTGCAGATCTTTTGTTTATTTTGGGTATGTCTAGATAAATTATCATTTTTATGGTGGTATATTTTTCTGATTACAGTATAAGGCCTTTATAGTTGCAAACAAACAATTCCTTGAAGTTAGGCATCTCATTTTTTAGGTAGAAAGTTAAGACAGTTTTGAAAAACAATTCAATTGATATATAGTGCTGAGTTTTCCTTCTAAAATTTGTTTCATGGTATTTGGGTATTAGAAGTTGGGGGGTTGGGGAGTGGGTGTGTTGTTGGAGTTGGGAGTTTAATTGTGGTGTGTTTTAAGTCACTGGATGGGAAAACAATGCAGATATCAGGACTATAGTTGTACTCTTTGCACTTTGCTTCTAATTCATGAAATAATGCTATATAACTGTTGGATGTCATTCTAGAATTGTTCTTTTGATTGTTCATGTGCATACTGCTTTTGAAATTGTCTTTACAAAATTTTAACTTGTCCATATTTAGAACCTAACATATTTAGTAATATCAAAATCTTTAGGTTTTGGTTGCTGTTTAATAAATCGGCCAGCTCTGAATATGTTCTTTGGACTTGCATTGCCACTTAGTGATAGATTCTTTTCTTTAATTGTATGGTATAAAATAAGAAGAGACAAAATTAGGATTATAGGTAGTTTTCAATGATGTTATTACCTTGAGTTTCAATGGTACTGTCATCTTGTTTTTCGTATCAAAGTGGTATTCCGACTATCTTTTTTCGTTTTAATAATAATAATTTATGGAAAGATGACATGTTAAACATTTTCACAAAATTGAATACTGTCCTTATTGGTGGTGTTATGTATTGTAAGATTCATAAGTAAAGACGAAAATAAAAACATTTTTAGCTTGTTGCTGCCGAACATTGTAGCAAAGACTATGTATTGAGGCTGCTAGTCTTTTCCGAGGGCTCTTTGGTTTTGAGGTCTTTGTTGACTTGTGCCACTGAATTTTCCTTGAAGTCCTTCCTGTAGTATATCTCTCAAGCCTGTGATCCTTGATGTACCTACCAGCTCTTATGGGCTTATGGCCATCATGATTTGGAATTTACCTTCCCTCATTGCAACTACATGCATTTTGTCCATAGAAAGGCACTCTGGCACTACTGGGTCGAGTTTAAGACAAAGTGCTCCACTGATTTGGTGCCTTTTTTGAGTACTGATAAGTAATTATTGATTCCATGCGAATTCTTATTAAGTTTCATTAGTTGATTCTTTTCCCCATTTTGTTTGGTGGTTTTAATTAAGATCTTTTTTTTTTTTTCCATTTCTGGCATTGTACTTTCTATAATTGTTTGTTAGCTTTGAATATATAATCTGCACATCTTTGAGGATTATCCAAATAAGAAAGGAAAAAAGGAAGATTTATTTCCTCTGCTAGTAGTTTCAGTTATATGGACGAATAATCCTTTCTTATTTTTCCTTGTCTGATTTGTACAAAGAATAATGCTATGGACTCCGACTTTTTTAACAAAAATTTTCACGAAGGCACAGTGATGTGGCAGGATTTAAAACATAAATCAGTAACAATTATTAGGAAATCTAATAATTAGAGTAAATGAGCAATGCTATGAAGCATCTGCGATGCTTACCATACAAAATTAAGAGGTGTGGAGCCCGCATGTAAATTCTGTGGTGGGTTCCATACTTCTATTAGTATATGGTACTTACCACCAAATGTGCTCTTTAGTATTTTCCTAACAATTAGGAAAAGTAGAAATCAGCCCTACAAATCAATTAGTCAACCATGCATAAAAAGGGATACTAGTAATTTGCCTAAGCTCAATAAATTACGGCTGCCTAGTTACAATAATTAATCACAATTAATTTAGTCAACTCTTATTTTCTCCAACAATCTATACATTCTCTTTTACTGATTTAACATACTAGAGCTCGTTAGTTGTCCAATTTGAGGTGAAACTCCAATCCATGTGTTCTAGTTATTCTATTTGCTGTTTTCGCTTTCCAGCCTAGTTATGGTATTGCAATTAAATAATTTGTCCTTTGATTTTTTCCCTTTTGAAATAATTCACCTTTTAGATGGTGAAGAGTATATTTTAAATTTTGACCGTAGAAAATGCGGAAGGAAAAAATTATAGAAATAAATCATGAAGCTGCTCTGAAAACCTATCCACAGAGAGAATGTATTTAATTCCTTCAACAAATTTGTCAATTAAACACCTTCTAATTTTTTTTTCCTTTCTTTTTTTTTTCCCCCCTTCTAATTTTCATGTTCTTTACTTCTAGTGGATTTTTTGCACTCTTAATTTCTAGACTTTACTTGCAGAGTTACTATCTGGAATCAGAAAGGAAAAGGAAGCAGGAAGGCTTCCTCCTAATGTTGCTTCAGGGATGGAAGAACTATATCAGAACTATAAAAATGCTGTAAATAATCATTTTCAACTTATGCTTGAGTTTAGAATGTTAAGATATATTTCTTAGACAATTATTAACATATATTTGAATTATTTAACATGCATGATATTATGAGTATGCTATTTGATTGTAAATCTCACTCCTAATAATTTAGTCTGCCATGCTATTAATTTATAACTGTTCCTTATTGCAGTTGACACAAAAAGGGAAAAAAAAATGGAATCAGACCTTCTAATTTTGTGTGCACTTAACTTCAAAGGGAAAAAAATAAAAATAAAAAAAGAAGTCATCTTCAAGTTCATGTCTTCAAATATACCCTTATTTCTCTAGTCACTAGTCTTTGTTTGATTAGTAAGAATCCTTTATTGGATTTAGAATGTGTTGAAAGTATAGAAAGTATTTGAGATTTGAAATTTTCAGGCATATAGTTTCACCGAGTTGTTAATATGATGACCAAAAAACAACTGGAGCCAATCTCTTTTTCATAAACCTCTGTTTCTATGACAGATGGACAGAGCAATGATTACATAAACTACAGAAGGAAACTGTAAGAGCTAAATCGTGAACCCATCTGCCACTAACTTAGGAGACTGTAAGAGCTAAATCGTGAACCCATCTGCCACTAACTTAGACTTGTTAGTTTTCTACAACTAGAATCATTCTCTATGGCCACCTTTAATAATCATATAAGCTAATTTATTGACCGTTGCTTTAGACATGTAACTTATTTCTAGTTAGAAGATGCATAATTTTGTGTATAAACCTTTCTTAAATTTTTGTAGTGTTGAAAAACATTTGGCAGGAAAATATTTAATCTGCATTCATGTTCCCTTGTTAAGTCATCCTTGATTTGACATCTCTTCTTGAATGTAAATTTTTAGAATTTCAAAACTCTCTCTCTCTCTCTCTCTCTCTAACCTTTCTAAATTTTCCTAGTGTTGAAAAACATTTAGCAGGAAAATATTTAATCTGCATTCATGTTTCCTTGTTAAGTCATCCTTGATTTGACATCTCTTCTTGAAGGTAAATTTTTAGAATTTTAAGTCATCCTTGACTTGACATCTCTTCTTGAATGTAAATTTTTAGAATTTCAAAACTCTCTCTCTAACTTTTCTAATTTTTCCTAGTGTTGAAAAACATTTAGCAGGAAAATATTTAATCTGCATTCATGTTCCCTTGTTAAGTCATCCTTGATTTGACATCTCTTCTTGAATGTAAATTTTTAGAATTTTAAGTCGTCCTTGATTTGACATCTCTTCTTGAATGTAAATTTTTAGAATTTCAAAACTCTCTCTCTCTACGTATTGTCAATCAGAGCCTTTTAGATGCTAATGGCATAAGTTTTATTGCGGCGTGTGGATGCGCATACATTTCATATGTTAATTTCTATTATTATGGCTGGATTAGCATTTAACCTCCAGCTTTATTCTCAAATTAAAATTGCAGTAGCCAAGGTTTTTAGCTCATCATTTACATATTGGTCTTAAACAATCTAGTCTAAGTAGATTCTCAATTTGGACAATCATGAGATAAGTCGAGTTGCTAGTTTTCATCTATTTATTTTCCTCTTTCATTTATCAGGATTTTGATGCTTTTATTCATAGTTGTTGCTGAGCTAGGCTACCAGTTCTTCTTTTCTCTCGCCTTGAACACAAACTAAGCATGTGCGGAGCTTGAACTTCTAAAATTTTAGAGAACAAGGAATTCTAAATTGTTCTAGGATGAGATAAATCTTGTTGATTTAGGGCATAGTTTGGCTATGCACTTATATATTTACTTTCTTTTTTCTGGCATGTATAAATTTTCTGTTTCCTGTTATCTTAATTAACATGCTTTCACGTTTCAGATTTTTCAAAGTGAAGATCCCAAAGCAGGTGAGATTGTATTTGCAAATATGGCTGCTGCATTGGATCGCATATTCGTTGAAGTAGAGGTAGTACTTAGCATTCTATGGTTTATCATGATATTTGTGACATCTTTTGATACACATGCAGCACAATGTTGGATACAATTTCACTAATTGCCTCTTGTATAACCCTTGTTCAGGACCCTTTTGTCTTCTCACCATATCACAAAGCACTGAGAGAGCCTTTTGACTACTACATGTTTGGTCAAAACTATATTCGACCATTAATCGATTTCAGGTTAGTCGAAACTTCCCCAAGCTCTTATTGTCATATCCATAGCATTTTGCAGCTCTATACACATATTTGCTTGCATATTCTCTTGCTAAATGAATGAACATGTTGTATATTGTTTGCATCTCTATGCTTTCTCAAACATGAACTACCAAATTTGACTTTTGGCTTGTTCATCAACCTATAAAATTAACCGTGTCATGGGTTATTGATCCAGACATGTTGAATCATAAAATTATCAGGACATTACAATATTCATTTACTCAATATGCACAAAATACTAACTGTGAATTGTATGTTGCTGTTAACCGAATGGTTTCATTTAGTAATAAGAGCAACTACAAGAAGTAACAATGGTGAATGTGAATACCACATGGGTGAGATTAGCATAGTGGTTCAATGGTCGTGTTATGATTGAAGATTTCAGTTCAAATATCCTGTTCTCTGTGGGTCATTGATTTCAAGTTTAGTAATGAAGTTGGATCAATTTTAATGGCTTACTGTTTTCCTTCTCAACTGGCATTTTTATTATAATTCATTTTTTCTTTTTGGTTGCCAATTCAACTGGCTGTTTCCAGAGGTCAGAAAGTTTTAACTTTTTATACATTTCGAACTTTGACTGGTCTAATGAGACCACAAGGAAGACTCCTTGATGGTGCAACTGTTTGGCATCTACGTGGGGTTTGGTGACAGATCATTTTTGTTCAGGACCTCATATTAGTTGCTGAGGTATATGATTAGAAGTGACAAACTTGAATTTAGGTGACTAGTTAATTGGATCAGACGTTCTTGGGTGTTTTTTTTGGAGGTATGCGAATGTGTTGGAGGATTGATTTTGTTTATCTTGATTAGTTTAATTGATAAGTAGGAGGAGTTGTGTTTAGTTTACCACTATTAATCCTCTTTTTGCGACTTTGCTGTACCATGTCATTGATGCACTGCCTGTCTCGTAGTAAATTTAACAACTGCAGTGTGTTGACTTATACATATATTTAGAACATTGAATCAATTGCTAAAATTAGACTCTGATTGAGCAAGTGACAAAATTTTGGTAGACTTCTTAGTACCACTATTTTTACTTATATTATTAATATTATCTGGACCTTTTGATAATAAGATTCAGTATGTTTTCAATTTGCAAACTTTAATAAACACTTGCATGGTGATCACCCTGGTTCTATTTTTTTAAGGAGATCTAATAAACATTTTAATGGAATGCTTGAGCTTGACTACCATTCTTTTCCTTGTTCTATTTTTTCTGATTTTCATTATGGATCACTCAATGGGTCATATGAGATTTTAAGTACACGAGATGTATTTCATTTGCCATTTGCTGAGATACTGTCGGTTCTTTCATGTTTTTACCCTTTCCCTAAACTATTGTTTGACCTCTTTGACGCAGGTACTCATATGTTGGCAATATTTCCATTTTCAATGAAATGGAAGAGAAGCTGCAAAAGGTGCCTATTCCAATAACCTGCTTTTCTTAATAGAGGCATACTGGTCTAAACTGCTAAATATACTATATGCTTGCATATGTACATCTCTAGCAATTTAGATAGGATTAGAACTACAAATGAGATCTGTTGTAACATTTCTGGATAACTGGGGGGGTGTTAAGTGTATTCCCATGGGTTAATTGATTCAATTCTGTAACTACAGTCTTAACTTGGGTTATGAAATTTAAAACCATACTTGATCAATATGGAACTGAATTTTGGCTCTCACACTGAACTGAACTGAATTCCGTGTTACAACTCTTTCTCCCGGTTAATTATCTCAATTATTGTTTATTGTTCATCGTCTGAGATTGGGATGGTGAGACCTAGATGTTTCTGTGTTTTGTAATATGCAGATGCCATGTTCTGTTTTTGAGTTTTGCTCTTTACCACAGTACCAATGCATGATCATATGGTCAGTAAGATAATGACAAGAACAAAAATGCTCATCTGCGTTAAATGAAAAGAAATAAAAATCCTTAAAGGCGACTTCTGCAGTATATTTGTTTCATAGTACTACTGATTGCAGGGTCACAACATTGTTTTGATCTCAAACCACCAAACTGAAGCAGATCCAGCTGTCATTGCTTTGTTACTTGAAGCAACAAATCCTCATATTGCTGAAAACATGGTGAGCTATTTTTCTTTTTCTTTCTTTCCCCTTTATTCTTGTATCCTTTTATCTGCCTTTAAAGACATTAACATAACCAAACTTTAGGTTTTGTATTGCAGACATATGTTGCAGGAGATAGGGTTTTGACAGATCCGCTTTGCAAGCCATTCAGCATGGGAAGGTGCTTCTGATGTTCCTAGATAGGTTAAAGAATGATTATGGTCTCCTATGCTCCTTAAATGTTCAAATAAAACTTCGCTATTATGTTTCCCAGGAATCTTATCTGTGTGTACTCAAAAAAGCACATGTACGATGTTCCTGAGCTTGTTGAGCTGAAAAGAAGAGCTAATACAAGAAGTTTGAAGGAAATGGCTTTGCTTTTGAGGTATCTCCAGTTTGTTTTATTCTTATTTACTAAATCAAAGTCTTTGTAGATGCATATCTGAGCATACAGTCTGTAATCCTTCACAGCCATTCTTATTTTTGTTCATTGTGGGTGCTTCTGGCATAAAATGTTCCTTTTATAAACAGTCATTTGAGAGCGAACCCTAATCTTGATTGGGTGTTTCTAAAGCTGATAATTGTCAAAATACTTGGTGTTTTTGGTTTAATTGGATAATGGAGGCAGGGAGCTTGATCTGGGTCACAAAGAAATAAGCAGAGAAAGAAAATTGGTTTCTTCGGTATCTTTGAACAGTGACCAAACTTGTAAATAAAAATATTAAGAATGTGAATAGTAATGGAAGAGATGGGAAATAGATAAGAAACTGCAAAACCAGAATACTTTCAATAATCCAAAATACTTGAAAATTATTTTCTGATAGTCATCAGAACTGTAGGTATCTATTGACTGAAATTGCAAAACCAGAATACGTTCAATAATCCAAAATACCTGAAAATTTGTTTTCTGATAGTCATCTGAACTGTAGGTATCTATGGACTTGTTTACCTTTTCTAAAATATGTTTCACTTAAAAATTAAATTATGGGTCTACATAAAATAAATATGCCTATACATGTTAGTAAGACAAGATCCATAACCAAACCAAGGCCCATGTGAGGCAGTCAGAGAAAATCTCCATCTTAAAAAAAAGAAAAAAAAAACAAAAAAATAAAAGAACTTATCAGAAGGAATGGAGAACAAGGAAGAATAAAGGAAAGAGGGCCAGAAAAAGTGGGGAAAAGAAGAAGAGAGGTCCATAAATTTTTCCAACACCAGAGGTTGAACTCAATAAGAGCCAAATTTGAAGGAAACGTTAGTGCCAGGTACCATATGGTCAATGTGAATAAGAACTACCTTGAAGAGTTAGCTTTTTCATTCAAAGCTCACTTGTGTTAGGAATCTGTCACTTTTAAGTTTGCTTCCATAAACCAATCAAGTGCCTTGCACTAAAGAGTAGTAAGTTATAAAATATGGGGGAGAGTTATAGGATATTGTAGTAGTTGATTTTAATTATTACAAGAACTTTTTGTAGTTTGTTGAGTGCTTTACTGTTTTAGTTCCTCATTGTTTACATAATGCGCCGGAGCATATGATTGTTTGGTTTAATAATCTATTTGATTCTTTTAATGCTCTGAAATCTCTTTGCTTTTGGTTTTCCGTTGATATGGGTTCTTCTAACTGAACAAGGTTAATGCAGGGGTGGATCTCAAATTGTATGGATTGCTCCTAGTGGTGGCAGGGACAGACCAGATCCTGTTACCGGAGAATGGTATCCAGTAAGATTTTCTCCTCCACCTTATATACTAATGGCACATTTACCAAACCGTTGTCATAATTGGAATAAATTGGAGGATATAGAAATGATAATAAAAGAGATGAGAAAGGACATCATTATTTGTATCAAGCTGTTTCCTTAACTATTATGATTTGAGACAAGAATCATAAAGTATTTCATTGATAAATGACACTAACTATTGTTTCTATTTTTTTTTTCCATATAACTATGCTTTGTTTCACCGTTTATTATAATGTGCTGCTTGTATGACATTAAGCATGTTGATTTTCACGATGCAATTAAAATTCGTTTGTACTGACACAAGAGGGGTTAGGCACCCTTTGATGCTTCTTCAGTGGACAATATGAGAAGGCTTGTTGAACATTCTGGTGCTCCAGGACACATATATCCCTTAGCATTATTGTGCCATGATATCATGCCCCCGCCACCCCAGGTATGCTGTCTTCCCTAAGTTTGTTTCTTGTCAAATACTGGTTTTCTTCTCTCCTTAACTTTTTGTATTTTCAGGTAGAAAAAGAAATAGGAGAAAAAAGAATTATCTCGTATTACGGGGTTGGATTATCAGTGGCGCCAGCAGTCAGCTTCTTGAAAATTGCTGCTTCCTCAGAAAATTATGAGGAGGTTGGTTCCACTTTGCTGGTCTTTTTACTTCCCTGGTTTATTTGTCTTGCTCGTTGTAGCTATAAGCTATGCACACACTTTTTTTTTTTCCTCAAGCTACTGAGTGCTAGTCTTTTAACCATCAAATTAGTGTCCTAAAGCTGGTCGAGTGAGTTTCATGTCCATATGATAAGTACTTGGATTTATTCTTTTGGTTTTATCTTATGCAATTTGAGGTCTTAGTGAGAGTATATTGATGATAAAGGATTCTCCATTAATAGCATAATGTAAGGTTATAAGCCTATAACACGAACCATGTGTACTTGATTCTGCCAAAGTGCCTTGTTTCTTGTTTCGGCATACCACTAGTTTGCTTGAAATTACGAGATTGTCAGAACAGGAATTGCCATTATTGTATATGTAATTGGTAGTTACCAGGCCATCATGAAAGAAAAATGTAGTGATTTGGTATCTTTTAGGGTCATAATGAACTTTAGAACATCCATTTATCTCAAGTTGTCATCTTATCTCTTGTTGTGGCTGTCCTCTGTAGAAGGCTAGGGAGGCATACACAGAGGCACTATATAATTCTATAACCGAGCAATACAATGTGCTCAAATCAGCTGTACATGGAAAACAAGGATTAAAAGCATCTTCTCCCAATGTCTCTTTGTCACAACCGTGGACTTAGTCAACCTTTTTCTACGCAGTCTGATAAATTGCTTTGATGATCAGGTACTCTCCTAGTTCTTAGAGCTTCGTGATGAAGCTGGACCAATGTTCATTTGCTTTCATGGAGTTGAGATCTCATTCATGAAGTTATCCCACCTTGACAGTCCCATTTCCATTGATTGTTCTTAAGATTGTTTCATTTAGTTGGAAATGTTTTTTTCTACTGTCGTACTGAGTTTCGTTCTCTCTCATGTTATTTTTTGTTAATGTATTCTGGATTCTGCTTTTCTAATATGGCTATGCTTTTTCTTTCAGACTCGGCGTTTTTTTGACATATTGTCGCCGCTGCTTGACCAGAAGCCAGCTGGTCCTTCAATACAAGTATGCACTGTGAGAAGAAGCCCCTGTTACTTTATACCCCACAGGCGACTACACATGGATATTTTCTGTGTATATGCTTAAGCAAAGCTGAGTTCTTCAGAAACTCGGGCTTGTACAGCTTGATAGTGCAGGAAAAGTAAATTTCTTGTAAATCGTACTCAATTTTCAAAGTTGTTGTCTTAACTTTAGATTTTACTCAATAGTTATTATTTCATTTGTTTCTAGTGTGATCATGAACTTGTTTCTCCAAGTTTTTTCGTTCGCCACCATTTGTTTCTATGGGTTGAATTTGTTTGATTAGAGTTCAGATACGAGTATTTTGTCTTTTAATATGCCAATTTTGACCGAATTAAATAGATTAGTGAAATTATGTATAGGTTTAGTAATCTAAAGCTAAGGGGAATGGCACTAAAACTTATATCGCCATATTTTTCGAGGGAAACTTATATCTCAATGTACTTTCTCAAAAATGAAAAAATAAAAATAAAAATCTATAATTAAAGAGTTGGCACTTGGCAAGTCAAACCTTTTTAAATAATATACGTTATTTCCAAGCCTTACTTGCAAGGTTTGGCTAGTGAGATCCCTCCAAGCTTCATAATTTTGTTTTGTTTCCAATAAATTTGCCTCGTCAGATCGTTATACTCGAAAGAAAAAGGAGAAAAAAAAAAGAGGGGGGGGGGGGGGGGGGTGAAATGGGAGACCCCGTTTGGCTACTTAACCAAAGAGAAAAAAAACGGAGAAAAAAGAGAAAAAAAAAAAAAAGAAAAAAGAAAAAAGGACACTCTTGTTTGCTACTTAACCAAGGGGGCAAGTTTACCGGGGAAAAAAAAAAAAAAAATCCAAAGGGGCAAAGAGCACATAAGCGAGTAGTAAATAAGGTATTTTTCTTCGAGGACACGTATTTACTACTGCACCACCTTGAGCACATAAGCAAAAGAAAAAATAATAATAATAATAATGAGACAATTATTGTGTAATTTGCATTAGACGATCTCTAATTTTGTGATAAAACTTGATTACACAGAATTATCTTATTATTTAGCTTTCAATTTGTACAATAGTGCAGAAATGAAAATATTTAGCAGGAGTTAGCACAGGGGGAAAGGTTTTATAAATCAGTACGCGTAAGCTTTTGAATTCTTGCCTAATCGAATCTCCATCTGGTATTCCATTTTGCTTCTGCAAACAACGAAATGATATTCTTAAGATGTTAATATTGGCATATTGCAATTGACCGGTCTGATGGCATGAGGTCAACTGGCCTACACGTGCTGCTACTAACCCCACCTGGGTTTTTCCTTCGGGTTATGTTAGGGGAAAATTAAAGGTTAGGGTTTTTTCAAAATTTCAGGGCTCAAAGTACTAAATATTGAAAAATCCGATGGGCCAAATTTTTGAAAAGTCCGGGATTGATTTAGAAAAATATCACTTTTATAAAATTTTTAGAAAAATAAAATTTTAATAAATATTTAGAAAAATACTATTTTTGTTTCAAAAATAATATTTTTCAATCGTACTTGAGGTACTCAGTAAAATTACCTAAGTTACTTCAAGCATCTCATCAATTAATAAAAAGTGATATTTTTCTAATTAATTTTAAAAATAGTATTTTTCTAATTAAAATCTGAGATTTTTCAAATAATTTCAATATCTGAGATTTTTTAATTTTTTTAAAAAATAACCATAAAAAAAATCAAAATTCCTCAATTATTAAAGGTAGGAGAATGGGCGTGCCCGGGGCCTATAGTGAATGGCTGGCTTGAAAAAATAAAATAAGAGCCGATCCCGGCCAATAGGCCTATCGGGCTCCTAGGCGGGTTAGGCCAAAAGCGAGCCAAGAAAAAATTTAAAAATAAGTATATAAGTTGATAAAAAAATTAAAAAGAAAAAACTTAATACAATTGTATAGAATTATAGAGAAAATGGGAATTTGAGAATATAATTAGAGAGATTGAGAATAAGAGAGTATTGAGCTAAAAGAGTGAAAAAAAAAGGGCGAGGGAAGGGAGTATTTATAGGTTAGAAGAGTTTTTTTTTTTAATATTTAAGAACATTTAAAATTATTATCTTTTTTTAATAAAAAAAAGGCTAGTCGGACCGAGATATATAGGCCCAACCCGGCTACGGCCTACGGGCTAGTCCGTTTGACCCGGCCTATTTTGTCACCTTTAGAAAAAATTAGAGTGGGAGTCACTATTGTTACTTTTTTATTCTTTTGATTTTTGATTTTTCATTAAGAAACCATTGAAATTATTATCGAGTTTAGTAGTTTACAATGTTTCTTACTGTAAAATGGAAGTGCACCTCACGTGGCCAAATTATGCATGGGATCTAATTCTCAGAACAATAGAAATAAAATAAAATAAAGCACTTATTAACTCCTCCACAGTCCACACGTACTACGGTACTATTCACACAATAGTCTGCAACCTTGCTTCTGTCTATTCGTTTTGGTGTTTGTTTCATATGTGAGGGGAAGATCACATGCACTCTCCCCACTGCAACTTTCAAATATTTAATCATTAAAAAAATTTGATATCAGAATACTTTTTGTGCTTGTTTTTATGTTGGTTTTTTCATTGGTAACAAAGAAAAGCAAGCCAAGAAAGAGACAAGAGTTTACAAATATTAAATTTTGAGAACATACATTATAATAAATATGCATACTCTGGCCCCAATGCAGGGCTGATAAGGTTCCAAGTCAAGGGCATGAGTTGTTTTTATGTACTTGAAGTTATTTGATTAATGTTGTAAAAATGTTGCATGCACGATGTTTTGGAATCATCTCACATTCTCATGTTGCCTATTTTCTTTTTTTTTTTAATTTTAGTTTTTTCTTTTAAATGGTAAGAACAGATACCCATAATAATGTTAATATATTAATTCTATAGTACCATTATCATACTGAGGACTGTGACCGTGGATGCTCTGCCAATGACCAATTGCTTCATACAAAACTCTTGTTATATTTCGTTATCTTTTTCGAATGGAGCAAAACAAAAAGAAAATCTATGTGGCTGATTTTGGCAGGTTTCAAAGCCAATTCCCAACCCTATGAAAAGAAAAAAGTAAAATTGTTTTGAAGGCTTGTTTAACATCATTGGCACTGTGGATTTTGAACTTTAAATTTAAAGGATTAACTTAGTCACGCATCTAACTTTTATATAAATTGGTTATTAATTAGTTCATTTGACCAATTTCCTATTGAATTTATTAGTATCTTATTTTTCTTATAGTGGTATTTCTGCGGTATAAGTATATAGTTAGGTGCCTTTAATTAGAAATTCATGCTTTTCTTTTATATATATATATACACGCTTTTGCACATTTTTTTTTATTAAAAAATAAGAAAGAGAAATAGTATTAATAATGTACGTCTTTTCATGCACATCATAATTATAACTGTTGGATCATCATCTAATGATAATCTAACGGTTAAAAAGAAAAACATACACATAGGTTAAAAAAAAAAAATACCAACCGAATTGGCAACCTATATATATATATTATATAAAAAAATAAAAACTGAAACCATTGTTTAGATTTTGGTCTAGGCTTCTAGCCTATATATACTTGTGATAATACTCACTACAGAACAAATGGAAAAAATCATAAGTTTATCCGACTATTCTTACTTTTAGAGTAAATAAAATTTTTGACACATGTTGTCATATTTTAACCGTAAGATTTTCATCATATTTCTCAACTTTACGTGCGATTTGACTTTTGATATTTTTCTTAGTTTCTTACAATGTCTGACATTAAAATAAAAAATGTGCACTATTAATAATGTACTGTACTATATTAATTTTCTTCATACAGAAGAAAAACGAGGATTTTTTAACCCCCCCCCCCCCCCAAAAAAAAAAAAAAATCAAGTGTTAATACTACAATTAAATTCTTTCTTCTAGAAAAAAAAAATCATATTATGGCTTTTCCATAGAGATATATTATTATTATTATTATTATTATTATTATTATTATGCTCCAAGAGGATTGGTATAATCTCCTGTGTGATGGTAAAGAAAATTGTGGGTATTGAGATTATCCAATATTTGAAGTAGGTTTGGTATGCTTTATTGCATTAATTTAGTAATTATCAATTTTGACTTTCTTTTTAAAACATGTGATGAAAAAATAGATAATCTATAAATCATTTATAAATTAGGACAATGACGGAGCCAGAATTTCTTAGAGGGGGCATATACTAAAATTTTTTTAGCTAAGTTTGAAACACATTAGTTAACATAGACCAATATAGAATTAAAAAAAATGTTTAAAGTGAGTCAAAAGAAAAATTATCCAAAATAAAGGCAAAATATAATATTTCAAAATAATATAAGTAAATTTCAGAAATTTAAAAGGAAAAATAGTGGGTCTCATTAAGGGCATTATTGATTTTTTTTATAAAACAGGGGAAAAATTATAATTATAAAAATTTAGGAGGACAAATAAAGGAAAAAACTGAAATTTTGAAATAAAATTAGGGGTAAAAATATAATTCCAAAACAAATGAGGGGGTTACTGCCCTGATCCTGTATTGGCTCCGTCCATAAACTAGGGCTTTTATTTAATGAAAATTTCAGAATTTTAAAATTACACTTAACTCAACCTAGTTGAGTGGAGTCGGCGGAATCATCAGGATCGAGATTAGGACCGAGGTGGTGACAGGGTGCTACGGATGGTGGTGTTGGTGGCAGAAATAATTTGGAAGTAATTTGGAGTGTATTGGAGAAAAATATATTTTAGGGTTTGTTAATAAATATAGTACAAGTAATTTTAGATGTGTAAGGTGATAATGATAGTTATGTTTTAAAACATTTGTAAGTGAGTTTTTTTTCAATCATTAGAAGCTTAAAAGAGGCTTAGATGTAAAATCCAAAAGTTTAAAAAAAAAAAAAAAAAAAACTTTACTGCGTTAGCATGAATCAGCTAGTTTGATGAGGTAGTTAATAGCAAATTCGGACATTTAAGTTTAAATCCCGAGGAAAAAAGAACAAACAAACAACTTTTGACTTCCACCCCAACCGGCTACGCAATATCGCATTTGTTTTCTATGGAAGCAAAATCACGTCTCTTATTATTTCTCAATTATCAATTCTAAATTATCAATAAATAAATAAATAAGAGTACCAATACTTTGTTTTGTCTTAAGGATAAAGACATGCTTGGGTGTCAAAGGTGTCTTGTCTTGTTACCCAAATCCTCTAACTCCTTGAGATATGAACGCGCTTCCCATTGCCACAAGTGGCAACCAAACATGGTGAGAGTGACATAGTAGGACCTCAGATAAAGTCAAGTCCTAATCTGCAAAATATGAGAGAAACGTTGCTTTCCCAAGTGATGGTCATCTTCAATTTTGATGGTCCCCAACAAATTTCATTTTCTAAAGTCAAATTACAAATCAATAAAGGATCTGACCTTATACCTTACTATCACCCATCATCTAAGAGAAAGATTTGCTTAAATATTGATGTAGCAAGAGCATGTGTCTCGAGTCCCACACAAAAACTGATCCTCACTCAGCTCTTCTGTGCTTGTTTTTTGGAGAAAAAAAAATTGTGGGTTTGGAAAAGCAATATATCATCAAGTGTAAATTGGGCCCCAACCCACTATTACGTTAAATCTTTTAGTATTTGGAGGCACCTAATTGGTTTGATCATCATCCTACCCTCTGGTGGGGTTCATTCTCAGATGAAGATGAAATCATGGATAGATTTTGGGTTAGGGAATGATATCAAATCAATGGCATGTTAGATTCGGTGTTATCCAATTAGCAAATAGCAAGACTTGTCTTGCTTCCACAAATAGAAAAGCTTTTGACCCTATTTTAAAGCTGTTGGTTGTAATTTTTTACCCTAATTTAAAGCTGGTCCTGAAAATAGGATAACTTATAACCCCTAAAAAAAAAAGAAAAAAAAAAGAAACTATTTAATGAAAAATGGAAGTCCTAGATTGTTGTCCTCTCTCCCAAGTCCCCACACATCAATATGATCTTAATCCTGGTCGAAACATTTTGACTAAGAACGATAACAAAGAAAAAAAAATTGTATCCATATATTTGTTTTTTTTGCCAAAGTCGAAATTAGCATTTGTTAGCAAGAACTCTTCATCGATCGAATAATTTCAACTGTGGTCGAATACAACAAAACAGACTTACAGCCACATGACAACTACACGAAGTCAAGACAGTAAATAAGCCTTGGTTCATGGTTTTTTTAATCAAGCATGATCTTTATATATATAGTTTTATGTTTAAGGTATTTAAGTAATTGATACAAGTGACGTAAGAATTAAACCCCTTTTTTGGTAAAATTATTATTATTTTTTTATTTAAGAAAAAAAAAGAGAGAAAGAAACCTTCTATCACCAAATGGACATTAGTTATCTTATTTGGTGTAAATCCCTCCGATACTCGAATATACAAGATTATTATTTAATGCTAAGTAAAAACCCAGCGAGTCTTGAACTTTTTTCTCTTTCTCTCTCTTTTATAAAAGTTCCATCTTCTTCCTCAACAACTTTTTTATCGTGATCTCCATCTCACCAGAGAGGGAGGTCCATTTGATCTCCCTCTCTGTAGAATTTTTTTTTTTTGCTTTTTTTTTTTAATAAGCATTTCCTTTTGTGTGAATTAAGGTCTTGTTCTCATAATTTTATTCTTATAGGAGTCTGTTCTACCAAATTTTAGATCTGTATAAGTTTTATTTGTTTCATTTGTTATCATACTAGATTCTAGATCTATGTAGATTTCGTTTATTTTATTTAGTTTTCTTTTTTGTTTTGTATTTTTCTTCTAGATCTGAATCTTCTATAATTCAAATCTAGAAGAAATTCAATATAGGGGCTAAATAGTTCAAGAAGACAGAATCTATTGAGGTTAGTATTTTGCTTTGAGAATATGAAGATTTGAATTTTGTAGTATCTCTGATATTTACTGTCAATGTGGTAGAAATTGATTTCAACGTTACTGTAGGTATGGTGAACTCCTGGAACAGTATGTCTAGCAATATTGCTCGAGCTCTTTGTTAAGAGATAGCGGTAGTGGCTCTTGTCGCTTCATCTTACACTCTGGGAATAAAGTGGCACATACACTTGCTATGTATTTTGTCATTGAGAAATTTCTTATTGTAATATTTATATTGTAGTAATTGGTTTATTTTAATAATAAATTTCCTTTTTACCTTAAAAAAATCCCTACGATATTAATTTACTTTTTTTTAGCTAATTTTCTAGCACCGACTTTTATCATTACTTTTCACTTATCAATAACAAGAAACTACACAACACAAACGTTGATTTTGAACACAAATTAGAGGTTTAAAAAATCTTAACGATAATGCATATCATAAACGTTACAATTGTCTCGATCTCTATGATAGAATATATATTTCTCAAATTGTAGTTGTTGGTTCGTTTTTTCTTCAATGCCAATTTTGTGTGTCTTGCACTCTGTGCTTAAAAAAAATGTTCCTATGAGTGTCGAGGTCAAATTGATGGTTGCATACAGCAAAGTACGATAGTTTAACGACATGAACTAAAGTGGTGACATTGGTATAGTATTTGCCAAATACTCTCCAAAGTTCAAGTCAACAGTGGGCCAAGATATATAACGTAGTAAAGAACAAGAGAATGTTAGAGAAAAAAGAGAACGTTGGCAACAATTAGGATTTCTTGGCATGCGAATGGTGGCTTACTTATTTTGAGGGAAAGCTATGCTTATATAGAGGTGTAGTAGTCCCCTTTGATGTGTGAGCAGTTGACACCTATCCTTATATATTGGTACCATATATAGACACATTAGGCACTCATTCAAAAATGATCGGTGCATGATTGGGACGTAACTGACATAAATTATCTGTACTCTATTCGGGAGTATAAATTATTTGTGCTCTACTCGAGGATGTCCGGAGACGACAAGCAAACTAGAACTTTTTCTTATAATTGGGCTCAGGAACACTTAGAGGTGCCTAAACAGTTACTATTGCTTGTTTGTAATTGATCTCGGGTTGAGAACGCTCGGAGGTTTTCAGTTGGTCTTAATTGCTTATTTTTAAGGACAAATTGTATTTTTTCCTTCTGAATTATGACATTTATAAAGTTTTGCCCCCTAAAAGTTCTTTTATTATATTTGTTCTCCTTGTAGTACTCATTTGTTGTGAATTTTGACCCTTCGTCAATTTCTGTATATAATTGATAGAAAATGCTGATATGGTGATGTTTTCTTAGAATTTTTCATTGATTTTTATAATTTTTATTATAATTTAATTTAGAAAAGAATATGGCGCCCCTACACCTGGGTTGCTGCCTTGTAGCTGTGCCACAGGTTTTGCTTCCTTGCTTTTTTTTTTTTTTCCTTTTTTCTACTCTCTTTTGACCCTTTTTTGATTCCTTTTTTATGCAATTGCATTCTCATTCCATTTTTTTCATAAACCACCTTCAAGAGTAGCTTTTAATGAGTGTAAGTTTCCCTATTTGTCTCTTTTTCAATCCAAGTCTCAATCCGAGTGTCCTTCCTATTTCAATACCTTTTATGTTTATCCTTTTCAATTTGTTGACAATCATCAGTAAAATTATAGTCAAGTTGATCTTCCTTCATGTTCTGAAATTGATGTCTAAGCATCTTCACCCTTATTTGTTTCTATCCTACTCCTCTATTACAACTATCTCAAAATATTCGTCTTATGACTACTTGATCCAAAGCTAGAACTTTTCTTACTCTAAAAGCAACATGTGATTTATTTTTAGAAACTAATTTAGTTTTTATAGCTTATTTTGTCTAATCCTAAGTGGCGCGAAACCATGAAACTCGAATACACTACTCTATTAACAATGACACTTGATTTCAGTTCCATATTCTTCCTCTATGAATTTAGTTGCTCATTAGTAGGTAACATTTCGGAGGAATAAAAAGTACAAGGCTTAATTAGTAGCCAAAGGGTTTGAACGAAAAAAAACTAGTTTGGACTACCTTAAGACCTTTTAGTACTTTGGTCAGGTCTTCTGATATTCGGGTTATGTTCACACGAGTCGTCACCTACAAGTTGGATATTCAACAAATTGATGTCTATAAAGATTTTCTAGAGAGCTTTATGAAATTATTGGAGAAATATTCCTATGGTAGGAATGTATGCCCTCACAAAGCCACTAGCATATAGCGACCAAAAAGATGAACAATTTTTGGTGCTTGTTCATGTAGTTTAAAAAAAAAAAAAAATCGAAGTTATCGAACTTAAAGGTCCGGAATGGGCATTGATGATCTCCGTAGTATAAAGATGTGACCTAGGTGCATAAGTTTCCTTAATTATATATTGCATATATATTAAGAATGTACATGCATCCTACTCACTGGATTGTACTAAATAATTGTTCATAGTATTGGATGATTGTGGGTAATCCTTTACTCAATAGACTACAACATATTCTTCTACTCTGAAGAGACTTGATATGATTTGATCATAGCAGAGACATGTAGCTTAGGATAGAGTATATCGGGACGCTTTGAGCGTACTTGAACTACATCCGAGTTAGATTATTTCTCAAACAAATGTCTAAGGAAATGCTCTCAATCTTGAGAGATGTACATGCATAGATTGGGTGCAAAATCACCTAGATGTACTTTATAACAAAACAAAAGTCCACGGTGTATAAGTTAGGGGTATTGGATGTGTCAGTGTCTTGTCTTATGTATATGACTATCTGCAATTTGGAATCAAAGGAATATAAAGTAATTTAGTTTAGTTTTATAAAGTAAGTAGGAAATTTGACATTTCAGCTGGTACTAGTTATCTATTATGAAATGTTTCTATTTATAGTGAGTTTTCATATATTTAGTAATACAAAACTTGATAAAGCTTTCCTTCAAAAAAAAAAAAACTTGATAAAGCTTTAAAAAAATAGCTAGCAATTTTACATATAATATACTTGTACGTATGTTTTAAATTATATAGTTGAATTATGTATTTTTGTCAAACGTACTTAAAATTACTCTTACGGGAAATGCATTATACATGTATATACCTTTGAGCCACATACAGTAATTCACAACAATTTTCTTATCGAGAAATTAGGTGAAATACACAATTTTCATAGTAAATTTTAGAAAATATATCTATATCAATAACAATTAAGCAAATACACTTTTTTTAAAAATAGAGGAGAAAAAAGTCTTACATGCGTTTAAGTCGAGAGCGCTAGACATGGTGTCAAGCGCTACATAATGTGTCTAGTAACTTAGCCGAAAAAGAAAATAAATAAATAAGTATTGAGTACTAGAAAAGATGTCGAGAGATACAAGACAATGTGTTGAGCAACTTGACACAGAATGTCTTTTTAGCTAGATTTGGATAAATAAATAAATAAAAATTAGTGCTGAGAGTTAGACAAGGTGTCAAGAATACTAGATAAAGTGTCGAGCAACTCGACCATCTCTGTCTACCTAGATCTGGATCATTGATGGGATAAGTATTATGGGCATTTCTGAAAACTTAAGATTTGAAGAGGCTGTTTGATATGGGTGGGAATGAGAATTTAAAAGATTCCTATGTTTTTTTTATGAGTTTTTCATTTTTTGACTTTTAGGAATATGAAATTTATGGGGTTCACTTAGCCATACTTTAGAGTAAAACCAAACCCACCAGAATATGTGGATTTCAGAATAACCCTATCTGAAATTCATGGGCCTACAACAAAATACATTATTTCTTCTAAGTTCTAGCAAATTTAGTTTTATAGGCTTTTTAATTAACATTTATTATTATTGTACAAAAATACTCGAAGATATAAATATTTAATTATTTCTATCAAAATATTAAAAGTTAGTACCAAACACAATTTTCTAATTCTTAGAGGTTACACAGTTTTCTATATTCTTAGAAATCATGAATAAGATTCAGTACGTAAACCAAACACAATAATTTAGTTTTTTATACAATCGCATCACCCTTAATATCATCACCCTCCCCAATCCCCAATTAATATCTTTGAGTTTATTACTTATCATTTTGAATTATTTATTTCTAATCAGTTATACTTAGATAATTTATAATTATTCAAATTAAACTAAGCGAAAAAAATAAATATTACTAAGAAAACTTTATCCCACTTTATCACACAATAATATTTATGTAAACTGCAATAGGAGGTAAGTTACTAATATTATCTACAAAACCTCGTCCTAAAACTAACATAGCGATGTGGACAATAGTACTCATAAGGTTTCAAGCAACAACATCTAGCAACCCTCCATCTCAATTAGTCGTCCGCAATCAATTCTTATGCTTTATATATTGGTTAACATCAATCAATATGTGAAACAAACTCTTGAAGATGTTCAAATTGCCAAGGACCACTTCGTTTAATCAAATTAGCTCAAACAATATTCATAAGATTCCCAATCAGTAATAACTAAAAATGTACAGCTTTAATTGCTCAATAGTAGTTTACAGACATTAATGCACTCGTCTAACTTAGTAAACCTTTGGCAACTTATGTAATTAGCTTTGCCAGTGTACCCTACTCAAGGATATATGAGCATGCTTCTTTGGACATTGTTAATGGGAAAATGCAAAGTCAAACATAGTTTTGCTTATGGCTACTTTAATTGATTAGATTATTCCTTCATTTTATGATGTAGATTTAGTTACTGGATAGCTTTTTCCTCATCATTGACTTTGGTAACTTTAGCCCATGCTACTCTTACAAGGAAATGAAAGGCTACAGCCCTTTCACTAAAAATAAAGGAGAAATGCTAAGGACATTCTTTTTGACATTCTCTTTGACACTCTTCAGTCTTACTGTCTGATACGTGGATTCCACTATCCAGTTTAATATTTTAATAATACAACAAATCATAGTGGATTTCACGTGTCAAACAGTAAGATTAGGAGAATGCAAAAAAGAATATAAAAAAAAATATTGCTAGCACTCCTTAAAATAAAGACACCATTCACTCCAATGTATCATTATTATAGTGTCCTAGCACTTACGTTAACAGTACAGGACAGATTTTGTATCACATTTTGTCAAGTAGTACTAATGGATTTATGACACTGGTAAAGGATATTCATTTTTTTTTTCGTTTTTGTTTTTTTGGACAATCGGTAAAGGATAATCTTGTTCTGCATAAAACGGGAAGTACGAAGCAAAAACGAAGAA
Organism: Trema orientale; assembly: GCA_002914845.1. Lineage (NCBI taxonomy): Eukaryota > Viridiplantae > Streptophyta > Magnoliopsida > Rosales > Cannabaceae > Trema > Trema orientale. Next base: position 597,455 of record JXTC01000148.1, read on the forward strand.
TATAGTCTACTATTTTAGGGCTAATGCAAAATAAATTAATAAATTAAACTCAGCTTGTTGAACTTTATGCTACTATTTTCTTGTAGTCCTAGTCATATTATTATTATTATTATTATTACTTAACATGAAGTAATGAGGCATTTTTCTGTGATGTCAAGCAATCATTACTCAGTAGCATAAAGAAAAATTACTGGTGGTGCTAGCTAAAGAGCATTAGTGGTATACAACACCTACGCTAACAGAGTTTTGGGTTCATTTAACTTAAGAGATAGGGCTCACAGTTTAATTAGTGGGTGTTCGCACCGCTGGTGTCATATAGTAATTTGCATTGTTCTTTAAAAAAAATTGTGGTCATCACTTTTAATAAGAATATGCACTTCGTACCATTGCCTTAAATTTGTTGTAAGGGAAACGATATTCTCTAAGGCTCTATTTTCAAACTTTTTTCTTTTTAATCAAATTGTCAAAAAATTAAATACTAAATATTGACATCAAATCTAACTCTCGTTTTTCACAAAAATATTTTTCTCATTTTTCGTCTAAATCCAAACATAAAAAAATAGAATCATCTAAAATTTTTTTCCTCTACCTCTAAAAATCTATATTTCAAACAGAGCTTAAGATTTATTCTTCTTCTCCGCTATGACTTCTACCTCTCTAGATTTCTGTCTTAAAGGAGAGGAAATTTGTGATTTTTTTTTTTGTAGGATTTTTCGCATTGTTTAAATAATTATTTCATGTGAGAAGGTAAGTGTTATTATATCTATGTGTTATTAGTCACATTTTATTCTAAATTTATGTTAATTTTGTTTGTTTTCGTTATTTGGGTATGGCTACTTCAAGGCCTCTTGTAAACATTTTCCATCGAATTTTTCAAGCTGCTCTTCAGCAGCAGGTTTCCCATCAATTAACCTTTAGGATTTGTCCATGAAACTTGAATCAAGTCTTTCAAACATTGATGAAGAGTCATTCTATTGCACCAAACATCCAGGAAGAAGAAACACCAATGCTCGATTTAGAAGGTAAGCTTTTATTTTGATTAATATCATACCGAAAAAGTGTAGCTCGCCATTTAATTATATTTATGTATATATATGTATATGTAAAAAGAAAAAAAAAAACGAAATGAGTTGGCTCAAGTGGCAAGAGTATCCGTTATTTGGAATTTCAGTCTTAGTTCAAGTCACAATGATTCCTAATTGAGTAGTAGTAAATATTTTTTAAAAAAGTAAAAGATAAATTATAAACGTCCCTAAATTAGACTTTATTATAGTGTATCTATACTTCTTTGTGAGGTCATGGTATTAAGCTATTTCACTGAAAAATCTATTATTATTTGCCAAATTCGTCCGCAATCAGACCTGTGTGGCGCAGCTCGTGACCCAGTTTGGGTCATCGAACAACAAGAGAAGAAAACCGCCTGACTTTTTAGTAAGCTCTGATTTGGGCCATCAAAAAAAGACATTCTATCTTAAAAACATGCCAAACAAACACAATATTATTAATATTTTTTTTTATAATCTTAAGAAAATATTAAATAAAAAAAAAGGAAAACAAAAGTGAGTATTTCTATAAAAAATTAATAGGTAGACAATAGGGAGTGCTTATCATGTAAGGAAATTTAAGAAATTTTACATTAAAAGTTTGACCCAAAAAAAAAAGTATATAGGCCTACAAGTATACACGTTTTATTCACCTTTTATTACCCATTTTTTAAAAATAAAGGGGATACTTTAGAATTTGTGAAAATAAATGGTTGAACCTAATATTTAGGCATAATAAAATGAGTGTTTCTACATTATCACTAAAATAAATCTCATAAAAGGTATGCAGGTCAAAATTAAAAAAATGTCATGACCCAAAGCCACAACTAAAGTGCTATCGTTGCCATTAGTTAGAACTTCTTGTCCAAATCTTCATATTAATGTGAAGAGCAATTGCATTATGTTCAGCTACAGAAAAAAAAAAGAATATATTGAATTATAATATACTGGAATCGAATACGTCATCCTTTCAAGATGATTTAGGACCTTTCCTTGAAATAAAATAGTTTAGGATGGGACAATGAAGTCCCACATCGTGTTTTAGTATTTGGAAGCAAATAATGTAAGGAAGAAAAAAAAAAAAAAAAAAAAAGCAAAACACTAGTTTTGACATTGTATTTTTAAGAATGCGAAATGGTCCTTTCAATTGCCAAATTGGATACAAAAGTATTCTTTAAGTCAAATTTGGTCAAAATTTATGTTATAAAATGACGCTAATATCTTTAAAAAATTAATCAAAAACTCAAACTACCTTATTATCTATAATTAAACATCCATTTTTTAAAATGAGATTTAATTTTTGGAAAATAAATTTGGGTATTAGGCATTTAAATTATTTAGTTCTAGGTCTAAAAAAATAATTTGACTATTTGATTAAGAGCACTTTGACCATTTATAGATTAAAAAGCGTCAAAACTTAAATGTATTCATCTTGCACGATTTAACAAAAGGAGGAAATGCATTTTGTGTTCCTAAAAATGCAATGTCAAAATTAGTATTTTACTAAAAGACATAGGAGATTTTTGGTATTTTCCTAATAATTGCTGCAAAAATTGAATATATATATTTTTATATATATATGATTGCCAATCCAGTAGGTTTTTTTTTTACCTCTATATAGGTATTTTTTTTTAGCCGTTGAATTACCTGGTGATCCAATGGCTATAATGATGTGCATGAAAAGACGTGCATCATTAATGTCATTTTCCTCTCTTACTTTTTAATATAAAAAAATGTGCAAAAAAAATTTTCATTGGCCAAATTGATACCTATGCATAGGTAAAATATATATATATACATATATATATATTTGAATATTATGGAAAGAACATTAGATAATAGATACTCTTTAAAGAATAAAAATCATTAGTGGAGAACTTGAGCATACTACTTGATATAGAGTGATCGAATCCAACTTATATGACATTTACAACCTGCCGTAAATTTTCTCTCAAATAGTAAATGTTTAAGTTATAATTTTTTTTTTTTTGATAAAAAAAAAGTTATAGTTGGAGTATACTCGATCTTCTTTTACAGACCAAATTATAATTTAAAAAGTATTTTTTTATTTAAGAAAAAATAAAGACTTCTATTTCAAGACGCTCTCAATATGGTATATTCATTCTTTCTCAAACCTCAAATCAGTTCCTAACTTCAACGTTTTTATCGTTTAAGTTAATTAAACTAAACTGATGGTAAACAGTATAGCAAATGCTCGGCTAAAGTCAAAGATTGAGAATGTACAATTCAGAAAAATAAAAACAAAAGTAAAATTGAGACTTAGGAAATAACCATTCTTTTTATTTTTTTATTTATTTTTAATAAAACATCCTCTTTATTTATTTATTTTTGGAATAGCAGGAAATAGATAGACATATTTTATATTTATCATGTGTATATTACACGTACGTACAAGATATTTTAAAACAAGTCATTTATAAAACTAACATATTGCATATATACAGATTACACAGACGACGTATAGAAATATAGTTGGACAAGAATATATGCCAAGTCTATAATTACTTTTTAACTTTTTAATTACAAGTGTCTTTTTTACAACTGAGAGTACTATTGTGTTTACTAATTAGTAATCTTCAATACCATCACTAAAAGACATCTATAGCAATTAATGACATTAATTAAGTCTCACATTACAACCCAAAAAAAGGTAATTCTTCTACAGCATAAATATATGGAGAGGAAGTACATCTACAATGGTTGACTGAAACATTAACTATGAGATTACGGCTGATTGCCACCTTTTATATTATTCCGATTTTTAAAGATTACTTTCTTTATTTTTTTCCTCCTCCTTTTTGAAAAAATTGGGATTTTTCACTCCTTTAGGGTACAAGATTTAATGAACTTTTTTGGTATGCCAATGAATATTTCTTTAATCTCTATAAAGTAGAAACATATGCATTATTGTTTCTTTTTTTCCGGGTCAAGAATTGTTAACAAAAACATCATTATGCCCCTTTCAAAACGCAAGTTAATCATACAAAATGCCACAAACAAGAAATTGATGATTCTTAGAAATCAAGGTACTATCAAATTATCAATTACCTTTTTAAAATAAAAATAAATAAAGTAATTTATTTTTGGTCCCAAAATTATTTTAAGAGCCTTATTTTAGTTCATGAACCTTAAAATCAAAAGTAATAATCTCTATTTTTGGAGACTACTACTACGTATTTCTTTCAAAATTTAGAGACTAACAAAACAAATTAATCTTGATATCAAATATTTTTTTCTCCAGAAATTACTACTTGAAGGTATGTCGCCTCATTGGATGAATACTTTTTTTTTTTAATGAAAGGAACAACTTCTATACAACCAAATCATTCAGAACAAAAGTTGAAAGTAAAAATGGACAAGAAAAAACCCAGGACATGTCCCCAGGAAACTGAAAAGCAGAAGTTGCCGACATGTGGGCCACCATATTCCCTTCACGAAGAACATGCTGACAAGAACCACAATTGACTGAAAGAAGCAAATCTTTGATATTTGCTAGAATAAGACAATTAGGAGCTAAATAATGGTAATTAGTGATTGCCTGGATTGTGTTCAGAGAGTCGCTTTCCACCACTGATGGATATAATCCATTTTGCGCCGTAAAAGAGACCCCTTTCCATACTGTCAAAGTTTCGGCATCATCCACCGAAAACTTATCCACTAAGGTCTTCGAGAAAGCAGCGACAACAACCCCCTAATGATCACGAATGACACTTCCTATACCAATTTGACCCTCGCCCGTCCTTACCGAGGCATCGATGTTCAATTTTAGATGTCCCGAAGGAGGAGCTTGCCAATGACAAGCCATCCTTGGCTCCGAAGAAGAACCTCGGGGCACTTTTCCCACCCTATTCCAAAATTCCTGGAAGAAGCTCTTATCATAATCCACTATGAGATGTGGTTCCCGTGCATGCTTCCCATGGACGACACGGTTACGTTCAAACCAAAGGCACCATAAAATAACACAAAAAGTTTCGAAGGCATCACTATCCAATTGTTTCTGAATCTCCATCAACATCTCTGCCATTTTTGAATGAGCTGTTTTTTTCACCAAAGACCAAAACTCAACGTTTTTCCAAACCACCTTAGATAAATGACACCAAACAAAGGTATGAGATACACTTTCTTCTGCCAACCCACACCTCCCGCAACAAAGATCCACCTGAAGCTTCCGTTTCATTAAATTCACCGCCAAAAGGGATAGCCTCATAAAATACCCCCCAGATATACACCTTAATCTTCGAAGGAATAGTACGAGACCATAGGAATTTCTACCATTTGGCCGAATAAGCTTGATTAGAAGTAGATTGAATCTCTCTCTCCCTTTGTAATAGCCTATACCCACTTTTAACCGAATACTCCCCTGATTTCTCAAAATGCCATATAAGCTGATCTACGCCAGGGTTACAACTAAGAGGTAGAAATAAGATCACATTTTTATCAACTTCCGAGAACATAGCCGAGAGTTTTCGATCATCTCAAATCCCCGGCCTCAACATTAATTCTGCCACTCTCAGCTCGGGTTCTAAGGGTCTCGTAATAGGTCGAAACATATGAGGTCTAGGTAACCAAGGATCTTCCTTAACACGAATGCTCAAGCCATCACCAATGCGCCATCTAATCCCTTTTTCCATCAGATCACGTCCCCAAATAATACTCAATCATGTTTAGCTTTAGCCTTCAAAAAAACTCCGTCGGGAAAAATCCCCATTGGATTAATACTTTTGATTGCACTAATGTGTATGCATTTAGAAGATTTTTTTTGTTTTTGTTTTAAATAAAGTCATCCTGAATAAAAAAGTGAAAAATAACTATTTTGCTTTTGAATTTAGAAAATGATTCCAAAATTTTATGAACAAATTTCTAGGAACGACAGACTACTCTCAACTTAAGTAACAATGTCTAAGACCAACGAATTATCCCCCCCCACCCCCCAAAAAAAAAAAAAGAAAGGTCTAAGATCAACGAACCAAAAGGATTAATAAAAAAAGAAAAGATGAGAGAGAGAGAGCTGCAACTTGCAAGGAATTCTTTGTTTTGACAGTTTGAGCATATATATATATTATATATATGAACAGGTGTCAGCATCATGAAGCGAGTTTAGAGCATCATAAGCAGAAGTAGAGTATGCATAAAACTCCTCAAAACAGACAGAAAAATCAAAACGTCTCGTAGTTAAGGCCTGTATAGAGAGAGAGACAGACACGCACATATTTATTTTTATATAATATATGCGCTTCAACTTTTTTTATAATTGATATTTGCTTCAACTTGAAGAGAGAGATATACAGATATATTCGAGATATACAGATATTCATATACATACACATTTTACATCTACATATATTGATTGATTATTGAAGTGCTTGCCTGTACAGTATACATTCTGACAAGCAATGAAGTCATGCACTAAAAATTGAACTCAGTTTTTCAAACCAAAAAAAAAAAAATTAAATAAACAAAATCTCTGTTTTCTCAAACTAAAGTCCAGAAAATATATATTAGCATCTCTCTCTCTCTCTCTCTCTCTCTCTCTCTCTGCTTTTGCCACCCCGTACACTCCACACTTCACTCTACACAGTACACTATATTACAGAGCAAGAGAACCCGTCCCTCTCTCTCTCTCTCTCTCTCTCTATCTCTGCACTATTCTCTAGTGCCATAAAAGCTGTGACCTGATCTTACACAAATCTAGCTAAACAACCACCCACACCACCTTCTTCAAAACCCTTCACCATTTTCCCCTTTTTTTTGGCATTTTCTTCTTTCTCTCAAAACCCACCATCGAGAAAAAAAAAAAAAAGAAAAAACCTCAAATACACTCTCTAAACCCAAAACCCAGAAAAACCCAAGTCTTACATTTTGGTCTCTCTTCACATGCATTTGATTTTTTTATTTTAATTTATTTTCCGTAGTCAATGAGTTGGGGTGCCTTTAGAATTTCTGGGGGGGTGTGATTGGTGAATGGGGTGTATGTTTTCTCACTTGGCGGCTAAATTCGCCTTCTTTCCTCCGTCTCCGGCAACTTACGGCGTTAAGAAGAGAGAGGATGGTAAGCTGACGGCGGTGTCAACGACGGCGGCGCCGCCGTCAATGGCCATTCCAAGTCCAGACGACGACAACTCGTTTGACGTTTTGATGATTGATACGAAACTTGGGAACCAGATTGTCGCTTTCTATCTGAGGAACCCTTACGCTCGTCTCACTCTGCTTTACTCTCATGGCAATGCCGCTGACCTTGGTCAACTCTATGATCTCTTTGTTCAGCTCAAGGTTAATCTCAGAGTTAATCTCATGGGGTCAGTCATTTTTCTTTTGTTGCTTAAATCTTCTTCTCAAAATGCGTTTTTTTTTTCTGTACAAAAAAATATACTCATATATAGATAGTTTAATCTAATGGGTTTGCACCAAATTTCACATTTTTCCTTATTTTTATTGGAAAAACCTATTTTATAGGTGATTTAATCTGATGGGTTTACACCTAAAGTTCACATTTTTCACTCTTTGTTTAACTTCTTTTCATGGGTTCTAATTATTTTTGAGCTTCTTTGTCTCCCTGAAACCCCCTAATGTGTAACAAGTTCGTATATTATTTAGGAGCCTTTTGTTTTTTTTTTTTTTTAATTAACTTTTTTAAGGGAAATGGTCCAACTTCGGGTTTTATTTTAGTGGGCTGAGATCTGGCATTGAGATTTATGGTTTCAGATATTGATTATGACCAATTTTACTTTTACTCTGGGGTTTTTGGTTGAATGGTTCTCTTTTCTCACTGTTTTTTTATTTTTGTCATTTAAAAATTATTGAAATGTAAAAGGTGAAACCTAAGAAGGTAGAATTACTAGTTCCCTCGTTGTTAGTTCTTACTGGTCCTTTTCTACCTTTCCTTTTCTACATTTTCCCCCTTTTCCCCTTCGTTTAAAGTAATTGATATTTAGCCTTTTTTTTTTCCTTAAATAAAAAAAGTGACGATATTTTTATTTCCTCTTTAACTTCAGAATGCAGCTTTACTGTTTTTCTTGGAGTTTTGTGCTTCTGGGATCTTCTAATTACCATTCTTTTTTGGATTTTTGTCTCAGTTTTATCCTATCGAAATATGTTATGTTTCTTAAGATAATTGCTGTTTTGGTTTTCCAGTTCGATTTAGTGATTTCTAAAGTACAATGTTCTGCAATTTCGTCTCACTGATTTAAATGTTTGATTTCTGGAGATGGGTTTTGCAGATTTGTGCTTATCAGAACTTGTATTTCATTTTTAGTTTTCATCTAATTGAGCTTAACCTTTGGTTAAATCATGATTCCTCCGTTTACCCTTTAATCTTTTCTTGACTGGGTGGTTGTTAATAGATTCAATTTCTAAATGTTTTGATACAGATATGACTATTCTGGATATGGAGCCTCCACTGGCAAGGTTAGGTTTTTTCTTTATAATGTAAAATTCACTACTTATACAGGTAACTATTAGCCAAAATTTCGTCATGGTACATTTTCGTGGTACACTCATATGAACTGGAAATGGACCACGCTTTAAGTCTTTTGGGCTAATGGACCACTTGAAATTGACACTTCATTTAAGTATTAGCTATGGAATTATCACACTAAAGGAAATCAATTTAGCAAGTTTGCTTGTCTAAGAGTTATTTGGAGACAATCGAAAATGATGTGAGGAACTAGTACTTGGAATCTGCAATTGGCCGGAATGTTCAAGGTAGTCTTTAGAAACCCGCAAAAGAAATCAGAGCCATGAGTTGAAGATAGTCTTTATGGATTATTGAGTAAATATTATTTAATTTGGCACAGTGTACATTTGTAATTACCTTTTGAAGTTAAATTTAAGCGCTCACACGATAATGTGGATCGTTTGAGTAGACTGGCTGCTTTGTTCAATCGATTAATAATTGTAGATAAAGATGCGTTATGCATCCCATCGGATTGGTGTTTAATGTTTTTTTTTTCCCCCCGGTCCTTGTGCTGGTTTTTGTTCTTTCCTATGTGATCGTCCTCTGATTTGCCTACTATAGCTGCAATACCTCTCATTATTACATTGCCTATTATGGCGCAACTGCACAAGTATTTTGATACTGGCTCGTCTTTATGAATTCCAGCCCAGTGAATCAAATACGTATGCTGACATAGAGGCGGTATACGAATGCCTTCAGACTCAGTATGGTGTTAGCCAGGAAGATTTGATCTTGTATGGACAGTCAGTTGGAAGTGGGCCAACACTGCACTTGGCAGCTAAGTTGCCTCGGCTAAGAGGTGTTGTCCTACATAGTGCAATTCTTTCTGGCCTTCGTGTGCTCTGCCATGTGAAATTCACATTCTGCTTTGACATTTATAAGGTAATAGGTCTGTTGGCCTGTATATTGATGGCAATATATCTCTAGCACTAGCCTGATTCTCTTAGCACTCTTTCCTGGTTCAGAAAGCAAGATTTTAAGCATTGGTTTTGTACTACATTTTCTGTTATTTCGAGCTATTTACTGTTAAAATATCTGCAGAATATCAACAAAATCCGGAAGGTGAAGTGCCCTGTGCTGGTGATTCATGTAAGTACTTGTTGACATTTAAACATTATACATTCACATTTTTAAGTAATATGTATTGGCTTTCATTGTGTTCAGTATTTGCTTGAAAGTTTCTGGCTCTTAATTATACTTGAACGGCTAAGGATACTCTTCTAAAAGTTTCTGGTTCTTAATTATACTTGAACAGTTAAGTATACTCTTCTACCTTCCTTTGGCTTGCTAGCCTTTTGGTTGTATCAAGCTGCATATATTCCTGCTGCCCTGACCCTAGCTTATTTTGTCCTGCCTAAGCTTTCTTTCTTTCTTTCTTTCGTTCTTTCTTTTTCCTCCCATTTAACTGCTACAACTTAAGTACCCTTATTTCTTGCCTCAGATGTTGCAACGCATTTGAGTTATTTTCTTTTCATATTCTATCCTTCGATTCCGAACTTTTGGACTAAGTTGGTTTGGTAAAATGCTGTTTATTGTCCACATGATCATACTTGGTTGAACTTGTCCTAAGCATCTGTACCTGCGGATATTTTCCTCTTGCCCTCGATTTGTCTTTTTTGTTTTGTGGTAAAACTATATGTGGGGTGAGCAGGGCTGCAAAAGTAGAGGCATGGTAGATAACATTTACTTGGCATCACAACCCAACTCTTGCTCTTTGATTTGGTTTTAGAGTCAAACCAAAGCATAACTAGGGTAAGATTTATCCATAGTTGATCAGTGAAAGGTGATGTGATAACACATTCTGCTAAAGATGAGTAAAGCTTTCGGACGTAAATCACCATCTCTCTTAAGGTTTTACAACAATTTATTCCTTTTTCGGTGAGCTATCATCATGCAGCTTATTTTAGGTTCAATTTCACTATAAGATATTGCCTGTAGTCCCAGATATTAAATGCTTTATATTTTTGCTCATTATAGGCCTGCAAGAGAATTTACATAATTGAGAGATAGTGGTCAAGGCCTTTCTTGTTTGGGACCACCCTACTTAGCAAGAATGTGAATAATTTTGTCTTTACTTCATTGTCCTAGGAGAGAAGATGTCACAGATAGGACCCTATCATTGGGCAAGGAGTAGCTATAGCTGTATATATCCACGATAAAAAATCAGAATGAAAATTGAGCATTGATGGTTATTATTTGCTTGGACATAAGGAAGTACGAGGATGGATCAGACATTTCTAACTTAACAGGTCAAGCCTTCTCGTAGGTTTGAGATTTGACTGAGGTCTTGGGAGAACATAACTTTCGTGATCATGATCAACCTAAGACTTCTGTTACGTAGATGTTGGACACCAGGGAGAGATTTGGTATTTAGGGAGAATACTGGAAAAAACCTACCTTTTGATTACTTCTCCATTTAAGTCATAATATTCTAAATGACCAAACTTTGCCTTGTAGTGTATCCTCTCTTCATTAATTGGTAGATAAAGCCAAATTGTGATTGGTGCAAACCTGAATGTTCCTGAACTTCCTTTGGAATTTGCTGTTAAATTAATCAATTCCTCTCATTGTTGAGTTACTAGTACGGGTGTCCATCCACCAAGTGGTATATCTACTAGAATTTTACCATACGGAGTTTAACATAATCAACTCATTTTCAGGTTTTGTGAGTTGGCATGACCCAATATGCCTGAGTGGCTTTCTTTATCCATTCGCCGGCAGACAGACTTGTCTACTGAAAATAAAGGATGGTCCAGGATTTCTGTATGTGGAGAGATTATTTGAGTTAGGCTCGCATCCCTACATTATTACCTGGTGCTACCACCAGTACCGAACTTAGTTGGCTGGATATACTTTCTATTGAGAGTGAGCATAATATATGGGGAACTTTTTCTAGTACCCACTCAGATTCTATGAATCTGATAAGTCCTCAACTTGAATAAATTTCGTGCTAGACACGATGACTAATTTCTGCCTAGGAAATAGAGCTTACCTTAAACCTTGTTAGAACCATACATATGTTTACATAAAGCAGAGAGTTTTGTTCATATTAGAGCTTGTTTGAAAGAAAACCTTCTCCCCACTTCTGTATGTGCTATAGATTTAAGATGTGGTTTGGTTTCATCAATTTTATTTGCATGATTGCTATTAGCAATCAGATATTGAGATGGGCATGGAAAATGTTTTGCAGGGTACAGAAGACGATGTTGTGAATTGGTTACACGGTGATGGTCTATGGAAAATGGCAAAGGATCCATACGAGCCACTATGGATAAAAGGAGGTGGACACTGCAACTTGGAGCTTTACCCTGATTATATCCGACATCTTTGCAAGTTCATCCAAGAAATGGAAAACGTCACCACAGAGATCCGTCTAAAAAAGATTCGACAGACTCTACGTTTGCACAAGAGATCTAGTTCTGCATCTTCTGCCACCTCAAGCACATGCTGCAAAATTAAACGCTGGCGACCGAAATGCCCCAAATGTTCAATACCGAAATGCGGCACATGCTGCTGGCGGCCCAAATGCCCCGAGTGCTTGAGACCCAGCTGCGGAAATTGTTGCTGGAGGCCAAAATGCCCGAAATGTTCGTGTCCAAAATGTTCAGGACCCTGCTGCTGCTGCATTACGTGCTTTCAATGGCGATGGTGTGGCGGAGGAGAACATAGTAGTGGGATGAATGGAAAGCAGGGTAATAGTTGATAAACGAGCGTGTATAGATTGGTGGAACTTGCTAACACCCTTTTCTAATCTTTGTGCAGTAGTGTTGGAAAAGCAAGAGGAAGTAATTGTCTGAATAGTTTTCTTGATTTGTGATATAATTGAATATTCACTTTGTTATTCTCTTCATTCTTTCCTTTTGAATTATCAATTTACATAAGCTCTTAAGACTATTTCACTTGGAAGTTGAACTATATATGCCCTTGTCATATGATGGAACTGCTAGGCAGCTTAAACCAGCTGACAAGGTCGAAGTTGTTACGAGTACTGAATCTTTTGTTCAAATTGAAGAGGTTTCAGTGGAAAAGAAAATTGCGTGTTGTTCTTTATCCGAATGTTTACCTAATATGTTGAAATAATATGCATATTGAAGAAGCTTGGAGTCGGTTGGAAATGGGGTATCCTTTTGTGTGTGCTTTGGGACGTATTTGAAACTTGCAGAGATCATGTTCATTTGCCATGCTTACGATTGCATTTTATTAGTCTAATGTTTTTAAGAGTAAGCAACAATTCATACGTAAATTCAAAGGTATGGGGCTGTCTCTATTAGTATATAATGCTAAGCATTTTTAAGTGCATTTTAGCGCAAAGCTCATGGAAACACCAATTTTCCACCATAATAAGCAGTTTAAACTTTTTGCACCTTCCGTCCTATCATGTTTATATAATGCATCCAAATCTCATAATTGATTGACTGTTATATAGCGGGTTAATTATAATAATAGTCTTTGAATTATACTCATCGCGTCACTTTGGCCTTTGAACTTTCAATTTATATAGTAATAGCCTTACATTATATAATTATTACAACAATGACTTTTTTTTCTTTTTGTTACGAATTGTTAAATATTTGAAAGAAATAAGTTATTGCAAAGTACACAATTTAGTATCTATGGTTAAGAATGAGACTATGAATCTTCAACTTACATAATGGACTACTAAGACTTATAAAATTATTGCAGCAATGACATTTTTTTTTTTCTCCCGCAAACTGTAAAATTTTTAACAGAAATGAGTTATGTAAAAAGCATACAGTTTGGTAACTATGAGTGAGAACCTGATTCGAACTCATAAAAATAGATAATGCCAAATTATATGCTTTGTTCATGATTATTTTCGGTTAAAAAACTAACAGTTTGTGACAAAGGAGCTATAGCTGTAATAATTATATAATTTAGGGATTAAAACTATGTAAGTTGAAAATTTGGTGTTCAAAGTGGTATAATGAGTGTAATTCTGGGGCATTACTATTATTAACCCTTATATAACCAATTTTCTCTTCTATATGTAAGGGCGTCTAGTTTCTCACAAAATATTTTAGTCATCTCTCACCAATGTCATTCAATTATGTTTATTTCCATTCATTAACTAGGTGGAAAATGACACTGTTTCCCTAAATTAGGGGTGATAATGGCGCTTTTCAAAGTTTAAGAGGTAAAACAAGACTAATTCGAAAGTTCAGATGACAATGAGATGCATCCTAATATGTAGGATGACTAGATAGTATTCTTTTTATATTAGTTACTCTTGAAAAATAGTAATTTTTGCTCCATGTTGTGAACTAATCAATGAGTACGTTAATCAATGTTCTTCAGTGTACACAATCACAAATTGTATGAAAGTCTCCTCCAAGAGCTGAGAGGAGACCTATGACAAAACTATGATAGTTTGAAGAGTTGATGACCCTTTACATAGTTTTTGACGTTCTGTTTTGGTTTCAAGTGCAAGAAACAAAGCTGTGACAGTCACATTTTCATAATCGAATCATGGGTTTTTCTCACTTGTTGGAGAAGACAGAGGGAACAAAGTAAGCAACTCCGGTTCGGTGTACCCCGGTCTTCCCCTAGGAGAAGGGTGCAAGTAAAACCTTCTTTCTTGAATGGCTTTCTCTTCCTCTTGGCTGTTCAACTCAACTGATTCTCCTTTCTTTTTCTCTTCTATAGACAGGGTTGAGAACATAGTGGAAGGAGTTCCCGATGGGCTTGTGAGAAAGCCCATACCGGAGTTATTATTGCTCAATTTGGAGGGTGAAATACTCTTGCTCTCGTCTGTAGGTGAAGGAAATGATGATCTGAAATTGAAAGTGGGCTTGACTATCTCAAGCTTGGGCCTCATGTACTGCCTTCTCTCATGGAGTTTGGAAGTCGTTGTTGGGGTCTGCCTCTTTGGGGGCATGACCTTGTTGTTGCTTGTTGTTGCCATCTCTTGTTGGGCTGCATTGTTGGGCTCTGATGGGCCTGTAAGTCTCTGCACAACCTCTCTGAAAGAGTTTGTGTCTGTTTGTACGAATGTCGTTAAGGGTTTGCAACCAGCTGTTACTTGGGTCAGTGCTGGTTTCTCCATGATGGTTAATTATTCATTTCATTTGAGAAGACTCTCTTTTACTCTGTTAGAAAGAATCTGGACCTGCAAAAATATTTCCATTTGAAATGGTAAAGTTAAAGTGGCTTCCTTATTTTTTTGAGTACTATTTCATTAAGTTGGAAGAATTTTGAATTTTAAAGTATATGATTAGACCAAATTCTAGTAGGGGATCTCATGGTAAGTAGCTGTCCCCTTGTGTGAAAAGCATTATTTCATTAACAAGTAAGTAGTTATTTATTTTTAGTCAAATCACATATTGTCACGTGATAGTATAACATCCTTCCGTGATAGCAAATGATTTGACCACAATCAAAATGGGTGGTTTCACACTAGAAAAGGAAAAAAGAAAGGGGGAAAAAAAAAAGATTGCCTTGTTTTTAGTGGAAATGCTCTAGAAGTCAAATCATCTAAAAAATTTACCCGACCAGCCAACCAAAAAGCCCCATAAATATTGCATGCGGACCTGAAAATGCCGTTTACCTAAGAGAATTAGGATTCATTGCAAGTAAATAGTGGAATTAGCGTGCATATTATGTGCGGTGGTCTTGAACTTTTGAAGTTTGAAAATTTGTATATTTAGTCGGGTACTTAACTGTAAAAAAGAATGGTCTTTTTGCAAATTAAATTCTATGTTTTGGTTTCTACAAAAAATTACTTTTACATTTTGAAATTTTTAAAAGATTGTACACTTTGTCTGTCTTATTTTTTTTAAAAAATTACTTTCACATTTAGGAATCCAGACTCATATTATGTTATTTTTGTTTTCAAACAATTAAAGTATTTACAAAAAAATATCGTTTGGATTATTACAGTTTTTTTTTATTACTATTTTATTTTTTTATTTATAGTTTCTTTTTGGTTCATTTACAACATTTGGTAACAGAAATATGGCATCCTAGAGTTATATTACAGGTTTAATTTAGGGCAAAATTGTCTTTTACTAACATAAATGGCACAAAATATGGATAGAGGCTACAAATTTTTTGAATTTCAATACATAGAGGTTTTTTTTTTCTTTGCAAAAACCAAAACATAGGGTTCAAATTGCAAAAATGTCAAATTTTAGGGTCTTTTTTTTTCAAACCCTTTTTTAGTGTTATAAATTTGGAACTAAAAACTTCAGAACCATATATGAAATGTATAATTCAAAGTTGCTAAAAAGAACATGACTTAAAATTAGGATTATATTCCATGTAATAAATAATTCCTATGTATTTGTCTAGAATCTAGAGTAATTCTAACGTGATTGCTTATATTTTGTCACGTAAGAGTACTCGTATAAGAATAATAGTAGAATCATCATCATCCCCATTTCTTATTAAAAGGCTACTTGAATTTGGTTTGAGATTTCTATTTCTTATAGGGGAAAAACACATGAAGAAATAAAATGGATTATATTTCTACAACCCGAAAGCATAGTCTTTTTTTTTTTTTTTCCTCCTTTTGTTTGATTCCATGTAATTTGGCCTTACACAGAAACATTATACATAACCTACCATGTCACGGAGAACTCAAACGGAAATGGAGGGGTAGCCATATAAAGAATAAATATTAGCAAAAACATAAAATCGCAGATCCTTATTGTTGGTAATAACTAATAGACGTTATGTCATGAAGTCAAGTTAAAATTTACCTATAACAATTAATCAATCAATTTTCTTTTTTAAATATAACAAGATTTTTGGCTCTTATCAAATAATAATTAATGAAACAAGAACAAGTGTATACATAACATACCTCAAAATCCCTCCAGTAATTGAACCTTCAACAAGGCTGAGTTCTTGGTGATATATTCAGATTCCAAATCTTGAAGAGATCACATTGAGAAGGGAATGTAATAATTTGAAGAAGAAAGAAATAGATATGACTGAATTAGGTCAAAATGAAAAAAAGGAAAAAAATATGAAGCCTAAATCTAAATGTGTTGTGAGAATCCAGTTGGGACAAACCAAAGCTGACCTCAAAAGCCATAACGACAATAGCTGGGTCTCCACGTCATGCGTTTGTTATAAAGGGCAAGACCCATGTCACTATTCCCTCCTTAAAATAACTGCCAAAATGATCTTTTTGCTCTAATAAGATTCTTAAGAAACAAGCACTTTATTTTAGGAAGACAACTTATGTATTTGCCAGAATTAACCTCTTTTAGAAAATTTTGCTTTTGTAACCACTGATGACTGAGTCAAATAGATTGTTGGAGTTTTAGAATATGGTAAGGTGTTTCCTGAAATTTTCGTGGGTTTAAGGGGTATTCTGATTATGATATATTTATCGACACACTATATATTCTTGATGTAGTCCCACTGGCGGGACCAGTCCAGTTCATGTTCTGGTCAACACAGGTCATGTTTTGGCCAACACAAATTGGTTAAAATATGACTTGTATTGGCCAAAACATGAACGGACTAATCCCCTTGAAGGGACTACATCCGTGGCCATATATACATATAGATTTCTGTCAAAATTTAACACGATACAAGATCACTTGTTAATTGATTTGTATCACAATTAGACAAATATAGAATAAGAATTAAACAACTAACGATACAGATGGGCAATGATTCAAAATTTTTTCTAATGCATATATATGTACCTTAAAATTAATTTTAAACAGACATGTAACTTAAAATTCGTGAATCATTCATATGTATAAGGTGATTGACTTTTTAAATTCATTTGAAAATTAAGGATAAAACTCAGTAAAACATGGCAATTAATAAAAGATCTATTACGATACAAAAATATTAAATTTGAAAATAAAAATAAAATTTAGATTAAAAACCGATATAATGTATGTTATATCTTCTAAATATAGATCTTTATTAAATAGAGAAAACTCCACCCATCCCTTTTATAAGTTATATGTTAATGAATATCCGTGTATGTTATATCTTCTAAATATAGATGTTTATTAAATAGATAAAACCACATCATATCCCCTTTTCTAAGTTATATGTTAATAAATATCCTATTTTATTTTATTAATTTTAATATCTTTTTTAAGTTACAATAAATAGAGTTTACCATTATACGGTTATGTAAGTTAATTTAACATATTAATACATAAAATTAACTTACAAACTTATATAATCAATTTATTATAGTATATAATTAATTTCTTGGTATATATAATTGTTTTATTGGTGTTTCTTGGCCGGGCTGGGCCTATGTTTCTTGGCCCGCCAGCCCGCTCTTTTATTTGTTATTATATATATATTTGGATTTTTAGATTTATTTCTAATTAATTTTCTAAGGTTTTTAATACTTTTTTCTTATCAACTTAATTTATTTACTTAGTTTTAATTTTTATCAATTTATGCAACATTGATTTTCTTAATCTTTATTAATTAATTTATTTTTTTTTAACAAAATTTGTTTGAGCCCATTTGGGCCTAGTTTGGCCCGCCTATGTAAGCCCAGCAGGCCTGCGGGCCGAGCAGAGCTCATATTTTTTCTTCACGGGTCGGCCCGCACTGGCTCGACCTGCCCATTTTGCCACCTCTAGCGTTTGGTATAGGATTCAAATCATATTCTATAAATCCTTTCATAAAAAAAGTTGATAAAATAAAACATTTTGTCCTATTAACTTTCTATATGAAAGTTGTTTTTGGATTTATAGAGTAGGATTCGAATCCTATACCAAATACGCCCTAAATTTTTTTATTTTTTTCATTACAAATTCCGTTTTGCTTTACGATTTTTTCATTACGGATTAGTACAACTAGTTCCATATATAATATTGATACAACTAATTCCAATATCTCACGGCCTCGGCCCTCTCATTCTCTCAAGTTCTGGTTTTATATTTTCATTAGCACTCGCCTATAGTTGAAGTCAAAGTTATAAGCAAAGTCACTAAATTAAGAATCACATTATCCTAATATTTTATAATATTATTTTTTTATGAAAAAAAAGGCGGATGAGATTCGGGTGGTGGGTCATTTCTCAGAGCCACCCCCATTTGGTTGGGCTCTCAAGAGCGATGTGGGGGACTAGAACCCTTGATTTTACCCTCTCTAAGTGAGTGAAAGCCTTAAGATAGAATGACTTACTACTTTGACCACCCCTTGGAGTAATATTTTATAATATTAAGTTGTGGAGACAATGATGTTCCGTACTGATATAAAGTTGACTATATAATCAAAGTCCTCATGACCAAAGTACATTTTATAATGAAACAAAAACATTACAACATCTCAAAAAAAAAAAAAAACATTGCCAGCTCACCACTAGTACGTACTTTGTTCAGTATGGTCCCCAAAGCTCGAGTACGAGTCTTATATTTATAGTTAGAGTAGTAATAAATGTCTCCTAATAAATGTCTGCTATAGCCAACCCACACCAAACTACGCCCCACACCAAACTACGCCCCTCTGTATTCATTTACTGAAAGTCTTACATTCAACGGAGATATTATTGGTTTAACTTAACTCATGTTTTTAGTATCTAATATAATTGTGTAACTTATGTTTAATAGTTTATACATTATTTCGTAGAGTCATTCTATTGCTTAATGACTCAATTAACAAAAAAGAGAGCAAGTAGACTGACTGGCCAGCAAGTTGCATGAGTTACAAATTGGACCAGAGGACATAAAGGAAATAATCTTCCGGAATCTGTTTGTTTGCACTAAAATAAGTTCTGTTAAACAAATTTGTCATATAATCAATATTTTGTTAAAAAAAAAAAAACTCATTTAATACACTTATTGTTAGTAGATTTTATACTTTTAAAATTATAACTAAAATTTTCTCGTTAAGAAATTTTTTCACATTTTTCATAAAACATACGAAAACTTATAAAAAGTGTGAATAAGAAAGTTCACTTTTGGGCTTTGCATATATTTGATAACTCTAAGTAATTAGTGTTATTTTGTGTTGTTAATGCTAATATTTTGCTTTGTTCTTGTAAAAATAAATTAGCTTTATTTATTAATTATTTTATTTATTTTACTTTTTGAATAATATTTTATTCTAATTTGTGTAGGTTATATTAGGTGGAATTAGCAAAAGGGTAAATTATAAAAAATACACTAAGGTTTGGGCATTTTGCAATTTAAATCCTGCAGTTTGGATTCTGCAAAATAATACCATGAGATTAGGAATTTCTGAAGAATAATATCCTGAGTTGACTTTTTGAATAACTTTAACTGATAAAAGATAATAGTATTCTCAAAATTAAGGAGAATAATAAGGATTAATCCAGTTTTAATTGAGGATATTATTGTTTCTCTATTATTAAAATTGGTCAAAAAATCAATACAATGTATTGATTTCAGAAATTCTTAATTTCAGAGTATTATTTCACAAAAATCCAAATTTCAGGTTTAAATTATAAAATATCTAAACTTGAGGGTATTCTTTTGCAGTTCACTCTTAGCAAAAGTGCGCAAATTGGAGCCTAAAAGAGTAAAAGAGTCAATTCAGAAATCAACAAAACTAAAGAAAATTGAAAAAAAAAAAAACTAATTAGATTTAGAAAAAAGCCACGCGTGAGGGAGAAACAGTGAGCAAGGAGCATTCCCAGCCCTCGGATGCTGCCCAGATCCTCTCAGAGAAGCATGTGCACTACACGCACTAATAGGGTGCGGCAACTGATACCAATAGTTAGTTGCTTTCCATATCTAGTCTCTTGCTCCACGTCTTCTCTGGGAACGATTTTCCACCCAGCTATGAGATACTATGAAACCAGGAATATTCCTCCAACCAACCATACTTTGACGTGTGGATTCCAAATCCTAAGTTGCAGCTTATTTTGGCCACACTAGATCTCATGTGACTTAACTCTTTTGTCTCTCTTCAAATGCAATATGAACCGCCTGTTTTACAGATCTAACGGCCAAACATTAAAACTTCTTCTCCTTCAGCCACGAGATGCCATGAAACCAAGAATATTCCTCCAACCAACCATATTTTGACGCGTGGATTCCAAATCCTAAGTTGCAGCTTATTTTGGCCACACTAGATCTCACGGACTTAACTCTTTTATCTCTCTTTAAATGCATTATGAACCACCCATTTCAGATATCTAACGACCAAACGTTAAAGCTTATTCTCCTTTTATCAACGCATAACAAGTGTCCTATTCCTCTCTCTCTCTCTCTCTCTCTCTCTCTCTCTCTCTCTCTCTCTCTCCCCCCCTTCAGCTTTCATCTATTCCATCTATCTCCATTAAGCTTCAATCTCAGCCATCCATCCTAGCTTAAGTAATATATATAATCAGCATCCACCTTTTAAAGACACCAGGTAATATTTTGAGAATAACACAACATCCAAAAAATCTATTTTTTGAGGAGAAAAATACACTAAAAAAATCTTGTAAATATATATTAATATTTTAGATTTTAGTCATAGTTTGAGTTTTATTTTAGATAAGATTTTTAATAGTAGAATTTTGAGAGCAACTTGCCAGAACACTTTTGGAGTACCATTTCAAGACGACAATTACTATTTTTGAAAGAGAAAAAACAATAATTTCCAATTGAGCAGCTGTAAATACCCATAACTCAATAACAATATAAGTGAAATTTTATAAAAAAAAATTCTGATTAAGCCATTCCCAGTTGTGGGCTGTCCATGCAGAAGGGGAAGGTAAGAGGAACCAAGTCCCCTCCCCGTGATCCAGCCATTCCCAGTTGTGGGCTGTCGTGCAAATTGCCCTCTTGATATACTCAGGCCACAGGTAACTGTACCCCAGCCTACCACAGTCCCAATTGTTATTGTTCGCCAAAAATTTAAAAGAGGTGAACAATAACCGTTTTGCACGTGTTCAGTTGTGTGTTCAATTTTTGTTCGGACTATCGAAATGGGTTTTCAATATCATATTTGTGTTTAGTGAAGTTGAGAAACAAACTTTGACATATAATATTAATATGTTTGCAGCCGAGCACGAAATCGAGCTTAATAGGTTCGAGAATCATCTCATTTTGCATGCCAAGAGTTGGGTTTCACCCTAGCCGAAATTGGACAAGTTATGTAGCTACAATAGCTATTTATGTGATCATAAACTCAGTTTACCGTTTGAAGTTTTGGTGGAAAAGTCACACACGAAAGAGAGCAAATCAAAGTTCCTAAATAATCTTTAACCCTTTAATTGATCACCTCTTAATGTCACAAGCACCCAATAGCTTTGTATAGCTATCCTAGTGAGGCAAGGATTCAGTTACTACTTTTTTTTTTTTTAAATATTAGTTTTGGATAAACTTTATTATGTTCCATATTATGAAAATAATGAAAATTGAATTGTTTGGATAATTGTGATAAATCTTGAAAATACTGAATATACTATATTGCTATTAGTATATAAAAAATACGGCTGTTATGCTGTCTGATTTTCTAAATATCTAAGATGACACTTTTATAAAAAACTGGAGTATTATTTGGAAACTAAACCTTTGCATGGTTATTTTGTATACATATTCATATTGTATGCGTCATAGGATCACAAGATCACACATATATACCGTATTAGTATCATGGATTAATAAGTGACACTGTCCCATACTATCGGTGCAAAGTTCCAATGGGGCTTTTTTGATAACCACCCTTACAATAGGTGTAAGTATTAAATTGCCCTTTTGGGAATCTTGGGTGTATATTATGTTAAGTATTTGGCACATATAGTGCTTGCATTCTGGGTACATGCTGAGAAGATGTAAGCTCATAGGTATTAAATAATTCATGTCATATACCATATGAGTTAATATTGATACATGGTTATGTTTTCATATATATTTACATATATACATAGATTATCACTTTTGGAAATGATATATGTCATGGTTTATGAAATGTTTTTTGATTATACTAATATGTTGGTATTTTCATCACAAAAATGTTTTCAAAAAGTAACTGTCTCTTCCTATTGGGCAATTCTTGCTCACTCCCTATTTGGATTAAGAGATTAGTTTATGTTTCTATTTTAGATTTAGTAGAACATGTTCAGCATTAAACCATATTATTTATAATTATATATGTAAACCTATATACCTTATTAGTACTTAATACTTTGTGATGATGATGATGATAGTGCATTGACTTAGATTATACTATGATTTTGTGATGATCATGATGATAATGCTGCATTGACTTGGATTATATTATAATTTTTTAATTATTTATCGATCTATGTTTAGTGGTGAATATATTATTGTGAATAGATTCACCAGTTAGAATTTCAATACCTTTTTTAAGATGGAACTATTTTACAAATTTGAAACTTTTTGGACATTTTTACCACTAAACTAGGAATTTTCAAATTAAATAAAAAAATTCTCATTTTTACTCATAATTATCTAGTTACCCATTTTTTTGCTTATTAAATATTTAGTTGTAAATATTCAGTTTCCTAATCATAATAAAAAACTTAAAACACCTTCATCTATATAAATAAAATTATATTATTCTACATATTATTCAACATAATGAAAATTATTCATTAGAGGTCTCACATTGCAACTTTAGCACTCTATAATATTTCATATAGTGAAAAAACTACTGTATAGGTATGCCCTTTTTTTTAATTGAACCATAATAAATGTCTTGTGTTCTTTATATTGAGATTTATGTATTATAAACATTATTGTAACATTTAAGTTAAGTAAGGCAATTTACTTTTATCTAGTTCATGCAATATTAATGTAAGATTATTTATACCATGTAAAACATTCTAAGATTTCAAAACTAAAAGATGATCATTATATTATACACATAAAAAATTTATATCTAGTCTGAATAATAGTTCATATTCCACATGATAATAGCTGGACACTATATCCAGTATAAGTTTTTTTTTAATGATTTTTGATTTTGTTGAAGTTAGCAGTTGAATTTTATGAATATAACGACTAAGTTTAATCGAGAATATGTTTAAGATAAGACTGTAATTTATTCAAATAGTTTAAAATCAGTTGCTAAATCATAGAAATTGCCACTTCTAAAAGGGAAAATAAATATTGTAAATGTGACTTTTACTAAAAGACCCATATTTTAAAACTATTTGCAAAAATAGTATTTTTACATAGCCGAGCAGTGTCCCTAGAGAATTTTCTAAAAGAATTACTTTACGAAAGAATGAAAAACATATTATATTCAAATTCATTTTCAAAAAGGATTATTTTACAAAAGCAAGACTATTTTGCAAAGAAATTAAAAAAAAGACATAGGCCTTATATATAATTCACTTTCAAAATAGTCCATTTTGCAAAGGTATTCTTTCTATAATCTCCCGATATTGCATGGAGTGGGTGCAAAAATACCCATTTTTTATGAGAAATTTTACAAAATATTCTCATTAATAATTGAGATATATGCTTCACTCGATAAAATTATATAATATATAATTTTTGATCAAAATACCCCTAAAACAACTTCAGGCATAAATTTACCATGTATTAGAATAAAAAAACAAAACAAAAAACAAAACCAAAATAACTCTTTAGATTTCTCACACACTCTCTATGCTTAATCAACAAAAATCAGTGCTCTGATCTCTTTGAATCACATCACTAGTGAACTCTCTCCATTCATTCGATGAGTTTTAAAATGTGTTGAATTCCATCAAGGGTTATTGGATAAATGCATCAAAATGGTTTGAAAATCGTCAAAATCATACAATGAAAAAAGATTTAATTAGATAGGAATTCATTGGAAGCATAAAAATTTAGTCGAGAACATAAAATGTAGTCAAAATAAAGTCAATTTCGATCGAAATTTTTCTATGATTATTACGGGTGCAGCAGATATTATAATTACAAAACTAAATCCATATTCATTTTTTTTAACGACATAAATTATCTCATAACATCTCAAACTTAGCAGGAAACTATTTAGAACCTTACCTATAAAGTTTAGGTTTTCAAGAGGGATAGAACAAAACTTTGAGGGCATTTTGGTCTTTATCGATACCCAGAGGTAGATATTCTAGAATTTTATAAAGTAGAGCATATATTTTAAGTTTGTTATTAGATGGGTTGTAATGAATAAATTTCAGTTGTATTTTAGTTTGTATCTTTATATATTTTTTTTTGTGTAATCGTGTCAATTGAGCAACTAAAGATACCATCAATTTAGGTTCAATGGCTATTTGTCTTGTTAGGTGGTCAGCATATTTAGACTGTAGGCTTATAAACTAGTTTTGTTAAGTTCACTGCATTTACATATTTGTCAGATAATCATGTTTGTCAGTTTATGTGTTGATCAGTTTGCCTAGTCAGTCCATGTGGCGGTCTTGACATTTGTATGTTTGTCTGGTTTACATTTTATGAGGTTTGTGTATTATGAGTCTATCTTATCAGTGTCTTAGTCTATCTAGTCAAGATGCCATCTTTAGGTTTGACTTTGTCTCATTAGTGTAATATATTATTTTGTTAAGATGGAATCTTTAGATCTGAGGTCGTACATAATTGTGCATAGTTTGTTTTATCAAGACCACTAAATGTTCTGTCAAGACGACACCTGTAGTTTTGTCTTTATTATCCAAGTTAGTCATTCTTGTACTTGCCTATATAAATAGGAAATTTCTTTTCTGATAGGGTGAGGTCTTTTATGCTTTCGTAGATATATTTTCCAGAGACTCTCTTGCTTAGATAGCAAAAAGAAAATTCTTAGTGTTTAAGTTTTTTTAACTCTAAGTTCTCAATCCATGTTGCTTAGCTATTGAATTCATTTTGAAGGTGAGAGAGATGATAATCTGAACACAAAAGGGATTTTATGTATTTGTGCTAGAGCTGGGAAGATTAAGAACAACAAGAACTAAAGGGATTTCAACAACCAATTCACTTGCAGGAACTCATGATTGACTGGGTATGAGAGGGATCATGTGTACTGGAACTGGAAAGCTCAAAAATAGCATTTCAGCACCAGATTTGAAGAGCAATTCTCACGGAGGAAACGGAATCACAAGTCGGCAGCAACTAAAACAGAGGTCTAGATTTATTGTATAAGACATATATTTGTAATTCCTTTATGCTTCTAGTGGATTATTGCTAACTGAATTAGGTCATGTGGATGTAGGCACAATTTGATTGTGCTGAACCACAATAACATCCCCTATGTCTCTTTCTTTGATTTCTAATTTTACTTTCTGCACTAAGTTTTTTGCAAATCTAAAAATCGTAACAGAACGGTCGAGTATCTGAATTAACATTTATAAAATTTCTCTTTTTAATTTCTTATTTGTACTTCTTTATAATAGTTTAGAGCCGACATTGTCTATAGGCTAAAGCCTCAAAAAGGGGTACGGTTATCTGTACCTTTCGACAGTCATAACTAACAGAGGACAATGGACGTCATCTCTCTCTCTCTCATTCACACTCATACATTATTATAGCTACATTTATAGGAAAGATCCAAAAATGCTTTCAAGAGATTAGAGATATTTCTTTCGGAATAGTTGAAGTCATAGTACTACTCGAGAGCTCCAGTACTCATGTTTAGCATATGGTATTCGAAAGAAAGTTATTTTATTTCTAAAAATCCAAAAAGTCATGGCTTTTAAGTGCTTAAATCCTTATCCTCTAGTAAAAGAATCACAAGTGCATTTGTTCTTTTCTATACCCATGTAAAAACAAAATTGTCCTCGTTCAGGTCCCTTAGGAAGCTCTTCAAGAAAATACATGATTATTAATCATACTGGTTCATGCTTTATTAAAAAATTCTTCTAATTAAATAAAGATATTCTAATAATTCATTCAAACACCCCAAAAATAACTTTTAAGTCCAAAAAATCTTTAGAAGTCATGCCAAACAGACCCTAATTGTGGTAAGATTTTAACTATAAATCTTCTCTAAATTCTATTTTACTTTTTATTATTTTCATTAACAAAACTAAATATTCACATTGAGTTTTTCTAACAACATGGGTCCGTTTCTGTTACATGATTCAAATCACGTTTCATGAATCGAATTTGAAATCATATTTTCTAATTTATTTTTCTATTTAAAAAAATCTCATCTCATTTCAAAATTCAACTTTAAATTACGCTGATAATTTTCAAAAACACCCACTTATTATGCATTAATTATTCACACACAATAACAACTCTCCCAAATGTAGAGGCCTTATCCTAGCAACTAATCCGGCGGTAGCTGTGGATTATCACCCAACTCTCATTAAATGCACACCGTCAGATTGCCGCCAATGATACAGCAACACAAAACAACACTAGACCAACCAACAATATTCACATTATATATCTATATGTCTATATATATATATATGAAAACTATATTCACATTATTTTTATAACATACTCCTCCATTTTCTTCAGCTAAAATCTTAAAAAACAATGGCGGTCCCAGAAGATTTCAGCTTCCCAAAACTTACCTCCAGCACTACTTCCACCACCACCACCACCAAAACCGACAACAACAAAAGCCCGGCATCTCATTTAACGCTCTCATCTCCCTCGCTATGGCGCATCTCATCTCTTGTCTATCCAGACGATGACGAGTACAAACAGGCAAACGACGATCACGGAGTCGTCGTTTCGCGTAAGAACGACGCGAAGAGCTTCTCGGACACCGAAAGGGATCATCGAGATTCGGAGGAGCGAATGGACTCGCTGTGGGAAGACTTCAACGAGCAAGAAACAATGGTACGGCCGCTCCAAAGGGCTTCTTCCTTAGACAATAGGAAGAGGAAGACAATTGGTAGTAGCAGTCGGTATATTAATTACTATTATCCAAGCCGTAGTGATGATATTGTTTTCGACGTATTTGATCATGAACATCGTTATTTAGATCGTACGGCTGGGATTACTAGATCAGATCATGATCATGATCATCATGGTTTGAAGTTGACGGTGCCCGAAAGAAGAGATAACAATATTGATAGTAGTAGTAGTAGTACTATTAATACTAATTTGGCTAGGCACCGGAAGAGAACCAGCATGGTGGTGCTTCTTAGGGCTTTTAGGAAATTGTTCTTGCTTCACAATTTGGCTCGGAACAAGAAGAACTAGATGTAAGTTCTGTTGAAACTTTTCTAATATTTTCTCGCCATTTTTTTTTCCCGAATTAAGCCGAGAAAATGTGAAGAAATTAGTGTGTTTACTCCGTTGAACGATTCGGATTTGGATTCAGTATTGTCTAGGTAATTTGTTTCTTGTTCTTAAATTAGAGTTCTACGTGTAATTAGTTAAATTTGAAAGGAGATTCTTAGATTACAGAATTATATAGATCGGTCTATTCTAGATTTGGCTAGGAGGTTGATCTGTGTAGTATATCTTATCCTTTTTTTTATTTTTTTTTTCCTTTGAAAAAAAATACAAACATTATCATTCTTGGTTTTACAGCCAATCAAATGCTGGTATATACACAAAGAGTTCGTGTGGTCCCTTATCATCAACCATATAGTGTGTAGGATGTGATAGGTGGTTAAGGTCATTACTGACTATATAGATGCAATCCGTGTTCCTCTTTTATAGAATTTTTTGTTATGATAGTCCCAACTTATAGTTCTTTGATTTTTTATTTATTTTCTAAATACAATCATATGGTAGGTTCAAGAAGGGAATGATTTTCTTGAGGACTTGCTAAAGTTTCAGGTTTTGTTTTGACTTGAATTATGAATTGAAAAAAATGTGAGGGTAAACGACGAGGGAAGAAGGAGAACTAGTTTTCAAAAATTTATTAAAATTTTCTTTTTGTAAATTATTGTTTTTCCCAATCTATATGTAAAAGTTCTGGATGTACTATAGTGTAACATAATTTTAACTCACTTCCTCTAAATAAAATTTTCTCTTCGATTTTTTCTCTCTTTCCAAACAAGACCTTAGACTCTGATAAATAAGATTTGTGGCAGTCTATACATGTCCAACAGCTTTTTGATTAATTATTAAAATAGTGAATAGTATATACAAAAAACCTCACCTTTAGCCACAAGGCCATAAAAAAGTGAAAATTTTGTGACTAAAATAAATAATGTCATCATTACTGTGTAACTAAAAGTCTGCGGATAAAACTTTTAATCATACCAAATATAATTTGTTTGTTGTGACTAATTGTATTTTTAGTCATAACCAATTAATTACTCATTACATTTCTTTCAAAAAAAATCATTATTATAGATAAAAGATTGTAGCTAAAAATATATTAGTAATAACTTGTAATTAAATGTTATTTTTCAGTCACAAAAAATTTTAAATTGTGACTAAATGCATCATTTAGTCACTAAATGATGACTTTTTGTCTTTTTCTTTTGCGAGTACAAAAGATAAAGCATTTTTTTTTTTGTGTGTGGAAATATTTATGCATATTTTTGAACTCAGGTTATCCTAGATTTATATTGCGTAAGGGTATTACTTGCCATTTTGATTAGTAACTAGTAATTGTTAGTTCTTTTTCGATAAAATTGAAACTGAAATTAGTACCCACTTTAAAAAATAATTTTTCATATCGTACCGTATAATGTCTTAACAAAATATGATATAAGGGAGTAATATGATAATATCTTGTTTGATGATCTAGGCTTCAAGATGAATTTATAAGGTAGTTAAAACCCATTAAACTATTTGCAATACTTGGAGCACAACAGTTAATGAATACAGAACAGAGAAAAGCAAAGCATCTCAACGCCAAATTATCTATTCCAAATGTTCAGTTTTCAAAATACCGAAGCAAGATATCAGCTGGCTGTTTATGTTCTCGTGTTGACTTAGGGGAGTCAGCTCACTAATGTTTCTATAAACCATGCCCAATTTTGGCCCACCAACTTAACCATTGGACTTCCTTTCGAAAAAGGACTCCAGTGGGACCTTTCTGAATCCAAATGATTATGTTAGGACTAAGTTTTGGAATAAGTTTCTTAGGAGTGAAATTTGGGACTCACATCAGCCAAAACATGAAAATACAGTCCCGTTTGATGAGATTTTCTTTTTTTATTTTTTATTTTCCAATGAAAGTGTTGTTAGGTCCGTTAATCAGGTATTACCGAATACAATTAATTTTCAATTAATTACGTGAGGTGATAATGCGGAAATTATAAAAATAACACAAGATATTTTTACTTGGTTCAGTTATCTCCCGATAACCTACGTCCAAGGGGCCACGCCCAGAGAATAAACACTACTAGTAAAGTTTGAATGAATACAAACACCAATTTGACTTATACAATAAAAAACTCATTCTTTTGATTGTCGCAATGTGGATGTATTCCTTCACCAACGTGTCTAGCGAGCACCACTCGTCTTAGGTTGACTTCGTTCTTCTGAAATCCCTCCAGATACTTGAAGTCGATCTTCTCCCGAAGACAATCAGTACCTCTCCCGAAGCACTATCACACAAACGACTAGGACACCTCCTAAGTCTAAAATATGGCTAAAAGAAAAACTTTTCTTTTACACTCAATAGCCGAAATACAATAGTGGTCTCTATACCTAAAGCTACTCTTGAGTGGCCTTAATATAGAGAAAGGAACAAGCCTTTATGTTAATATCTGCCAATAAACAATAAAAAACATTTAATGTTGATTAGAAGACTTGCAAAATCAGAAAAGTTTGTTACCAAACTTAGAAAAACGGATCTGGAAAATAGTCACTGATTCTGATCACATGTTGCAACATGATCTGTCAACCAGTCATGTTGTAACAGAAAAAGAAACTTTCAGATTACTTTCCTAAAACAAAATAATCAGTTACTCAAACCTAATTCACAGCTAATAGCACGAATTAGATTAATTGTAATCAACAAGAATCAGCACAATTAAGTTAAGAAAATTTCCATAAAAGATATTAACATAAAATATTCATTTAAAGGAATTTCCTTAATGAAATAGTGACATATACTCAAAACCAAATTAGGTAAGTGACCTCTCAAACAGATCCGAGTATGCATTTAATAAGATCAGATTTTTATAATTAAAAACAATAAAAATCGTGACCTAAAGCATATAAAAGGCAATAAGGCAAATACTGAAAAAATCGATTCAGATCAAATATTTGGTCGCATGTTGTAACATGACCGTGAAACTGGTCATGTTGCAACATGAAGGTTGCCAACCGAATTTTACCCTTTCAAGTGTTAATGAAAGTTCTTCTTCGGTTTTGTTAATGAATTTTATGAGCAGTCTAAAGTGTGAGCATTATTAGAGCAAAGAACTCTTGGAACTTCATTCATTATTTATTTGGAAAAAAGGAATGGACTTGTTTATAGTCATTACGGATCTGAATTGAATAAAAAACAATAAGATCAAAATAGAAACCTTATGTACAACAAGGTAGAAAAATGAAAGAAAAAGAGGAGAAAGAATATCAAGTAGAAAGAGGGGAACTAGAAAGAAAAAATCTGAATACTTTTCTTATATATGTATAGGACACCAATTTAGTAGGTATTTTATTTTGTTCCTTATCTATAAGTATTATTTTGCCCAATTAAAATTAATCGCGCATGTCTTTTAATAGTAAACGTTGGTGAGAGAAAAATATTAAATAATGAGTATTTATTTTTATTAAATTTTTTTTCCAACTACTAAATTATGGTAGCCGTTAAATTATATGATCCAATAGTTAAAAAAAAAATACCTATTAGATTGGGAACCATATATAAAGGATGACAAAAATTTCTCCAAAAAAAAAAAAAAAAAAAGAAAGTGAGACATTAATCGACTCAAATTGGCCTATATATAATGAGCACAATTATAAAACTCACTTTAAAACTCCAAATATAAAATAAAAAAATAAACTTTAAATAATATCTAATAATAATCCTTCTATAATAGTAAAACCTAATTATGTAATATTTTGTTATCATAACCACAATAATATTTGTGATGGCATTAGGAAAAGACTGGAACCAAGTACTTGTGGTCCTTTTACGGGATGAGTACTGCTTCGGTTAGAACAGAAAGATTACGAATGTGTGACCAAAATACTAGATCCTTGGATAAGGATTCGATCAGAGCACTCATTTTGACGTTCCAACTAATTATTAAGCATATATACGTGCATATATATATATATATATCAATGGAGGAATGAATGCAAAGCAGTAACATTGGGAAAGGATTCCAGATCAGTACCAAATGAAAGAGAAGTTCCAATCAAATAATTCATTGAAGAAACATTGAATTAGTCTGTATTATCTCAATCTTAGGGACATCTTCAATTTGGTCCCCAAGGAAAAATATTTACATAATACTACTGGCATTATTTGCCTTACAAATGGTGACAATCATTTCTTTTATAAATTATAATCTATTAGTCTCTATACTCTCATTAGAATGCATTCAATCGAGAAATAAGATCGATGAACACTTCTTCCGTGCAGGGAATTGTAAGAGCTCCCATTGGATGATCAAATCCAAATTCCTCTTCAGCTTGACTTAGCAGCTCTTGGAATGATGGCTGGTTCAAGAATGATACAGGGATCACAAACCTCTTCATTTTGCTCTCAAACCCAACATAAACTGCCAAATAGCCTTTTGGAACATCTTTTGTCCTTGAAACAGGCCTCTGAATGAGTTGCTTAGCACGAACTACGCTTGGAAGACGGAAACCCATTATAGTGAAAGTCTCTTAGGAAGAAGAAGAAAGAAGAAAAAGTGAGTAAACAAAGAGATCTCAGAGGACTACAAAGGAAAGCTTTGACAACTGAGAATGTGAAGACTTGAGGTGCTAAGGAGCCCAATCTTGTGTGTATTTATAATCAATGACCTTGATGGGATATGAAGGTTGAGATATCTATTGCTTGAAAAATGAATGGAGACTAAAAGGCCAATTAGGTAGATGGGGTCTAATAGGAAGCAAAGTCCTTGAGCAATCACATGGTAGTGTCTTTCTACCAATTAATCATTATTGATTTAAAGTTTGGATCCCGGTTCATTTGATTCAAAATGTTAGTCAATTTTAGGTGGAAACCAGCAGTTTATTGTTTTCTGCGTACTTTCTTGCTCTTTTTGGTAGAAGAAAAAGGAAAAAGAAATAGACAAATTGTTGGTTGAAGGATACTTTAGCTTATCATATATGTTCCAACAAGTGTTTCTCTTTGCTGCCAATCTTTTATGTCAAGTGGGCTCCCTTGTAGTTTGTTGCCCTGGAAATGGTTAGACAGATCATGTATGACTTGGAAGACAAACCCATGTGAACTTAGTTTCAAATGCTTATATCTTCAGCAAATATCAAACCTACCCAATTGCCTTTGGAACCACTTATTTAGAAGCCTTAGATAGTCTGTAAGAAGTCCATTAATCTATATGTAAAGATACATTACGACACAGCTAAATCATCAAGTCCTTACATTTTCTACTAGAAATCTTTAGTGAACTCTAACTAAAGCAATAATATAGGAAGATCAACATGGCATTTGGATTGCGTGGTTTTGTTCATGGTCAGAAGGCTCTCCGGAGATTGCTTTCTGACATAAAAGAAGCAGCTTTGCAGTCTACAACCATTCCGAAAGGCTACCTTGCAGTCCATGTCGCAGTGGATCAGAAGAAGCGCTATGTAGTACCTCTTTCATACTTAAATGAGCCTGCATTTCAAGAATTGCCAAGTATGGCAGAAGAAGAATTTGGATACGATCATGTAATGGGGGGACTCACAATTCCCTGCAGAGAAGATATCTTCACTGATCTCACTTCTCAGTGGAAAGGATTGTAAATCGTGTAGCACTAACATATATTGGCTGAAAAAGTTTTGTAGATGATATACTTTTTCCTTTTTAGGCAAAATGACTAATCAAGAGAGATGCAAAATGTAAATGGCAACCGCTCACTTGATTC
The DNA here is from genome assembly GCA_002914845.1 of Trema orientale. Taxonomy (NCBI): domain Eukaryota; kingdom Viridiplantae; phylum Streptophyta; class Magnoliopsida; order Rosales; family Cannabaceae; genus Trema; species Trema orientale. Next base: position 630,774 of record JXTC01000148.1, read on the forward strand.
TGTCTGTTCTTTTTCGAAGTGAAATTAAATTGACATCAAAGGAAAATTTGTATCTTTACACTTGGTTCTTCCATTAGTGCTTCTTTTAATTTTAGTTTGAACATTCTTTCATGTTTCTTGCTGCTATCTTCAGTTAAAGAATGAGTCTATTCTACGCCAGAGACAAATCCCATTGACCTTTGTCCGAATTAGTACCGAGAATCAACTGAAACACGTTGAACAAAATATTACGGAGTCTCTCATTTCTCTGACAAAACATTCATATAAGAGGACTAAAAATATCTTATAAAACAAATGCTAGTATCTGATCAGAATATTATCTCAGTTGAATAATAGAGTTGCAGAAGACTGTCATGTCAATTTCTGTTTGCTCATCACAGATCCATTTCAGATGACTGATCAAAGGCCCTCAAACAAAGCCAGTGATTTTAATAGACGTTTTATTTAGCGTAGGCAATTTGGCATTTCATTCCATTCTATTAGTCATTACCTGAAACACTGATTCATTACTCAAGTGCATATATCTAATATCAAATAGTATGCAATTTAAATTCCAAGGTCACAGGTCAAATAAAAGAACCATTTTGCTTCTAGCTTTCATTTCAGTGACCAGAAAATTGGTAAATGACAATGAGTAGCATATAATAAGCTTCATAACAGAGTATTTGAAAAATAGCTACAAGTTTATGACAAGTGAAAGGTTTCAATATTCTTACATTATTCGATACTAGAAAGGAAAAGACTGCGTACATTCGTATATAGCAGCTTCTTTCAATAATTTAAGAGAAAAAAAACCTTTGTCAAAGAGCACTTATCCTTTGCTAAAATCCAAATGAACTCGGTGAAAAATAATTCATTGAAGAATAATTGCGTATAAGTATACATCTAAATCATTCTCACTTCACAGAGAAACGTCCTGTTGGTCCCCAAGGAAAAATATTCACATGATATTGGCATGATCTGCCTTACAAAATTGGAAAGAGAGAGAAAAATATGGTTCTGTTAGTGATCCTATTGATGTCTATACTAATCAGTAGGCATTCAAGCGAGAAATAAGATCGATGAAGGCATCTTCTTTGCAGGGAATTGTAAGAGCTCCCATTGGATGATCAAATCCAAATTCTTCCTCAGCTTGACTCAGCAACTCTTGGAATGATGGCTGGTTCAAGAATGATACAGGGATCACAAATCGCTTCATTTTGCTCTCATCGCCAACATACACTGCCAAATAGCCTTTGGGGACATCTTTCGAATTGGAAAAAGGCCTCTGAATGTGCTGCTTAGCATGAACAATGCTGTGAAAATGGAAACCCATGATTGTACAAGTCTTAAAGGGAAGAAGGAGGAGGAAAAGTTGGGCAGAGAAAGAGATCTCAAAGGACTGCAAAGGAAAGCTTTGTCACTTGAAAATGTGAAGACTTGAGATGCTAAGGAACCTGATCTTACGAGTATTTATAATCAATGCCATTGATAGAATGTGTAGGACAGATGTATCTAATTGCATGGAAATGAATGGTTAAGACTAAAGAGGCAATTAAATTGAATGGGGTCTAGTACGAAAAATAGTCCTTGAGCAACCACATGGTAGTGTCTTTGTACTCATCGTTATTGACTAAAAACCAAGTCCTAGCCGGCTTCTTTGAAAGCAAACAAAATACTCATTCACAACCAACGCTTTAATTTTTCCTTGCGAAACTTTCTCGCCCTTCTTCTCAACCACTTGGAACACAAAAATTGTAATGTCTTACGCATGTCCCATATCTAAGGGGACACATATTTAGATCAAACTAAGCAACCCTCCATTCTTAAATCTTTTTCTGATCCACCACTGGGTTATTCCCGCCTTGTGGGACACATAAGTTGCACGGTCATTGCCTATTTATACGATGAATCCAAAATATTCAGGATAAGAGGTAAGAAAGGATCCATCTCTTTTTTCACGAGTCCGAACAACAATGATATCCCCAAATGTATCAGGAAAGTCAACCACTTGTATCGATCTTAGGCAAAGTCAGCCACTCATGTCAGCAATCTTAGGCTTGTTCTCCCCAAATCTCTCGAGTTACAACTGGGGTTCCCATGTAGGTTGTCCACCCAAAAAGGGTTGGACATATTGCATTCCAAGTAATGTCTGGTTTCAATGGCACCTAATTCTTTCGAGACGAACATAAGGACAGGAGCATGTGATGTTTCCAATGCTCATGTCTCAAACCAAACTGCACCCAAACTACTCAAACTCTAATAGATTTCGTAACATTTGAGGCTTATTGACCTTTATATACAATCGGATGCGCAACACGCAAACAAAGCTTAGTTCCACCTAATAACATCCTCTATAGTAATGGAAATTAGATTGTTTGGCATAGTTTTTTGATTTACAAGTATTATTCTGTATTGTTCCAGTAGAAGAATAATTTGGGCACGACCATCATCCACTGTTTTGCTTCACACTAATGCACCGTGATCGTCCATTGCACCAGTAACCTTCGCATGATAGTATCTTATACATAGGGTTGAAATAATCATGACCACTTGAGAGTTGTACATAGAAATTGCTCGTTCTTTTATATTTTCCCTCATCTACCCCTTTCCCCCCACGCCAAAGAGAAATTGAAAGAAAAAAACGGAAAACGAAAATAGCATTTAGATAAGTTTCGATGATAAAATAACTCAACTCTCAAAAATTGAATACAAATTGTAACAAAACAAGATACAAGGTAAGGGACGCCGTCTGTATAGAAGTCCGCTTTACATTTTTGTGTAAATTCCTCAGAGGCTAAACCCTCAAATTCTTGATATCAAGTATACCTTTAGAGGAACGGAGCCCCACTGACTTCTAAATCATTAGTCTTCCTCGACATCAGCGAAATCCTCTTCACTGTCTTCTTGTTCATCTTCTTCACCGTCTTCTTGTTCATCTTCTTCACCATCTTGCTGGTCATCTTCTTCACCATCTTGGCCGTCATCTTCTTCACTATCTTCCTGTTTGTCTTGCTTTTTCTTGCCATCATCATTTCCTTTCAAAGGGAAAAAGGGCGAAATAAGACAGAATAAATTTCCAACACGAGGAACAATAACAAAAGCTAAGAGAGGTTGAAAGAGATACAAGCACAAGCAGCAAGAAAACATAACAACCCAAGGCATGAGAAACGCTAAAAGATGGAAATGACAGAAAGATATGGTCAAAACAATTTGTAACATGATTTCTCTAATGTTTTTCCTAACTTCTCTGTCAGAGAAACAACAGATGAGCCAACAATATATTAAAAAACTAACATATCCTACTTAACGTACCATACTCACTGAAGATAACTCCACCCGAACACAATCCTTCCTCAACCTTCATGAGTTGAAGAGTCATTCTAGGTCCAATCTCTTGAAGCTTGACAGCACTTTTTGAAGAAGCCCGGTTAACCCTACTAAGATCAGTAGCCAGAGTCACAGTTGCTGCTTCATCATCTGCTTCACTTTCTGATCCATAACCAGCCCTTCAGATCACAGGGAAAAAGTAAGTATAAAAATTAGACAAAATAACAAAGTTTATTCATCAAAAAGTGCAATGTTTATGATTTTTTTTTTTTTCTTTCATATTCTCTTTTGCGTACTTCTGAAGAGAATAAATTATCTCATAAATAATATTCGAAACCATCATAAAGGCACCAATGCTTTGACTCCAAAATACAACTAAAAGGGTTTATGGAAATCCAAGATTAAATGAAACCCAAGAAGTTCTTAGTCGAGATTTCTAATTTCCAATTTAGATCTTCTTATTTAAAAAAAGAAAAAAAATTACTGTGTGAGTAACTGAAAAACAAGAAATGGAGAACATTGATAGGGAGCAAAATTAATGCAATTAGTTAAATGAATTATTCTATCTTTTACTCTCAGACAAGAAGAAAGATTGTAGGCTCCAAAGGACAACTCTAACTCAACATGTTAAACTCTGGGAAACTGGAACCAACTATTTAGCGATTTAACATTTTACATGCTCATCTTCTATGTTTAGTGGTATGTTCTAACCATAAGAAAATAAAACTAAACAACCAAATGCATAAGCCAAACTCCTTACTTTGTGATAAAGTCGCTAACATCTTGAAGATTTCTTAGATCGGGGACTTGATGGTTCTGCACAAATTTCCTAATTCTACGGGAGACACCAACAGGCTGCAATCTTATGGAATAATGCCGAAAGTCAATGAGCTTAGTGTCTTTGTTGTAATTAAGTAATACAATTCTCTGGCAGGAAGCAAGTTTAACCTGAAACATTAACATGAAAACAATATAAAGTTCCACTCCAAACAAAGAAAACCATATCAAGTTTTTCGGAAACTTATTAAGAACTAACGGTTTTGATTTGCAAATTCAAATAACTCACAGTATTAATATCAATGGCTGGAAAGATGTTCTGAAACATTATAGTTGTAAGTTTTAGATGTTGATCTCCAGTCCCAAAACCGGAAAGGACAATCTGAAGAGAAGGACAAGACGAAAAAAAATGAGAGAAAGAAAACAACCAGAAAACAAAAAATAGCGTGCAAACCAAAATAGATGAAAAGCTAATACAATTTCATGTGTGTTTTGAATAAAATAACATATTACCAAAGGAGGATTTTTAAAAAGATCTTGAGGACATCTAGGCCGTAATTGAGATTTAGCAACATCAACTGCCAAAGAGTACTCCTGTATCTTAAATGTAAGAGTTGGGCCCTGTGGGGTTCTTGCAACCCTCAAATAGGGGGCAGTTGGAGTTTTTGACAATATGAGAAAATGTGTAACACCCATTGGCCCTGCAACATTTAAAAAGTCCTTGAGATTATTTCTTTTCTTCTCCTGCCAAAAAGAAAGAAGGCAAAAGTTAGCTATAGGAGAAATAAAACACTGCTCATATATGTCAACACAGATTGGAGCGCCGGTATCTTCCTTCACTATTGCCAACCACTATACAATCTAAATCACTGTTTGCAATATTTTAAGCAGTCTATACTCAAATTTAGAATTGCATTGCAACACAATCTCATTATTTACATATTTTCAATATTGTTTTGGTAGAAATCCTCATTGTTTGAAAGTAACCAGAGTACCCAGGTTTTAACCTTGCATTCCTTTTGACACCCTTACCCACAAACATATGCGATGAATGAATAGAGCTTCTATACTCAAGATAAGTACATCAATCCACATTCCGAAACAAGACAATAGACCAAATTTATAGTATCCCAGAATCATAATTTTGTTAATAGCTATATTTCACTTCCCTAATTCATCATCAAACTAAGCATTTAGATGCAATTTTCAATCTATCCCAGAAAAAAAAGGACACTAAAGAATAACAAATATACTAAGAAAGACCCTAAAATGAAAGATAAAACAGAAAAGACATAGTTGATACCCGAAGCTTGAGGGCAGTATGAGGAAGCATCAGCTTTCTCAAATCCATTTGCAGTTGTCTGAGAGGACCAGGCAATTTACCTCTAGCAAAAACAAAGCTCTTTGGAATCTTATCCCCTGTGATATGGTCCACACTAGCCTGATGCTGCTTCTTCACAACCGGCTTCACAAACGCCTTTCTTTTCTTCTATTAATATTTTTTTTTTCCAAATTAAAATAGCATTAGCCGAAAACCCCTAATCATCCATAACAAGCTACAACTCGGTTTGGTCGCCAAGACAAATACAAACATAATTTTCTTTTTTCTTCTTTCTTCTTTCTTTTCTTTGGAAAAATAACATAAAAAGACTTGCTTGATAATGTTTCAGCTTTCCTTTTTTTCATTCCGGATTAATAATAGGAAACCAAAAAAAAAAAAAGAAAAAAGAAAAGTTTCATGAATTCTCCTTTTCCCTGATTTTCTCAGCAACCAAACAGGGGTAAAAACTCAAAAATATTATAAACTATATATATAGGTACATATGCTTACATTTCGAAAACGAGCCATAGCATGAAGAATCTTCAATAGTCGAACTGCAACCTAGGGTTTTGGGGTGAAGCAGAGAGAGTTGGGTTGGGGTAGGAGAGTAGGAGGCGGGCTGGCGAAACGACGAGTATGTTTAGGGCGGAGGCGGGACTCTCGGTCTATCAACGCAGGAGATATAATGGGCCGGGTTAAGGTTGGGCCAAGTTGGAGAGAGGCTGGTGAACTACAAGGAGAAAATGACATGGATAAGACTACTTTTGCACCATTTTGACATTTTTTGGACTACCATGATACATGGACAATTTTAGGACCAAATTTCAACTTTTTTACGACATGTTGGAGAGAAAATTAAATACATTTCAAAGTTGCCCGGAAAAGTGAAAGGTTAATGAGAGCACTAAATGCATTTTCTTCCCATTTTTCTTTCTATTTTTCTCTTTTCTTTCTTATTTCTCGCCATTTCTCCCTCTCTCTTTCTTCCATGGTTACTCTATTCCATCTCTCTCTGTTGTTGTTGTATTTCAAATGTCATTTTTATTAAACTGATCAAGATTTGCTTATTTATTAAAAAAAACTGAGCTAGATATTTTTTTAGAGTTTTGGCATTTGAAGGTTAAAAATTATATAGTTTATTTCATGAATATTTATTCTTGGTTGATAACAAGTAAATAATATTTGAAAGAGGTCTACAATACTGATTTAGATATTAGTTTGCTAAAATATTCGTGTGTTTTACTTTGCATCTTCGTAATGGTCTTCTGCACGTCACAGGTCAAGGAGGTCAAGCATTCATTGGCTACGTGGTCAAGTAGTTCATGATCTCAGGGTAAGAACTACTTAACCTAGAGTCAAATACTATTTGACTGGGGTCAAGTAGAGAGTATGTTGATGATTTGTTGAATGGTCCAAATTGGAGGATTGTAGGAGACTTAAGTTATCGAGGTGGATGAAATATTCAAGACAATGATTTTAAGCCAGTTGTCCTGTAAGATCATACCTCCTCAAACTTTATCCTAACAGTTGCACTTAGTGAGCTAGAGTCTACTCATTACATTTATAGGAGTCAAAGTGAACTTATTAAAAATTCTAATGGTGTTATTCATGATGTAGAAGAAAATGATTCTATTGATGATAACGAACTTGATCTAGATGACACAATTCAAGATTATGCAAATAAAAAAAAAATTTAGAAGTGAACGATGATGATGAAACTGATCAAAATGAACATCAAATTCACATGAATTTCTTATTAGTGTCGAGCCTAATTAACTAAGGATTAATAGTTGCATTGTTTTAGCATTTTAAGACTTAAATTTAAAAGTAACTTCATATAGAACGATACCATTTTTAAGAATAATTTTTTAAAGAACTTGATTTGTAGGATGTTGAAATGTATGACATGTTTTTAAGAATAATTTTTTAAAGAGCTTGATTTGTAGGATGTTGAAATGTATGACATGGAAGAGAGAGAGGTAAACTTCTTATTCTTTTTTCTTTTTTCTTTCTTTAAAATAAGTGGGGATTTTTCTCTCCAAAAAAGAAGTGGGGATTTTTTAGAGCCTAAAATTTATGTTTGTTGGAAAAATTGGAAGAAAAAAAATCCACGCAGGATAATTTCATTAGAGGCATATATATATATATGTATATAATTGTTTTTTTAAGAGGCTTAAATATATATATTTGTTGAAACACTTGGAAAACAAAAAAACGAAAAAAAACAAAGTGGGAGGAGGGGTAAATAGGTAATCTTGCGAGTGACAGCCGTAGTGTCAGTTAGGCCGTTTTTGAAGAGAGAGAAGTCCCGCTTTTTCCCGCTCTGTTGTGCCGGTGGTGTTAGCATTCGAGTTAGAACAAGACCTCTTCAGACTAATCTTCTCTCCATCTTTACATTTCCCCTTTTCATTCTTGAAAAGAGAAAAGAAAAAAAAAAAAAAAAAACGAAACTATTTTCTTTGGTTGGTGGGTTGCGACTCGCGAGTTCTCTCTCTTGGCCGATTCTCCCTCGTTCGGTAAGTTGTTCTTCTTTTCTTCTTTTCAAGTTGCTACTGAATTTCGTTTTGAGCATAATCTTTTAGGGTTTGCTAAAATCTAGATTCTAGACTCTAAATTGTGTATATATTTTGATTTTAGATCAATCAAAGGCTTAAGCTAGCCACCATTTCCATATTCCTAAAAGGTTTCTATTGTTTGAAATTTGTTGGGCATCCATGAAACTATATGAATATTCCTTTTGTGTGTGCTTTCTTTTTACTNTCCACCCATTAGCCAAATCAAAGAATCATTCTCAACTAAAGCATGTTGATTGTTGAGCTATACAATGCGTAGCATTACTGAAATTTTTCCACACAATAGAAAACAAGTTACGAGAATGAGGGAAAATCATGTGTTGATCATCAAATTAACCGGTTTCAAGGATCGAAAAGCAGACTCCCTTAACCAAATTAATAGCATTCAAGCAATCTGATTCTACAAAAACAGGTGAAAGGACCCAAAAAAAAAAATAGTCTCAAGTTCTGCCGAGTGGACATCATCAATGGCCCTTCATTGCTTGGCAGCAGATGGCATATATTTCTCCTTGGTAATTCTTGGAACAGATCCACTCATGCTCCTTGGAAGACACCTTACTTGCAGCAGAGCCAATATCTTTTCTACAAAACTCCCCATAAGTATTCCTCCATCCAAGCAGAAACCCTTCTTCCATCCCTCCCATTCCAGTCCATGAAGTCTTCTTTTTTTTTTTTTTTTCTCCCTCTAAAACCAAACAGTCAATGTTTTGATGATAATGAACTTAAAATCCTCTCTAGCAATGATTAAGAAAGCTTGCTCAAAATTATAAGTAAATCACTAGGAATTTGAACTTTTTATTTATATAGTAGGTTGACAGCAGATGGCATATATTTCTCCTTCGTAATTCTTGACATGGGTACTCAGTAACATTATGTTCTAATGCTTAGCATTGTGCGTAGATAAGGCCCCCCTTGAAAAGTTTGCGCATAACTCACTTATACAACTTAATGAAATGGAGATGTTTATTTACATCTAAATCTTTTTAAATTTAACAGGTTGTTTGTCATTGTATGATTGTATTTGTTATCACAACTTTTTTAATTGTTTGAATTTCTACTGAACTGATTCCTACTCCAGCATGTCAAAAGCTCATCAAATTTTGGATTTTTCTGTATGCTACATTTTTCAGAGTAGAATAATTTTCATGTTCTGTGATTATCATGATTTTTTTTCTTTATATAGTTTACTGTATGATTTACAGACTATTATGTAGTCTTTTCAGATGTTACTGTAGCACTGGGAATTTGAACTTTTTATGGTTTAATTTAATCACATACAGGGTCTTTTATAAAACAACATATGAATGCAGATTTTTAGGATTGAAGGATATTTTACATTTGTACTTGTGGAATTAGTAATCTTCCAAATTCATCTCAGGTCTTGATTACAGGATTAGTATGGATTCAAGCGAGCATATTCTTGTTCTCTCAGAGACTGGTGAAGGTGAGGAAGAAATATACTGGATTGACCAGGAAGGAAAGTCTTGTTCGTTTAGTCTGGAATTGCTTCCCGAGCTGAAAGGAAGTGCGTTCCATTTTAAATGCTGCTGTAATGGTTTACTCTTATACCAATTTGAGTCCTCTGGTCAAGCTTTTCTCATCAACCCACTGCGGGAAGAAGTGCTTTTCTTAAGGGAACGTCCTTCAGAATTTTCAATTTCAGGAGCAGAAACATTTAAACGCTATTGTGGTTTGGGTGCTGGTGGAATTACTGGTCAGTACAAAGTGGTTATGGTTGAATGTCAAAAGAGAAAACAACAAGACAAGTGTTATTACAACAACATTGCCCACATAATGACATTGGGATCAACGGAGTGGAGAGTTATCCAGAGTGTTCCAAATTGGGACTGCGAGGACTCACCCGTTTTTGAGAATGGCTTCCTTTATTGGATGCAATCACGCGAAGAGCGAAAACCTCAGCAACTTCTTGCCTTTGATGTTGAGAATGAGATTTTCTCAACGATGGAAACTCCAAGTCAGGTTGATTGGATGGTAGACTTAGCGGGATATTTGGGGTTGGTGCACGCAAGTTCAGAAGGTTTGAGAGTGTGGTTTGCCACCAGCCATAACAATCAAGGAAAAATCACTACTTGGGGAGTACGTGATCCTATTGTTGTTCATCATGATGGAAAGCAGATTAGTTCTCATGCACTCCGGCTCCTGGGATTTTGGAAGGATTCTAAGGTCTTGATAATGTACATTGAGACACAAAAGTACTTTTTCTCATATGATTTTGCATTTGGGAACCTAACAGTGATTGAGTATCCGAGACGGGCTACTTATGAGTACAAAACCTTCAAAGGTTCTTCACTTTCAATTTCTGAATTTCATGCAAGTTCAGAGATGGTATATGTACCCCCTGGACAGATGTACAACACAAGGTAAATTCCAAATGTTATGATTTTGATATAGAAGATTTAGAAGAATATTTTACTTAAAAGTTTACTTTGTTTCTTTTTTCCTTTGAAGGCGAAGTGATCTGATCAAAAGGGTTGATTGAAGAAGCAGGCTATTCAATCGTATTGCTCAATCAAGCGACATAAGCAAGAACATCAAACTCACCTCACATGGCAAACTTGGCAATCTGTTTGCACCAACATATATCTTGTGGCCTACTTGATTCTTCCCGTTCTATTTGAGGGAACTAAATACATGCTTAGAAAAGTTTTGAATGACTTGATTTTCTTAGAGATACCTTGAGACTCGAATTTTTAAAATCTGAGAACCAGGTTCCTTCTCTGTAAACAGATGAGACGTGTATATATGTGGCTTGAATCAAACTAACTGATGCAGTACGTGTTGTCAATTAAAGGATTAATGAGTTCATATGCATACAATTGTCAATTCCCCTAAGCTTTGCTAGAATTCTGTCCTGCCAAACACACCAATGCCACCAAGCTGTTTGTAAGGACATCAATTTGTTGATCGCATGTAAGCAAAACAATCTCTAATAGTCAAACACAAAAACATAAAGTAAGGATGCTCTGCAAAATTAAAGACCAAAGCACATTTAAACTAATTGCTTATAGCAGAGCTGTACCTTTATTATATTAGGACATGTCAAAGTTCTTTTTTTTTTTTTTTTTTTTTTTCAATAGAAGGCTACTCCAACGAATTCTTGTGCATATATTCTCTGTTTGAGGATCAACCTTGTGTAGAAGAAATGATAGAACCCTCTTGGGGTAATGTTTTTATTGGTTGAAATTAAGGTTTGGCATCATGGAAAGAAACTTATTATCCATAATATTTACAGCTTCCAAGTTGTTTATTATACAGTGCAACTCAAAAGAGTAAGATGGAATTCACATTATTTTTCTTTCAAGTCTCACAAAATTAATTATATAATAAACTAAATTAAAGGAGCTATTTCATAATTCAATACTAAAGGATGCTAGAACTTGATCCGGTGCTATAACATTGGCAGAAGCAAGTAGTATGCATGACATATCAAAGACTTACGTATAAGATGGAGCACATAAAGTTACTGGGAAGATAACAAAGGAAATATGTAGTATAATTAATGCAAACTATAAAGAATATAATTTGAAGAAAAAAAAGCTGTTACTTTCTAGAGTAAAGAATAAAAAATAAAAATAAAAAACAAAAAAAGGGTCCCACAATTCAGCCAAGAACAGGGGCAAGCAGAAAAATTGAATGTAAAATGGTTTTTTCTTTAAAACTCCGGCTATCCACTGAGTTTCAACAGTTAATGCATAATTATTTAATTAAAGAGAAGATATTTTTAAAGTTGTTAAAACTTTGGCTGTTGCAATTTTTTAGCGAACAATGACTTGTTGAAGGGAGATGGAGGTACAACAAGTATAAATATAGGATATTAGGATGCGGTCATAGGCAGTGCAAAACAACCATTCATAAACAAAAATAATCAAAAAATCTGGTATACATTGTTGTGTAACATATGTAAAACCAGACATCATCACAACTAGATCTAGTTCATACTCAAATTGTTCACGTTAATTATGGTCTCTAAGAAAGCATGTCAGAAAGAACAAAAAGCATAAGACACTAACAGACACTGATGAGTGCATGTCTTAAAAGGACAAGGCTAATACCAACAAAACCACATGATATACTCAACCATAAAACTACTTCTACTTTATTTAAAAAAAAAAAAAAGGAAAATAGAAATAAAAAATCCAAGTTAAAAAGAGCTTAATTGCATTAATGAAAATAAAGAGTTGAACAACAGAAAAGGACTTAAAATAGAGTAAAAATAAAACAAAGCATAACAGACAATAACAATTAAATGGTTGTTGATTCAGAGCAAAAAAAAAAAAGTAAATGGTTGTTGACGTATAAAGAAGGGGGTGCTATAGAAGCCACTCCTCTGTATACATTTTACTCGACAATTTCGAAAACTAGCATTATGTATCAAAAACTTGTGCTGAACCAAACCAATTAATCTTGCAACTAAAACTGATTTTTACGGGTACAACATGGCTAATCATAATAATTTGTTGTATGTTAGGTCTTGAAAGCATGAATGGTGTTGCCAAATATTATTCCTTGCAACAAGGAAGGAATAACTGATAACTCCACAATTAATACAATCTTTAAAAAATAAATCATTTTTATTCTTTTACATCAAAAACGACGTATCGGTTTCCGTCAATTTTATGGTTCTTTCAATTTCAGTTTGCTTTTTTGTTTTTTTGGGTATGTTGTAGTTCAGAAATAGCTGTCGTTTGTCGCTTATTGTTTTTTGCGATAAAAAAAAATATAAAAACACATTAAAAAAACGACGTTCCGTTTTATAGTTCAAGTTTTGGCACGAAACGAATACGACTTGTCGTTTTATCTCAAAGACGTCTCTCTGCCCTTTTCTCTATTCCTTCCTGGACTGGGCCGACTGTCTATTGCCGGTGTCTTTGTTTTTGGCTAAAAAGGAGAAAATTCTCAGTTCTCCTCTATCTCTTGCTTCGAGGGTTTCGGCTTAGATCTTGTGAGGGTGACTGGGTGATTGAGAAAAAGAAAATCAACATCAAAATAATAATAAGAATTATTATTATTATTATTATTATTATTATAGTTGCAGAGCAAGCCCAAGCGCCATTATTCGTATTCATATTCTTTTTTAATTTATTTATCTATTAAATTTCTAATATTTGGAATTTTGATCAGTAATGGAGGCATACCCATGGAAATCGATTACCGGTATGAGCTCCTACTCTCCCGTGGAGTCCCAGACAAGTGAGTTCTTTAGCGACCCTTCTCTCTCTCTTTCTCTCTCTCTCTCTTGAGCGTATTATGTATTTATTTATATATTATTATTGTTATTATTTGTACATATGATTTGTGGAAACAAATTAGTGTTCGTAGTCTCTATTTCAGTGTGGGAACTAAGTCGGGGAGGTTCTATATTGATTGTATAAATTTTCGGTTATAATAAGATATTATATTCATTGCCCATCATTCTCAATTTAAATTTTATTGATCACGTCTTCTTGTTTTGTATTCACTTTTGAGAGCTAGATTTTCAATATTTCTATGATGCTTTGATTTTTGATATGATATGATAATGGAAAAAGTGGATGATGAAAAGTCTTTGTTTTTGATCAATCAGAAATATTGGTGAGATGCTGCCATAATTTATTACCAGATGAGTTGTGGGTGGAAATAATGTCAAGGTTACCTGTTAAGTCTCTACTAGACTGTAAATGTGTTCAAAAGTCATGGTGTCATCTCATCAACACTCTCATTCATGACCAAAGATTTGTGACCAAGCATCTCAAGAATTCCGGTGATAGACCATCCTTATCTATTCTGTATAGCTGTGATGTCTTCTCGAGAGAATTTAAAGGTTCCTTTGTAACAATCTGCAGTAATGAAAATGACGACGATGGTAAAATTGACCACATGGATACTATTATTGAAGATTTCGATTTATCGTTTTTCAGACAACATTATCGAGTCTCTTTTCCGGGCTGTCATTGTAACGGCATCATTTGCATTTCTGGTCACCCCGAAAATAATAATGTATTGTTGTGCAACCCAGCTCTCAGGGAGTTCAAGCTTATTACAAGTTCTTGTTTTGCTCCTTCAATGGGACGCAATCGCAAACGATTGCTAGGATTCGGTCACGATGAGGTCGATAACGTCTACAAAGTTGTTAGGATGTTTTATAAAAATGGTGACCTTCTTGGAGCTGAAGTACACACACTGGGTGTTGATCATCGTAACTCTTGGAGAAGGATCAATATAGAAGCAGAAGAGCTTTGGACAGATTGTAATCGTTTAATGTACCAAGAGCTACAGTGCAAGAGAATCATTTATTGGTTAGCAAGTGGATATTGTCCTGTATATCGACGGATTGTTTCTTTCGATGTGCATGATGAGAAATTTCAACTCATATCATTGCCAGCTCTTGATGATAACTTTGCTGCAACTACTGAAACATGCTTCCAAGTAAGATACAAGCTTGCTCTGTGGAACGAACTCGTTGCGCTGTTTGAGTTTTATCTCCCAAGATGTCGTTGTGGTAAAAGATGGACATGCTTTTCTCCAAAACCCATTGAAATGTGGATATTGGATGTGTCCTTGACGGGTTCTGGTCACACAAGTTATTCTTGGACCAAGCATCTTACAATTCCTCCCCTCGGACAAATATATCACCCTGTAGTATTTTGGAAGAATGATGAACTCATCCTTATGAGTTATTCTTACTCAACTGATTGCCCTGGAAAAGATTCGGCTTCGTCATACAACCTAAGTACTCAAAAGGTCAGGAGTCTTCACAAGATTCCGGAGACGTTAGAAATAATCTCTTCTTTTACTTATGTCCAGAGTTTGGTTTCAATCAGTTAAATCTTTTTTTTTTTTTTTTGGCTCTTGCAAAAGAAGAACTCGGCTGATCAGATTAAAAGCACATTTGCAGTAGTCATTTTATTTATTGTCTTGTTCTCGAATTATCCTGTGGAAGTTGAAGAATATATCTCGATTCATATTCTTATTTATTTATTTATTTCCTCCGCCGCTAGTACTAGTTGTAACTATGTAACCGGACTCGTGCCTGTGTATCTTTAGCCACTGGCTTAATTTACAACTTGGAAAGGATCGTCTAATCTCTATGATTATCTGTGGAAAACTATGTTGGTGATTCATCTACTTCAATGGAGATTAATATAGGTTATTGAGTTTCGATAATGCAATCTTTCATTTTGGCAGTTTGATTTGATTATAGGTTATTTAAGAGTTTGGACATGAATGTTTACTGTGGAATAATTCCCTGCCTAGATTGCACATGGTTCCTTTCTTTATTATTGCTTATAGTTACTGAAACAGCGAAACCAGCGCAGCTAATTAGTCCAATTGATGTTAAATAGTCCTATTGGTCTCCTTTCCTCGCTAGGTAACTATTGAGTTCAGGCCCAACTTAAAAAACTTGCACTACCTAGTCAAGTGTCTCAATGAAATGATATGGTCTATTTCTTTTAGAATATATAAAAACTTTGCTCTCCTACTCTCGCTTGCCAGCTTAGCTTTTGACTTTTACTTCTTCCCCCCTCTCCCCCAAACCCCCCCCAGTTCCTATTTTGATGTCAGATGCATAAAATTCTAGAAACAAAGTTGCTAAAAATTATTTCCTTGTATACTTCATATGTAAATTTGTCTTGAAAATAGATTATTACAAGTTCAGGAAGTTAGGTAGTGAAGAAAAAACATACTGTGTTATAGTTGTTAAAATGGTTCTTCTCCATGCTTTTTTTTTTTTTTTTGCTTGAAGTTTCTTCTCCATGCTTTAGTTGAACGAGTAAACTACTATACCTACTCACGTGTCTCGGAAAATATTAAATTTTCAAAATCGAATTCATCAACAAAGAACGAAATAAACCAAAACCTTTACATTAATGTTTTTTTATTTTCGAGAGAGAAAAAGAGAGCTGGAAATTTGGTGACATTAATTGAAATAGCTGTCCAAGCTATTTGGTTTACTGAGTCATAGATATTATACTATTTTGAAATTAGGTTTAAGTAACACAAACCAAACAACATTTGGAAAAGGATGGGATGGTATTAGCGTTCCCACTTTACTTACACTTCTTTGATACCACTTCTGAAGTGGCATATGAGTTTAAACTATTAAATTGGTAAATTAAAATTTATTACAAACAAATTGAATGACATTCACCAATTATATGATGGTAAATCATCCGCAGATCAACTGGTATTAAAAAGGTAGAACATGAAATGAGATACTAAGTATTATTCTTTTGAAAATTTTATCTATTTATATATATATATATATAACATTTTGAAAATCTTAGGTCATAAATATTGGTTAGTATGTGATCGCAACTTGGATATGTTTGAATACATCTCATTTATTACAGCTAGATATCATTCATGCACTAGTAATAAATTGAAAATTACTCCCTTAACTAATTATGAATATTATATTATGTAACATTACATTGCAAATTAATGGTACTCGCTTTCCCTCTATTGCATGCATGTTGATGCTCCTGAACCTTGACTAGGAATCCCTCATGGGATACCATTGATCAAATCCTAGGTTATTTTATTACTATTACTATTATTTTAGCAATGGTTGTTGGAGATTTCATCTTATATTTCCTCTGCTTTTAACCACGTAATTCTTTAAAGACATAATAAATGGGAAGTAGATTTCGAAGAACATAATAGTAACTAGATAAAGTACATGACAAATCTTGCACATGCCTTTAAAGATCATTATTGATTGTAGGTCAAAATATAAGAAAAGAGAGAGGGGGCGGCGGGGGGGATAAAGAAAAGACAAAATCACAACCTTGTCTGAAATTGGAAAGAAATTTAAGATAAATTAGAAATGCAATTAGAAATGCATTGTTTTGTTTTTTAACTCTATGAAATTATACTTTAATTATTCATTCTAGAAATTATAGATAAAAAAATTGTATCTTTTGACACACCTAGAAATAATCATTGTTGATTCCATATGCCTCAATAAGAAAAGAGAACTAGGATCTCGGTCCTAGGTTCGAAGTGGATTAGCTCAAGTGGTAAGAGCATCCACTACCTAGGATCTCGGTCCTAGGTTCGAGTCACACCGGGGTAGGCGTGAAAGCCAATTATCCCTAATGGGGTGGGGTGGGAATTGGGTAGTATTAGGTATTTTCCTTTAATTTGTAATAAGTGGAGGTCATTAGTTAAGCCCCACTTTTTTTTATAAAAAAAAAAATAAAAATAAGAAAAGAGAACTATATAGAGAATAAAATCACAACCCAGCTAATCAAAAAATTAATGAAACCAATTTAATATAATAGCTAGTCAAAATATCAATTCCATAGATGTATTAATATAAGGTATTTGTTGATGGAATAGAACAAGAATAAGAATTAGAGTAAAAAAGGAATGTTCAACTAAATTCATTTCCAATATTTAGTTGAATATTGAAATTAACATCTAAATTATGGCTGGTGTTTGGTTTGATTGAATGACAGTTCCTACATAAACTTATTTATTTATTTGATTTAACAAAAAAGAATGTAAGAATAGCTGTTCTAAATTAGATGAACCTTAATTCCTTAAGAGGACCACTAGAATACTTATTCCATTTCAATGTAATTATTTCAAATTATCCAATACATATCTAAGATATTTATTAACCTTATACTCTCTCTTCCAAATATCTAGGGGCATGTTTGTGGAAATGTTACTATTCGATTTAGCAAACAGAATATGATGATACAAAAAATCCTCCCTAGAAAAATGTTTCAAAGTTTTTCTTTTTATAAGTATTATGGTCCAAAGTTAATCAAATGTATGAAGACCAAGATAACTTTTTAATTTTTTATTTTTCGCTGAAGAAAGGCCAAGATATTAACTATGACAATTTGACCGCCAATCCGTTGATTGTATGTATTATTTAATACTCCTCCGTGTGACGTGAATTTTTCTCATAAATATTGATGCAATGGCAAACCCTTTCTTCACAATCATTCACACTTTTCCTTTCACATACACCATAAATAAAAATAAATAAATAAATAAATCTCTTCTCCTCTTAGTTAGAGGGAAAACAACAAAAATAGACACAGAACTTTACTGGAATTAACGAGTACTAAATATTAATGATTAAAAATGGACTAAATTCCGTGTGAATCACCAACATTAATTATTACCGACTATAATTAACACGTTTTCCGGAAAGCTTGTTTTATTCTCATTTATCTAGGCTACGACCCCTCCCATTTGAATGGAATTGCATGAATGTTTGAATTTTACTTCTAGCTTTTGCCTTTTTGTACATTCATGAATCATGAACAATCATAATATTTTTGTTTCTTTCTCTGTTTTTTTGGTGAAAAAGTTATAATAGAAAGGCTTTGTTCTAAGTGCTTCGTGTTTACGTGAAGGCGGGAGGAAACAGTTATTCATAATAAAGTTTTTTTGAATTTCAGATCACATTGAATTATATCATTATTATCAAATACTATGTAATCTAGAAGAATTTGACAAATGCACTCAAAAATAATTTTTTTTAAACTAAAATCTATCTATTCAAAAAAAACTTGGTAAAAATGTCATTCTTTAGGTACTTGTGCAAAATTCCCAACTTCACAAATTATTTTATTTAAGGGTGGCATGTTTTCTCTCCCTACCCCCTTCTAAATAATTATTTATTTACAAAATTATCTTCTAGTAAATTGACATAAATACCCTTATATAGTATTACACATTGAAATCTTATTTCTAAACACATCTCTCAAATATACCTAATATAGTACTTCTACCATTCTATGAAATCATGTCATAAATCTTTACGAATCAAAAATTATACAATTCGGTCTCTTAACCATGGATGAACAAATATTCAATAATTTTGACTCTACTAAGGGCCAGTTTGGTAGAGCTGTAGATTCTTAAAGAAATACTTTTAGTTGTGCCGAGGAGAAAATCCACTTTAGCGTAAAGCAGATGAGTATTTGGTAAACCGTAATTGAAAAGTGTTGTGACTAAAAAATGTTGTATTAGAGTGTTTGCTAAACTGTATCACAAACTACTGTAGAAATATAGCATAACCAAAATAGACATCATGTACAATCATGCATATTTTGCAAAGAGCAAATTAAATAAATTTGTTAATAGATCTTTTTTTTTTTTTTTACATACATTAAGCATATAAATATTTTTACAAAATATCTATTTATATGAAAATAATTCAACTAAACTTATTACTTATCATTTAACATAAGTTACATAAATAAATTTTTGAGAATAACATAAAGAATGTTTTTTCCCATATGTGTTTTTTCCTTTTTGATATAAAAATACACTCATGTTCACTTCAAAAAAAATACTCTTATCTCCTAATATAATTTCCAAAAACTTAGTCATGTTTTTTTTTTCTTGGTATATCTTTAATTTTCTAAGGTTATTTTAGATATTATAAAAGTTTCACTAAAAAAATTTAGCTGATTCCCACACAATCTAGAAGCCTAAGCTACCAAGAACCAACTTCTGCTTTTAACTTAGGCTGTGACAAAAATTCTTTAAAAATCTGTTTCTTAGGTTTTACAAAACACATTTAAGCCCAAAAATTATTGAAAAAAATGCTTATAGCTTTTTCAAAAGCTTACCCAAACTGGGCGTAATGATTTCAGTTGTATTGAGGTAAGATTCTTGAAACTTAATATATTTTTGTTTATTTGATTTTACTTATTAAATAAAAGAACTAAAAAAAAGCGATAGCATATCCAATAAAACTTTTGATTTAAATATTAAATTTTTTTGTTTAGTCCACTCCTAGTAAAAAAAAAAAAAAAATTCAATTCCACGTTATTTTCTCTCTTCTTTTTAAAACAACGTCACGAACTATGCTCACTACATTCAAGTATATTTTATTTACTTTACAGCAACAATTTAACTAGAAAACTGAGTCTTTTGTATATCAAGATATTAAGGAACTTATTTTCGATTCTCGATTAATTAGGTCATGGACAATTACTATATGAATGGGGGGAAAAAATGTGATGAGCTTAAGCTTGACCATTTAAAATTTTGTTGAATAAAATTATTATCAAAATTTAACAAAGCAGACCTAATTGTCAAGTCGAGATTATCAAAAATAGAAAAAGTTACTTTAGAGTCAAATAATAGCCACTTTTAATAATCAAGGCAAAATTCCATAATTTCCCCTGGAAAAAACCGATCAAAGATTCAAAACCAACACGAAAGTTGAGTGTGAACACGATTGGACTATATCATTGCATAGATAATAGATTGCTCAATTTGCACCCTAATAAACTAACAAATACGCCAACTAAGCCGTAATTAATGTAAGATTGGAATATTTAGTGATAAAAAAAAAAAAATCAATCAACTATAGTATAATTTGATCGTAAAAAACTAAAGAATATAATGTAGTGGAGGGTCATTCTCATGAATATGAAAAAGACTAATGACCAAAAAAAGATGATGAAAGTGGTCCATTTTGTCAACGCCATAATAAGTGATAGCCTTAGGAATAACCGAAATACCGAACAAAGAGCACCAATCTGTTTTTCTTATTATATTTTTGTTCTTTGGAGAAAGAGAAAGGGAATGAGAACTGATTGGCTTCAATCACGCCGGGCCACAAGTTCACCATTCGTTCACGCCAACGGCAACAAAAAAGCAGGGGTTCCGGGTGGAGGTGGAGCACTTGCTCACATGGGATGATGTGAAAAATAACAAAAGGCAAAATAAAAAGCCACATACACAGTGGTGACTCGCCGGAACGGGCCGTGTTGGGGCCCACCAAACCATCTTTTTCAAACATGTGGGCACGAAAAGAAGAAGTTCGGAACAACTAACAAATTCATATACAAAAATTGGTTTTTCTTTTTTGAATATTTTTTTTTTCTTGAAGTATTATCTAAATCTCTTTTGCTTTGAAATAATTTTTCTTTTTTAATCTGTAGTACATAACTTGAAATACAATTCATCTTTGATTTTCTAAATGATAAGCAGAGTAAATAGCAGGCTCTCTGTGCATAACCAGTTATTAATTAGCTATTAGTGTATAAATAGTAATTAGTCTGTTATTTGTTATCTTGTCTTGTGTGTACTTTTATACGGCCTATGGTGTAACGCCATGTGTCACAATTGCTAAGCAACTCTCGTATTGGGCTGTATATTCCTCTCTGATTTCTTCTTCTTCTTCCTTTTCTATTTTATGAAATATTTACAAAACCCTTTCAGTAAATATATTTAATATTGTTAGCATTATTCTTTGAGGAGTTTTCTCCATCATAACTTATAATGATATTTTAGACAAAATACCACATGGTCCTCCGATTTTTGTTGAGAGTTGGTGGCTTTTCCTTTTATATTTGAAATTTCACCTATATGCTTTGATTTTTACAAATAAGGTGTCACTTTGTCCCAATTTTTATAAATATAGTGCCCATTTATCCCAATTTGTAGATAATATTAGAAAAAGAAGTCCTTTTACTTGTACAATATCGAGATTGAATATAGAGGAAGGAAGAAAGTGGATAAAAAATTTAATATTTTCTCATATTTGCACAAATTTTAGAAATTGAGTAAATTTTTGGGGTTGCAATCAAGAATGATGGGAAAGCAATTGGAGAATTTCTTAGTTCCATACCCACCAAATAATGTTAATCTAGCAAAACTCTCTTAACCAAGAGTATATCTAAATAATAATGCTTTTTACTATCGAACATATGGTCTAGTGGCAGCGTTGCTATCCTAAGTGCTGGAGGTCGTGGGTTCGAACTTAGGTAGTTCCCTTTGGGAGTCTTAAATGTGAAGGAGACCCTTGTCAACCCAGTGCTCCTACCTCAAGCCTCAGGGTACTGTTCTCGCTAGTTGTTCGGATGGGGTTCAGATGACTTACTCCGTCGCCCGGTGGTGGCAACCCGCCCAGGAGGGTAGCCACGCTGGTCGCCTTCTCTTCCCTTTTTTTTCATTAAAAAAACAATAATGCTTTTACTCTTTTAACATACATAGATTTCACATACACAGATTAATTTTGATGTCGTATTAAATAATACAATACAAAAGTACAACCAAACACAGTATTATTTTTAATTAATACAATATAGAGTCTTTATACAGTGTATCAAACATGACCTAAAATACATTAATATGATTTAAGAATTACCATCTTCAGTAATCACCCACAATCACACCTTCTCTTTTAACCTCAAATTTCATAAAATTGTTACCACAAAATTTGCAATAATTAAATAAGAATAAAATAATATCAGCAAATTTTGTAAAAGTACTAAGCGCACTCTTTTTCATACTCTTTTATGATTTTATCTAATCACTTAACATGTAGACTCCAATGGAGATGGAAATAAGAGAATTTTTCTGGGAGGGCCAAACTATAAGAAAATTATTTGAGTTAAAATTGTTTTTTCTTTTGCTTTTCCTCCTCCTTGTTCTTAATAGTTTTTTTTCCTTTATTTTTTTCAAATACATTTGTATTTGAGTAATATAATTCATGAAAATCTAAAACTCGTAATTTTGAAACACTCATATGCCAACATATGGTTAAATTGTATATATATATATTTTTAAAATAAAAATGAGGGAAAAAATTCATATAAAATAATTGATATAAAGTTATTATCTAGTACAGAATAAAAAGTCTGTATTACACTGTATTACATAATTTTAACTTTAACATAGTATTGTACAATACTCATTCCCCTCACTTTTTCTGTTCTTAATTTCTCTCTCATCTCTTTCTCTCTCACATCACTTTATTTTTTTTAAAAAAGTAGTATTTTTATAAATAAATTTTTAAAAGTGTATTTTTCTAAATTTATATCTAAAAAGTGATTTTTTTCGTAAATAACTTTTTTAAAAGTGATAATTTTACTAGTAGTATTTTTCAAAATATTTTTTGAAAATAGTATTATTCTAAGTAAATTTTTGGAAATGGTAATTTTCAAAATTAACTTTTTAATATAATATTATAATAAAATAATACAATATAATACAATCTAATATAATACATCATAATACAATACAATATACGGTGCATCAAAGATCACCTTAAAAAAATATAACAAAATGCCTCTTTGGGAGAGCGAAGGGAAACCATCAACCATGGCAACAGAGCAGCATGTTATAAAGGAGACTAATATTTTATGCCGAGTTTTAAGTAAAATAATATTTGTACACAGTTGTCACGCACCCAAGGTGACGTGGCTTTCGAATTTGTATTCGCAAATCAGACTGCTCCAACACGTACTGAGAAGTGAGAAGTGAGAAGTGAGAACTGAGAACTGCTTGCTAGCACGCGGTTCGGATCTGCGAGTAGGATATTCTCACCGTGCGGACGCCAATTCGACGCCGCTATTCCTTGTCTTTTTTGGGTTCAAGCTGTCTTTATCACAACTGGACGATTTTGCCCATGCTTCCGTATTGTTCTCCCTTTTTTAATTGCTAGTAAAACTTATTATTTGAATTACCCATGTTAGTGGGCGGAATGTTCTGTTCTGCCTAAGTAAACTCTGATTACTTTTCTTCACATTTTTTTCCTGATTTTATTGCTTACATTTTGAGTTCTTCATTATTAGGATACGCGTTTGGGGTATGTCACAACAATATTAATGTCAACTAAAGTCGCATGTATCAAATTTGGATTATAGAAGTAAAAGGTTATCAAAAGGCTTTATAAAAGGTTGACTTCATAAAAGGTGGACTTTATTATTACTAAATATTTGATCTCCAACGTATTACTCTTTTGACATATTACTCTTTTGACATATTGGTCTTTTTTTTTTTAGGGCATTAAAGAGCTTAATGTTTCTTTTTGTGTCGCCGTTAGTTCTTTTAGTATATTTTATCAAATATTCTTTTAGAATTTATTTAAATGGAAGAAATTTTTTGCTATTGATCCCTATTGTTTAAATTATATAGCAATTTGCTTCCTATATTTTTTTTTGGTAGTTATATTTCCATTAACATTATTGCATCCATCAATCACTTACAAAGAGAATAAAAACATTCTCTGATTCTTATCAAAATTACATTGCTATCTCCTAAAATAAAAAATAAATATAATGTAACTGCTTAGAAAAAAAAAGGAAAAAATATATAAAATTTCTAGGCTTAATTATATAACTTTTTATATATAAACAAGTAGTAATTTTTTTAGAATAACATAAAAAATGAAAAAATTTATAATAATTTTCAGGCTTATTTGCAATATTATTTAGGTAAATAATTATTTTTTAAAATAAATATTAATAAGTAAATAAAAACTTTAATGGATATAGCAAATCTTAAGTCAAATTTGACTGGTAGAAAAGGGTATATGTGAAATCTTTTTAGTTTTAATAATTAGTAAATTTCAAAGCTTATTTGTAATATTATCTAGGTAAATATTCAGTGAATTTTTTTTAACATAACCATTCATAATTAAATAAAAATTTATAGAATATAGTAAATTTTAATTCAAATTTGAGTAGTAGAAAATGGTGCATATAAAATCTTTTTAGTTTTAAAAATGGTAAGCCAATTATTTTTTGTTCATAGAAGTTACTATAATTTGATATAAAATAGGGTGTGTGTTATTATTATTATTATTATTATTATTATTGAAGTTGATTCTTAAATAAATTGTTCTTTTTAAATCTGCCTTTGAATTTTAATCTTCTGAAAGATTGATAGATACGATATTATAAATCGGAGATATGAATTTGAAAAAAAAAAAGATCAAATTGCTAAACAATTGAAATAATAGGGATCAACGGCACTAATTTTTTTCATTTAAATGAATTTTAACAAAATTTTGAATTAAATATACCAAAAGTACTAACAATATATAAAAAAAAAGCATTAAATATTTGAATAACTAAAAATGAGATTGGGGACCAATATGCCAGAATTGTAATTCGGTAGAGACTAACAATGCCATTTACCCATATATTTATTTTTACCCGTTGACCTTATAGCTTGGGATTAGAAATCAGATGCCTCACTTCAATTTCAAATACCAAAACTAAAAGAAAGCATATATTCGTTTTAGCCTTTAGGTTTATTTACACAGAAAAAAGATGGAAGACATCATATAAAACAAAATCCAAAAAGTCAAAAGTTCCCTCGGGTTTTATAAATCAAGGGGAAAAGAAAAACATAATTTGAATTAGATGATATCCAAATTAGATGATATTTAAAAGCCAAGATAATAATGAGAATGACATCGATAATAAACAATGTGATACTATCATGCATACGTGGACAATGGACCCACAGTATGTAGATTGCCAGCTGGGACGACCATATTGACCTATTCAAAAGGAATGGCGCCAAACTGGTTCTATATAAACGCGTTTAGTGTTCATATTATTGAAAAGTTTTGAGTGTATGTTAATGCATCAATTATTATTTGGACAGTTTTCAACATGGATTTGCTACTAAATTGTTACTACTCTTGCTTTAATATTTGCCCATTTCTCAAGTCAATAATTTCGTTTCTTTGGTCCCACCTGGAAATTTATCAATTTTTTTTCCCTTTAAATTGGTATCTCACAGGCATGTTTTAGGCGGATTTAGGTAATCACCTAAAAATTTATGCTTACCTCCATTCTTGCCCAAATTGAGTTGCATTTTGCCTAAATTGAGTTTTTAAAAGCAAAGCTTATTTTTACGAGTAATATTGTATCAATTGATATGATAAATGAGTAAACAACTATCGAAAGCCCAAATAACATGATAAGCGGTTATATATTTTGACAAATGAAAAATCTAGATGGTATCCCCAAGGGACAGTATATCCCTGTTGCAATTTAATTTGTGAATTTAATTGTAATTTAATTGTGAATATTATCTTCAAGCTTTTGAATCGATTTCCTGATTCTCATTGTAAGAGTTTATAGGTAACTCGATCAGTTATTGTAATCCCTATTTCTTATTATTATTATTATTTGAAGTGAGTTTTCCCTACTTAATTAGATTCTAATATTATCTCTTAATTGTCCAATAGCAAATTATAATATAACTCAATAAGAGAATAGATAGATCTTAGTTGGTTTATTGTATTTTATTTATTTAGTTATTATGTTTTAAATGTAACATATATGATAAGCAATTATAATTTTGTTCAATCTTAAATCATTGGCATGTTAGATTCAACATTGAAGTTTGGTAGAATTATGAATATACATATATATATATATATGGTTGCCAATCCAGTTGGGTTTTTTTTTTTATCAATGTGTAGGTATTTTTTTTTAACCGTTAGATCAATCATCTAATGGTGATCCAACGGTTATAATGAGGTGTATGAAAAGACGTGCATCATTAATGTTATTTTTTTCTCCTACTTTTTATAATAAAAAAATGTGCATGATAAATTTTCATTGGCCAAATTGATACCTATGCATAGGTAAAAAAAAAAAAAACACTACTGAATTGGTGCCCTATATATATATATATATATATATATAAGAAAACTAGAGTCAGTATTACATAGGGAAAAACTTAGTAGTGGTAAAATTGAGTAGGTTAAAAAGAAAGGGCGCGTCTACAGTAGGGGCGCCCCTACGTAGGGCCCTGTCTATTCACCGTTGGATGGGAATCTGTATATAAATAAATTCTCCACAGATTCCCGTTATTCTCCATAGATTCCCATCCAACGATAATTAAGGCATGACCTTACGTAGGAACGCCTCTACTGTAGCCATCCCCAAAAAAAAAATGCTGAAGTTTTTTTTTTTTTTTTTTCCCCCTTTGATGGTGGTTAGAGAGCTCAAACCTTAAGTTTTAACATTAAAGATTAGACGTAGTTACAATCAGACTATATATGCAACGACAATCATTGTTTTAGATCTACTAATAAATTAGAGGATACGGACAAAAGTTATTTTTATTGTAATCGGAAATGTTGAAACCAGTTTGAAGAAAATACATGCAAAAAGCTCTATACGAATAGATAATTTGATTAGTTTAAAAAAAAGTCGTGTTAATTTATGCCTTCACAAACGTAATGCAACAAGGTCATTGCTTTTGACCAATGAATGTTAGGTTTGAGTTATCCAATTACTAGAATATTGTTGGAGTGGTAACCAATGATTTGCTGCACTCTATTTAGCAATTTGATTGCCGCTTTGATTCACTTTTGTTTTTTGTTTTTTGTTTTTTTTTTTTAATAAAAAAATGGAATTTTTTTTTTTAAAGTTTGCTTGGCAACTTTGTTTTTGTTTTTTGTTGTTAAAAATTGTTACAAAAAATTTCAAAAAAAAAAAATGGTAATGGTAACAAAAAATTTCTAATACCTTTATTTTTTTAAACAAATTTCAAAAACAAAGGAATGTGCAAATATTTTATATAAGTACGTATATACTTGTATGCATATACATACACAAATATAAGTCTATAGGACTTTTTCACTCGTCATTTGCATTTTTTTGTTTTTGAAAACAAGTAGTAAAATAAAATTTGCCAAACATGTTTTTTATTTTTCAAAATTGAAACTAAAATAAAATTTTTACTTTTATTTTCAATTTATTTAAACAAAAAATTGGAAGTGAATCCAAACAAGCCCTTTGCTTTTCTTTTTAGGTCATCACAGTCGAAACAAAACTATGTTGGAAGTACATTAGCATTAGATGGTGAATATTTATTCTTTCTGATTTTTCTTTTCGTGTTTTAGAAAATAAGAAATTACATAATAAATACAAAATCGGTACTGTGTGTGGTGGTTGAGATCCCCTTCCCCTACAGAAATCAGTATTTTTGTAATGTGTGTGGTGGTTGAGATCCCCTCCCTTTGTAGATAGCCTCCGCAACTCCTCCTTGCCTCCTCTCTTAGCAGTTGCCTCCCCTACTAAGGAGGGAGATCTTTCTTATCTCCGGTATAGGTTTTTCTCAATTTCTTTTTCTATTTTTATTTCAAATAATTCTTCTATTTGGGAAGACAATCATTTATCTATATCTATATCACTTAGTATACTAGATCCACTTAGTATACTAAGATCTAGATCTGTGGTTTGAGTTATTTTTTGTTTTTGTTTTTTTTTTTTTTGTTAGTAGTGTGGTTGTCCTACAGATTTGTATAATTTTTTATTCAAATTTGGAGAGGTAATTACTATGCGGATCGAAGTTGGCTGATTCTCTTTCAGTGAATCAATTAGATACGCCAATTCAGATTATCAATTAATTAAAATGAGCCATTGAAGAACTCTATTTTATCCTTCGTGGAGTTTTTCTCTGAGATCATTACCGGAGACTACCTGTGCTCCGAGTCTCTGAAGGTTTTTCTATCTTCAAATTTTTGAATTGATTTCTTAATTCTAATTGTAAGAGATTATATGTAACTCGATTTGCTATTGTAACCCTTATTTGAGTATTAATAAAGTTGTTTTTGTTTAAAAAGAAAAAGAAAAAAAGGAATTACAAGATGTATTAGTGGGAAAAATACTTTCCCACAATTGTAATATGAGTAATTAGTTCTTTCATTGAATAAAATGCTATGTTTGCCTCTGTAAATTTGATAATAACCAGTCAAATATGATAATTCAAATGTACTCATTTAGAATTCAAAATACTTTAAGAGCATCTCCAACCATACCGCAGAATGCTATTTTTGCTAGAAATAGAGTAGGTTGGGCTCTCCAACCCAGATGCAAATTTTGCGGTAAAATACAACTGAGCTATAGTGCCGCGCTATTAATGGCGTGGCACTGTAGCATAACGCCGTTTTGCCTATTTTTTTTCTTTTTATATTTCTTTTTGTTCAACTTCCCAAAATGTCCCCTTTTAAATGTTTAATTCCACGTATATCCTTGATCAAAGTTGTTATATTTAAAATATGTTAATTATTGTAAATAATTTGATATTAATTGCTAAGTTAAATTTATATAAAGATTAATTAATTTAATAGTTTCAATTTGATTATAAAAAATATTACATATTTAGAAATAATTAATATGATTTATATAAGTATATTAGTGAAGTGATTATTTAAATAAAATATCTACAGAGAGATAAGGGGTAAAAAGGAGATTTAGGTAAAAGATAAAAAGAATATTATTTTTTATTGTAGAGAATATTTTTTTTGGTGTAGTATTTGGAATAATGGGTTGGAGATGGAAAAAAAAATATAGAGTAAAATTGCTGCATTTTAAAGTTTTAATTGCTGTAAAATAAAATTTCTGATTGGAGATGGTCTAAAAAAAAAACACCCTAAATTCCAGCTTAGCTTCAATATAAATACAACGGGAAGATTACTTGTAAATGACAGTAAATATGTGGGTAATTTTGGAATTTCAAATCCGTGTCGTGAAAGGACATAAAAAATCCAAAGTTTCCAACTTCTTAAGGAATGCACAAAAAGAAGGAATACATATCCGGAGAATCAGAGCGCAATATACTGCGATAACCAGCTCACATAAGCCGCGTGAGACATGATCATCTACAGCCGCCATTGCCCACCCAAACGAAATTTAAACCATTCAACAACTGACACGCTTAACATTATTGCCTTGAATTGAATGCTTCTAATCAGCATCGTCAAATGCATTCTTTGTTCTCTTTTCAAATCTTCCCTTTTGCCATATTAAATGTTTTTTTTTAAGGATATTAAATGCCTTTTCTCACTCATCAAAGAATAAGATAAACAATAAAATTACTTCGTGCTAGAAATCACAACTTTTATGTCACTTTTCTTTATCTATAGGGTTGTGTTAGCTAAAATTATTACCCACCACTTTATCCATTTTGGTGACTTGATTCATAAAATCAGAAAATTATATGAGTTATCACTATCTAATTAGTAAGTATTATTAAATTTATTTTTTTATAATAATCTAATATAATAAATCGTGTTAGATTACTCGAATTATTATTTTCTTTCTGATTATTGAGATTAGCTCGTCTAGGATTTTTGGAAGTGTGTGTGAGTATGTGAGATATGAGAAGTTCGAATCCTATTTAGATCAGTTTATATATAAATTTTATAGTATTTTTTTCTTTGTGATTATTAAATCTACTGTTTTATTTTATAATTCCCTTTTATTGTAATTTCAAATGGATTGAGACATAAAAATAAAAATAAAAATAAAAATAAAAGAAAGAAAAAGACAGCAATGTAATAGCTGTTGGCCTCCTAGTTTCTATCTCAATAAAAAGAAGAGATCCAGTCTAGGGTTTATTTTAAAAATAGAAGAATGATAGGAAATTTGCTAGCGGTTATTGCATCTTACTTATTTATTTATTTTGCTTGCATATTTTAATAAAACAAGATTTTCAACTATAATCCATTATCAACTATGGGGAAAACGAATAAGAACTTGCTTTTATCAAATCAATGAATCATTTTTTTTTAATTTAGAGAAAAAAAATCAATGAATCAATATAAAATTATTTAAATCATAAAAATGTCTCTTCATCAAAGACGATATATAGGTTATTTATCACATCTTATCTCTTCTTATGAAAATAACCCAAGGTTTGAGTTTCTATGATTTTAATCATGAGTTGGACTTTTCAAATAATACACTGAGATTAAATATTTGTGAAAATTAATACTCCGTATTAATTTTTGAAGAATTATTTTAGCAATAAAAATAAAAAAATATCCTCCAAATTAAGAAAAATAATAAGGATTAATCTAGTTTAAGTAGATGATATTATTATATTTTTCATTAATAAAGTTAGTCAAAAATTTTAATGTATTAATTTTCACAAATTATTAATCTTAGATATTATTTTTGCAGAATCCAAATATTTTAGTTAAAATTGTAAGTACCTAAATTTCGGAATATTATTTCACAATTAATCGAGACTAAAATTGGACAATGGCATCTTTTTGGTAAGAACTACAGGATTTCTAAACTTGTAACCTTGATATTAAATCTTGATATTGTTACCACATAGGCCAAATCCGCAAAATTAGACAATAATCCGATAGACTCATTTCGTGTACTGTTTCCTTTTTTTTTTTTTTTATTAATTCGCAATTAATATGCTTCTATTTTATCAACAAGAGTCAAACCGATTGTAGTAAGAAAAAGAAATATCGTGTCCGCATTGGAAAATCTACTCGGCACCGCGTGAAATGCGACAGAAATGCGACCCCCTGAATTCCCGAAAATGTCCCAATTATATAAAAATAAAACCCCCAAGTCTCACTGGTTTCACACTTTCGTCCTCTCTCGCCTCTGAAATTCACTGTTCTCTCTCTCTCTCTCCCTCTCTCTCTCTCACATTCATTCTTACGCAGAACGAAAACTGTTCGTAGAAACAAGACAGAGCCGCCTCTCCATTTCAAAACCAAGCCAAAGATGAAAACCATAAGACTAATTAAGGTCCTACCACCATAACCATTGCCTCCTTAAAAGACCCATTCATTATTTTTTCAGCAAGCTTTATTGGGAAGCCGGCATTGGGTTTTTAAGGTACACAAACTGGGTCCTTGGTTGGAACTCTTAAAAGGGTTTGAAATATTAGTACCATTGATTGAGTTTTTGAGCAGTTTAGACTTGGTCTCGTTTTTTCTCGGCTTTGTTTTTCTTTAATGGGTTTTTGAAATCGTCAGAGTTTAGACGCTTTAGTCTCGAAATTTAGTGAGGAGGGTTGGTTTTGGCTTACTTTTTCTTCTTCTTTATACAGCGAGAAACAGAGTGGGAAAAAAAAAATAAATCTCAAGGTTTTGTTTGGCCTGCCATGGCGTCTGGCTCGAAGCAGAGTTTCCCAAACAGAGCTCCAAGCGTTCACCATCTCAGAGATACAAGTAATGACTTAGACAGTGATATGGGCAGCGTTGAGTTCACTACGTACACGGTTCACATACCTCCAACTCCTGACAATCAGCCTATGGAGATCGCCGTGGAGAGGTCGGCGTCTCAGCGAGTTGAGGACCAGTACGCGTCGAGCTCGTTGTTTACAGGCGGATACAACTGTGTCACGCGTGCCCATTTGAAGGAAAAGGTCATTGAGTCCGAGAACACCAGCCACCCCCAGATGACCGGCCTTAAAGGGTCGCCGTGTTCGGTACCTGGCTGTGATTCTCGTGTCATGACAGATGAGAGGGGTTTGGATATAGTCCCATGTGAGTGTGATTACAAGATTTGTAGGGATTGTTATAGGGATGCTATTAGAACTGGTGATGGGGTTTGTCCTGGTTGCAAAGAGCTTTATAAGGAGACGGATGGTTATGATGGTAGGCAGTCGCTGCCTTTGCCGCCTGCGGCGGTGGCAGCGGCTTTGGCCGCTGGTGGGGCCGGGATGTCGAAGATGGAGAGGAGGTTGTCGTTGATGAAGTCGAAATCGAGGTCGAATTCGATGACGAGGCGGAGTCAGAATAATGAGTTTGATCATGCTCAATGGTTGTTTGAGACTAAAGGGAGTTACGGATATGGGAATGCTATGTGGCCTAAGGATTCTGAGAATGGGAGTGATGATGGGATTGCTGGTGACCCTAACGTCTTTCGTGATAAGCAATGGAGACCACTTACTAGGAAATTGCATATCTCTGCTGCTATTCTTAGTCCATATAGGTATACTGTTTTTCCCTTGTTTTGCCTTCTATGTTGTTCTGCTTTGTTAGTTTCTTTTTTTTTTGTGTTTTTTTTAAAATATATATATATATATATATATATATATATATATATATATATATATGTTTTGTTTTGTTGGTGAATAAACAGATTGTTTTTGTCATAAAGCTTTTCTTCGGTTCATGTCTTGCTATCCTAATTGAACTGCTGTAGCCAATATGGTTCTTTCTGATCAGTTAGTGGAAAATGATTCTTCGTTTGGCCTTTTTTATTTTTTTATTTTTTTTTATTGCTACTTGATTCTAGAATTTATATTTAGATTTAGGCGATAACACGACAACATTTTAGTACTTTCGCATACTGGTATTGGCAGTACTACACTTATCTGTAATGAACTTAGGCTCCAATTTGGCCAATCATATGACAGTGCTATAGATTTACATACTGGTATTGGTAGTAATACACTTGCTGACATTCGTTTAATTTTTCTCGTTCACAATCTTTCAGGCTCCTAATATTGGTCCGAATGGTTGTTCTCGGATTATTTTTGCAATGGAGAATCAGAAATCCCAACGACGATGCAATCTGGTTGTGGCTTTTGTCTGTGATATGTGAAATCTGGTTTGCTTTCTCTTGGCTACTTGATCAGCTTCCAAAACTCTGCCCTGTCAATCGTGTTGCCGATCTTGATGTCTTAAAGGAGAAGTTTGAAACACCAAACCCCAGCAATCCCAGTGGAAAATCTGATCTTCCGGGCTTAGATATCTTTGTATCTACTGCAGACCCCGAGAAAGAGCCACCTCTTGTTACTGCAAACACCATACTGTCTATTCTTGCAGCTGACTACCCTGTTGAGAAGCTCGCCTGCTATGTTTCTGATGATGGGGGTGCACTCCTAACATTTGAGGCCATGGCAGAAGCTGCTAGTTTTGCCAACTTGTGGGTGCCATTTTGCCGGAAGCATGATATTGAGCCAAGAAATCCGGAATCTTATTTTAACATGAAGAGAGATCCTTACAAGAATAAGGTACGTCCAGATTTTGTCAGAGATCGCAGGCGTGTAAAGCGTGAATATGATGAATTTAAGGTTCGGATTAATGGCCTTCCTGATTCAATTCGGAGGCGTTCTGATGCCTATAACACAAGGGAGGAGATCAAAGCTATGAAACTGAGGCGAGAGAGAGGAGATGATGAACTAGAGGAGAACATAAAGATCCCAAAAGCTACTTGGATGGCTGATGGAACTCACTGGCCTGGTACTTGGACAGTTTCTGCACAAGAGCACTCCAGGGGTGATCATGCTAGTATCATACAGGTAAATTTTTACCTGAATTTTTTTGGCTTGGTAAACTTAAGCCTGTCCTTAGCCAAATTGAAATCATACTTTAGTATGGCTAAATGTTTGATTTTAGATTTATTACATTTACTATATTTCCATCATGCGTGATCATGTTAGTATCATAATATGAGTTTTTTCTTTTGGTTTGGTGAACTTTGGCCAAGTTCTAGCATGGTACAAGATCAAGCTTTCTTACATACGCACGTATTTTCTTGCCTCATGAACCCTCCACTTTGCTTCTTTCATAATGAGTTTAAATTGCTTCGTTGTAATTGCAATTTGCCATATTTCTCAGCATTTTGGGATCTGAACTTTCACTTTGTCATTTGAGTCAGTTTCTTTATAAACCATGTCTCCCAAACCATTGAGCTTAAACTTGTGAACAATGTGATTGGTTTCTCTTATTTAGCAAGGAAGCTTGATCTCTGATTTACCCACTGTTATCAATGCAGGTGATGGTGAAACCTCCTAGCGATGAACCTCTTAAAGGCACATCAACAGAATCGAACTCCATGGATTTATCTGAGGTTGACATCCGTCTTCCTATGCTCGTTTATGTTTCTCGCGAAAAGCGACCTGGCTATGATCACAACAAGAAAGCTGGCGCAATGAATGCCCTGGTTCGAGCTTCGGCCATCATGTCCAATGGCCCCTTCATTCTTAACCTCGACTGTGACCACTACATCTTCAACTCCCGGGCTCTGAGAGAAGGCATGTGCTTCATGATGGACCGTGGTGGGGACCGAATTTGTTATGTCCAGTTCCCTCAGAGGTTTGAAGGAATTGACCCTTCTGATCGCTATGCCAATCACAACACAGTTTTCTTTGATGTCAACATGCGTGCCCTTGATGGGATTCAAGGTCCTGTATATGTGGGAACAGGATGCCTTTTCCGTCGCACTGCTCTTTACGGGTTTGATCCTCCTCGTACGAAAGAACAAAGTGGTTGTTGTGACTGTTTCTTCACCCGTCGCAAGAAATCTGCTTCTGTTGCTTCTGCTCCTGATGTTGCTTCAGTAGATAGCAAATCAGTAGACTCTGATGATGAGGAGATGAACATTGCTCTTATTCCGAAGAAGTTTGGAAACTCAAGCTTACTGGTTGATTCTATCCGAGTGGCAGAATTCCAAGGCCGGCCTCTTGCAGATCACCCTTCGGTGAAATATGGGCGCCCGCCGGGTGCTCTCACTCTCCCTCGTGAACTTCTTGATGCATCCACAGTTGCTGAGGCAATAAGTGTCATTTCCTGCTGGTATGAAGACAAGACTGAATGGGGCCTAAGAGTTGGTTGGATTTATGGCTCAGTTACAGAAGATGTGGTCACTGGATACAGAATGCACAACCGGGGTTGGAAATCTGTCTACTGCGTAACCAAACGAGATGCCTTTCGTGGCACTGCCCCAATCAATCTCACTGACCGGCTTCACCAGGTCCTCCGTTGGGCTACTGGCTCTGTCGAAATCTTCTTCTCTCGAAACAATGCTCTTCTTGCCAGCTCTAGGATGAAGCTTCTTCAAAGAATTGCTTACTTAAACGTTGGAATATACCCCTTTACTTCCATTTTCCTCATTGTCTACTGCTTCCTTCCTGCCCTTTCATTGTTTTCCGGCCAGTTTATTGTTCAGTCACTCAACATAACCTTCCTGGTATACCTTTTGGGCATCACACTAAGTCTCATTGCCCTTGCCGTGCTCGAGATCAAGTGGTCTGGGATTGAACTAGAGGAGTGGTGGAGGAATGAGCAGTTTTGGTTGATTGGAGGCACAAGTGCTCATCTTGCGGCAGTTCTCCAAGGTCTTCTCAAGGTGATAGCCGGTATCGAGATCTCATTCACTTTAACATCAAAATCCGCTGGAGACGATGCGAATGATGAGTTTGCTGATCTTTACATCTTCAAATGGACATCTCTGATGGTGCCACCAATCACCATCATGATGATAAACTTGATTGGCATAGCTGTTGCGGTTTGCAGAACAATATACAGCGTCATACCGGAGTGGAGCAGCTTGCTTGGAGGTGTGTTCTTCAGCTTTTGGGTCTTGGCTCATCTTTACCCCTTTGCAAAAGGTCTCATGGGAAGAAGAGGTAGGACACCAACGATTGTGTTTGTATGGTCTGGTCTTTTGGCAATCACTATATCTCTCCTTTGGGTGGCCATTGACCCTCCATCAAACAATAACCAAATTGGGGGCTCATTCCAATTCCCTTGAATACAGATACAAAATTATCAAACTTGATTTCTTTTGCCCATTTTATCCTCTGCCCAATTGATATTCTAGATCTTAGGAGGCATTTGTGGAGAATTGTTTGGGGACTTATTGTAGATGTAAATTTTTCCTGATATATTTTTCATTCTTGTAAGTGTTTGTTCACCTGGGAAAAATTTGACATGTATTCTTCTATTCATTCTTTTTAGAGTTACACAGTATAAATCTGAAAACTCGAGCTGACTAATTCCATTTGATGTATGGAACTTCCTTTATGATTTTGGCTTTGGCTTGTCTTCATATGTTACATTTTAGAAGAAGCTGGGTCTTAGTAAGCACGGGATTGTGTTCATTCAATTTTAGTTTCGGTTGTCTTGATGTTTGGAGAGAATGCTGGTATTGAGTAGTGTTAATTTTGACTGACATGTAGTGGTTTCTAACATTTTCCAAATTATCAAATCAGCTTTATCCGGTTATGGAGAAAGTAGCTTGTTCAATTATTCTTTATTGTGCTGTTTGGTTGCAGTGGTGAAATGAGAAATATTAATGGTAATGATAATGAGAAGGCAGTGAAAAGAAGGTATGTATATGTTGTTAGATGGTTGAAGCTTTGAATCAATAGCTAATAATAATGAGAAGGGAATGAAATAAATAGTATGTGTATGTTATTAGATGGTTGGAGTTTTGGAATCAATACCTGAATAAATATTCTTATGTTAGGTTGATTATAGAAAGGAATGAAATTAGATATATACCCTCAAGCTTAAAATGTATATTTAAGCAATTTAAATTAGGTTTAACATTAATTTTCTTTTTTTCATCAAGATCACATATTTTAGTAGAACAAACACATTCAACATTTACAAATATCAAAAATTATATTCCAAAAAAATATGATTTAAAAGGAATAAAAAATGAAACATTTTTTTTTTCCATATAAGAATTATTGTTATAATCGTGCCATGTTACTCATCGAGCATTGTTAATCACGCCGTGCTAGCTTATAATCGTGCTGTGCTAGCTTATGATCGTTTCATGCTCACGCTTGCCTGTTTTGACATCAATATTTGCAGTCGCTTTAACTTTCTCTTTTTAATTTATTGAAAGTTTTTTTTTTCTTTAAAAAAAAGTGGGACTTAACTAATGACCTTCATTTTGTTACAAATTAAAGGAAAATTTTTACTATTTATTTGTGGTTTGTGTGATTGCATATACTACTAATTTTGAATTTACATGAAATTTGTGATTTAGTAGTTAAAGACTTGAAAAAATTTTCAAAATCCTTTAAATTCCAATTCGTTCATCTTGGATAGCGTATTTTAGATAATAAAAGTTAGATAAAAAGAAAGCTAATTGCATAAAGACCGTATTTGGTCAGGA
Organism: Trema orientale; assembly: GCA_002914845.1. Lineage (NCBI taxonomy): Eukaryota > Viridiplantae > Streptophyta > Magnoliopsida > Rosales > Cannabaceae > Trema > Trema orientale. The sequence continues at coordinate 668,165 of JXTC01000148.1, forward strand.
ATGAAAATAAGGAGGGAAATAACTGAGGTGAGTGAAATGGATGATTTATTATTTTATTTTTTTTAATTTATTTTTTGCTTGGAGAAATGGAGGATCAAATGAGGATCCTTATTTTGTTGTGTTTAGTATCAGAGAAAGAAGAGAACAAAAATGACCTTTCTTGTTTGGTACAAAAATAAAAAAGGGAAATGAAAATTATTTGTATATTATTTTCTCAATAATTACTGTTAATCCATATTGAATATTAATATTGGTGAGTAGCTAAATAGAACAAGTAAAGTTACCACTTAACCGAAATAATGTTCTAATACAGTTGATTTTATATCCTTATTCGTAGAGAACCATTTTTTCCCATAATCCCTCGTATCAATGTATACGCCGAAATTTGCTTAATAGTCCTCGCATCTCTCTCATCTCTACCATACATACTAACATATCATAAGGGAGGCGTTCTGGGAGTCAAAACTTGAAACTGTAATCAAGAATCCATGGGAAAAAAAAAAAAACCTTATATGAGAAACTGTGAAAATATCAAGGCTGACACACGTAATTTAATAAACGCATATTCCCTTTAACTGATACTTTAAAACTAATAGTTCCCTCTAACAACAGCATAAATGGGATTAATTATTCATACTTCATGGAATTATTTCTTCTCTGTTACGTACGGTGCAATGAATTGATCTACCACAAGTGATATAACTAAAAATGTTTTTTGCAGAAAAGAAAAGAAAAAAATACCTAGAAATGTAAGCTACAGACAATTTGTGGTGGTTGCACCCGTATGCATCTAACTTATCTGGGTCCAACTTCTAGGTGAAGCTAAATAAATTCTTTAATGTGTATAAAAGAATATACATAACATATGGCCCATATATATATATATGTATATTTTATATTATATGTGTATAGCTAATTCTGTTGAAAGTTGAATTGTTTGTGATTGCTATTTCTTCCCCTGTTCTTCCCTTTTCATCTTTTACATTTTGTCTATGCCACTTTCAAAAAACATTTTTTTGTGAGAAAAAAAACTCCAAATGTATAGTTTGGTTCGTTAAGAATATATTTGAAAGGTGCAAACACATGGTAAACAACATTATCTTGCTAAATTGCTAATTGCATAATAGATCTCTTCAACAGGAAGAAGTCTGCTTTTAACGACTATACATCTTAGTTTTCGATGGATGAATAACACAAAACGTGTACCATTAAATTTGTTAATACACCGATTATTCAAAGAGTTAGTAAAACTAACATGATTTAACTTAATTATAATATGCAACCTTAAGAAATTAGCAAGAAAACTTTCAGATGAATAGACAAATTCAGGCTTAAAATAAAAGAGAATTTTGATATTTAGAAATAATTCTATAAACTAAATTATGAGGTGCTCCTCGTAACTCCTCAAAAAATCTAGTGTGTATAGCATATATAGAGTTTCTAGAATTAAGATGATAATTCTATGTGGCTTCAAGTCGAAGACACTTGGCCGATCTATAGTCAAACACAATTTCTCGGAATTAGAAAGATAAGCTCAAAATGTCTCTTTTCTAATAATTAATCAATTAATTAATAAACCTACATGAAAACAGAATATAATGTGCTGTTCTTTTGGCTTCACGTACAATTATCCAATCCTTATCTGCTTGTTTATACACGATTGTAGTGACATTAATTAACAAAATAATTGTGTCTAAGTTTAGTCCAACTGTTCAAGCAAAATATTTTTTCAAAAAAAAAAAAAAAAAAAGAAGGAAAGAAAATAGTCCAACAAATGATGTCAATGGATAGAATTAAAAATACATATAATGACAACATAGAGTAGATAAATGTCTATTTAATGATGCTATCATAAGAAAAAAAGTCCTTTATTTTTTTAAGTAAGAAAATAATAGATTTAATGACATAAAATAATAGATTTAATGACATAAATGATGATTGCTGAAAACTTAAAAGATTGATATAATATAGCTAGTACTATAAAAACCAAAAAAGCAATTGTTAAACTAACCGTTATTATTAAACTGGTAAATTAGTAGTGGTTCTTGATTAAAAGGGGTGATGCTGAAAGGAGAATGAAGAAAAAACTTTGCAAAAATTCAAAGCTAAAAATAAGAAAAATACATGTATTCGTAAATTTAACATGATTGATAACCATACTTAAAATTAGAATTCTCACCTTTATAAATAAAATACAGTAAAAGATAGTGCTAGATATCTTACGTAGTTTACGACTTTTTTAATAACAATTGGTACTAGAATTATACTTAGAAACTCCTTAAAATAGAGTTCTAAAGTTCGAATCTCTGGGGACGCGAAGAAATACTTGAGGGTATTATGAAGCCCACAAAAGATAGTATGGATGAGTAACGACAGCGTATTTTATTGTAATGACCCCCGCTTTAAAGGAGTTTTCAAGTGTAACTCTGGTACCAGTTGTTAAATGAGCTGTTATAATTCAACTGGTGAATTAAAACTTATCATAATATATTAAATGCTATTTACTTGTATGGTGACAAATCACATTCCATATCAAGTGGTATAGAAAAATGGTAGGATATTAGGTAAGGTATTGAACATTATTCGTAAAATTGAATATACAACCGCAAAAGACGCTATATATAAGTTAGGGTTGTTTAATATTACTATTATTATTTTGTCTTTTTTAAAAAGAAAAATGAAATAGAAGGGGTACTGGCCGGATGCTCTAATAGAATCTCCTTCATTTTATCTTAAATGTCTCTATACAAAAACACACCAAACAACCACCAAACAATAATTCATCCACTACAGTTACACAATTCAACTAATCAACAAATGTGGTTGAAATTAATGAAATTAAGGTGGTTTAGAACTATCTATATGTGTACCTTTATATTAACCTTTTCCCCACATAATTTATAAACGAGATTAGTGAAGGGTCAGCCAATATATATACATATATATATATGGGTGAGTTTTCAATGGATATTTTTGTTTTTGCTTCATGGATGGGTAAGTTTCACTAATTTGGAAATGAACCTATAATAATAAGTCATCTCATTAATTATATTAATTTCTAATTCTTTTTTATTTGTTTTCCTTTTCAAAATTTAATTTAAAGTCTAATTTTTTAATTACCTTTAATTTAAAACTACATATACTTGTATTTTCAATATCTCATAAAATTTCTTTTTCACTGTACTAAAAGTAAAATCCAATGTAGCATAATTTTCATATTATGAATAAGTTATTTTCTTAAATAATATCGTGATAGACTCTTCATTGGAGTGAAAATGCTATACAATTAATTAGGATCCGTGGTGTTAAAGGCAGGGTCACTGACCAAAGACAATCTTATCTTCTTTAAGTTACCTCCAATTAGAATATAATATTTTAATAAACTTCTAGTTATTTTCAACAGTTCTGTGATTAACTACAAAGTGAATACTACAAATAGCACGAGTTTGGTTTTTAAGGAGTATTTTGGAATGATGATTAAGAGACATCAATCTCACAAAAGATTAAAGATTAAATGCGTTAACTATATTCCTCGAGTCCTACTTTGTCTTAATTATAATCTCTAAAAATGTCAAATTGACGCAAATTAAGTAGAATTTTGAATCCAATTCATAAAATTTTTGAGTTACAAACTCAAAATGTGTTATATATGGCCGGTGAAATGTGTTTCACTTTTAAAAATTCCCACATCACGATAAATTAAATTGTAATTATATATCTTCTAACAAAAAGAAAAAAAATTAAATAGGCAACTTTTACAAGTCTAATAAAGATGTAATAATTCAGAAAATATCACAAGTAATATAGTTTTTTTTTTTTTCAATAGTCTTTTGTAAAATTCTCCAATATCATAAGATACAATGTTTTGACTTTTTAAAGTATCCGTTTGCAAATTCAATGAAAGTAAATACAAAGAAGCACCACCCAGGCCAAAACACCACACAATTAATATAGAGCGAATCTCATTTTTATATCTACATTTATATTTATGGTAGTGCTCTTAACCGTATCATTATTGCCCTTTAACATTTTCTATTCGAAGACGATTTTTATTTTGTATTTTTTAAAAAACCCGAATTTATTAATAGTATGAAACATTCATAAAAAACATCCAATTTCTTTTTTTTTTTAACACGTAAAAAACCTATCAATATATTTGTCTTTATTGAGTTCATATATATATTCCATGGATGGTATAACAATCATCAAAGATTGAAAGAGAATAAAAATGTACATTAATTAATTAATTCCATATAATATATATGAACCTTTCCAATTTATGTATGTCACCCTATGTATCACATATCAGACTGGTCGTCCGACACCGTAGTGACCGGAGTCCGGCTCCTCCGCCTCGACTGGCGGCGGTGACTTCCTCCGAACTTCAACCTCCCCGTCTCCTTGAACCGTTTCTTCTCCGACGGGATAATCACGCACTCCGGCGGCGGCACAGGGTACCTCAACGTGTCATAGCAATAGGAGTAGTACATGTAACGCTGGCGGAACTTGCGCATGGCCGAGCGGCGCTCCGGCGTGATGACGGCGTAGTCTTCGCCCTTGAGGACCGCATCCTTCTCGGCGCAAGCCTCCGCGGCCGGGACTTCCTGAATAGGGTTGACAGGGCAGCCCTCAAGAACTAGGTCTTTGAACTCTGCCACAAAAGGTGCAAACTTGTAGTTCACTTTGTACTTGCCCCCATTGGTGGCCCAACTACTAGCATCCCATATTGTGGCATACAAGGACATTGGCTTCGAAGGAAAATCACCACCCATTTCATCACTTCTTACCACTTCTCTAATTGGAACTTCATCAATGTAAAATCTGAAAAAGTTGCATGGAAAAATAAGTAATGGTGATGATACTACTAGTAGTTAACTAAGAGAAAATTAATATTTAAGTTTTGATGATTAGAATATTAATGAGTTGGTAGTAATCAATTGTGCCAGCTGCCCAAGAAGTGAAATTAAATTAGGCATAATATATATGATATTTCTAGAGGTCATAAATATGAATTAAATAGAGAAATTAATTATTAGTTTGGTGGAAAATTTGGCAACAAATAATTTGCCACATGGAATAGAAATCTATGAGCTATCCGGTTGAGTTTAACAGCCTAATAATTAACAAATGATATAACTTGTAATCTGAAGAAAGAGAATACAGTTCACATGCTCTGTTTTGTTACTTATATATTTAATGATTGTTTAGGAAGAAAACATTTCAACAAGAAGAGTTCACATGCTTTATCTACAGCCCACCTAAGATTAACCCAATATATGTCTCCCTTTGCTAGCTTATAAGTGTGTGGTCCAACAACATACACTCTACTAACATTTAATTTCTAATTTATGAATTAATTTCGTGTATTTATTTTTGTGACCCATCATATTATTTTGGCCAAAAAAAAAGTTACGAGTAAAACTATTCATATATCTATATGCATATTATAATAAGAAAATTATATATATGCATATAGTGTAGGAGTTAGGCAATATATCCCAGTCTAATTTTAGAGTGTACACACATTTTCATGAAAATCAAGTAAAACATTATACGTTTGTGATCAATCGAACATATAAATAAGGAGGTAAATGGTAAAGAAAGTCTTTGTGCAAAAAGCAATACCATGCACATACATAGATACAAAATAGTTTGTTAAAAATGTATATCCACATAAAAAAATTTACATATTGCTAGTATATATATATGTATATTTAAAAAAAATTCATAGATTGATAGTGCGCATATATAGATATGTTTATATATAAAAAATTGTCTACAAATATAATGGATTTTAGGTACTAGAAAATGAATATTTACGAATAACATTTAAATTTTAAAAAAATCCGTACTTTTTCTTTTCCTTCAAGATTATCGAATAATAATTAAAAAGCCATGCTTATAAAGTTCTCAACTTTATATACAAGTGGAAAAAGCCCACACGCAAAATGCCCAGCGCCGAGCTTGGTGTCTCTACACCTCTCGTGAGGTCAAACAAATGGACGACGAAAGTGTGCAAAGTATAACACGTCAACAATAATAATTCAAACGGAAAGTTTCCAAATAGAGAGTAACAACAATCAAAACTCAAAATAAAAGCAAAAACATCTCTTACATATTATTATTATTATTACAAAGATGTTTGTACGTACCAACTGATACCATATTATGTGAGTCTATCGCCATAACTAAATGAGTAATTTATTCACGATAAGTATTAGTTAGGTGATGCTTACTCACATGTAGTACATAATTAATTAACATATTTTAACCATTATGCAAACAATCTAATATTAACTGATATAATCGTATGTGAGTTATCATCATCAATTTATTGATGATTTATTACTGAAAATCAAAATTAAGCAATTGAGTGATGCCAACTCACAAATATTATCAATTTATAAAAAGTCAGAATCAAGTAATTGATCAGTGATGCAAACTCTTTGATTTCCTAAATATTGTTATCCCAAATGAAAAGAAAAAACAACGCATTAATTATCGCCATATATTAGTGATACTAATGATCACTGCACATGGTCATCACAATGCATCAAACAACGTAAATTTTGTTTACTTGCCATGTATAGCAAGATTCAAAAAAATTTCTCGAGACTTAAGAGTGTATATCTAGACAAAATGTCAAATCTCCATTATTTGAGATTATAACCAAGCATAAAAAGTGGAAAAAAAAAAGAAATTATGACCAAACAAATTAAGAAGATTATGATTGAAATGAAATAGTTAAAGAAAGAATCTTACATAATGGTGTCGCTAGTCCAAAGAATGCTATAGCGGTGGAACTGCTTGGTGGGATCGAACCAAAGGCGGTAGCGTTCCTCTCGGCCGCGGCTCGTACTTCCATTTCCGTACAGGTTGGTCTGAAACCTCCAAGGCTTTCCTTCCACGTTGCCTAAGAACTCAAAGTCCAACTCATCGTGGCTTTTCTCAAATACGTCGCCGTTTGATGTCTATTAAATAACAATAATAAATTTATGTTACCCAAAAACTTTAAAAAAAAAAAAAAAGAAAGAAAAAAACCCCTTTAAATATTTGGTCATAACTTATGATTCGTAATCATTGTGGACGATATGGGCTGAAAAAAGAACATTCAACCATAACAATTTTTTTGAAAACAAAATTAAAATCTAATATGACGTTATCTATTTTTCAATTAATTAGTGGTTAATTTGCTTAAATTCAATGAAACTGAAAAGGAGTTTTTTCTTTCGAAATTAGTTTTATTTATGATTTAATTAATCTATTTTCATAATATTTAACCAATTAACCAGGAAAAAAAAAGTATATTTTGGGGTACTTACGTAGAAGGCAACACAAATTCCAGCGGTGTAATCGGATGGCAACTTAATGTTGGCGCTAAAAAATCCATGGTGGTACAGACTTGACGATATGAAGCCAGACCCTTTTCTCCAAAATCAATCATATAATTAAAAACAAAAAAAAAAAAGGTTTTAGAAAATTAGAAAGAAGAGAAAAAAAAAATACTGCCCATCAGTTTAAATATAGTATGTAATAATAAATGAATTCAATTACATATGTGTGTATATATATTTATAAATATATATGTTACCTGTAAAACGGTCGAGGAGAAGACGAACGGCTCTACCGTCGGGGGAGCGGACGAGGTTGCCGTCTCCGAAGAGAGGACTGTAACCCTCGTCGAAAGGAATGGTGGCGAGGTTAAAACCTGCGGCGGCGCCGGCCAGAGTGAAGAAAACGACGCAAAATAGACCAAACGACGTTAATCGGCCCTCACTACTACTACAAACACTTTTACCACAACGTCGCTCATCCATAATTTTATTTTTCTTTTTTTTTTTCGGTTTGTTTCTTTTTCTCTTCAGAAAGAAAAAAATAAAGATATATATATATTTATATATAATTAAGAGAAGAAGAGGTGTTTCTCTGGTTTTGTATCTCTCTCTTTCATATATATACAATAGCAATTCAATGCAATGGATCAGAAGAGAGAGAAAGAGAGAGGGCCGGAGAGAGAAATATGGGGAATGGTCAATTTGGTGTGCATTGTTGGTCTTTTCATTTGGCTGCTGCGGATTTCAATGGTGGATTTACGTGAATGCCCCTTGGAGGGTTAATATGGGAATTTTACTCAAGTTGAGGAGTTGGTTTGCAAATTGTAAGTAGATTTTGGGGTATTTTAGTGATGGGAAAGGTTTTCTCCAATCTGGGTGGATAAATTCACAATCACGAAGGATGATACTTAAATTAAAAAAACAAAAAAAAAAAAACAAAAAACGTAATATCTTTTCGGGTAACCATAAAAATCTGACATGTGTATACGTAATTTTCTAAATTATAGTATGTGATACCGTTTCTTGATTGATTGCTTGTTAGTGATAATTCCACATTAAGAGATAGGTAATATCTGGGGATTTTTGTATACTCCCAAATCATATGTCAGCTAGCAACATGAAAGTCAAGGGAAGATGATGACAATTAAAATCATGAGGATTCATACATCATATCCAGGAGTTGTTAAATAAATGCTTCACATGAAGAGGGGTATTATGCAAAATTGAAAAAAAAAATAGTTTAGTTTGAATATTAGTTTCCCATTATCATATGCTGAAAAATTAAAAATAAAAATAAAAAACCAGAGAAAGGGATAGTAT